>CM054061.1:321477170-321820188 GCA_028641055.1 Alopecurus myosuroides | reverse complement strand
AACAGATTGGTGATGGAGGTGCTGTTGCAAGAGGTGGTATGTCAAAGACGGCCTCGTCATCTTCCTCGTCAGGTTCTTCATCCATGATCTCGCGAAGCTCCACGTCCTCGTCATCCGAGTAGTCCTTCCTCTTCCTATTCCTCTTGTGGATGGATGTGGGGCTGTTGCCCTCAAGCTCATCATCATCATCGTCCATGGAGGTGCATTGGTAGGAATCTCCCGAAGTCATGGCTTGGAAAACCTGACAGACAGAATAGACAAAACAAAGATCGTGCGAGAACTCTCGGTGCAGAATTAGATCGACAAAAGGGGGTATATATTGACAGTTTTTGGGGTAAGACGAAGCATCAGAGTCGAAAACGAGACAGAACGGGACTCCAAGGTGGAAAAGGGGTACCTCCACGCGGCCAAGGAATCTGGCCGCGTGTGGGGTACTCTTTTCCCCCTCGAGGTCCAATTCCTTCCAATTTTCTTGTCCCACACGTTAATTTCCATAAAAAATGAGTTTCGTAAGTTTTCACGCAATTACGAGAAACTTACAAACACAATAATTGTAAATTATTGAATTTGGGTTTCTGAAACTGCAGGATCCTTTACAATTACCTCCTCTGGTGTCATTAACTTTATCTCCTCGATGGTTCCTATGAAGCTCTTTCCTGCAATATAATGTTTTAGGCGTTGTCCATTGACCACATGAGGTTTACCTTTCATATCACCGTGAAGACGGATGGCCCCCAAACGGTATACCTCCTGTACTACCAATGGACCCTGCCATTTTGAAGCTAATTTCCCTGCAGAAAACTTAAAACGAGAGTTGTACAATAGGACTTGATCACCTACTTTAAATTCCTTTCTTTTAATTTTCTTGTCATGCCAAATTTTAACTTTCTCTTTAAACAATTTTCCACTTTCATATGCTTCATTCCTCCATTCATCTAATAGATTTAGGTCAAGCAATCTCTTCTCCCCCGCTGTTTTTAAATCAAAATTTAATTTCTTAATAGCCCATCTAGCTTTATGTTCCAATTCAACGGGTAAATGACATGCTTTTCCATAAACCATTTTATAAGGAGACATACCCATAGGATTTTATAAGCAGTTCTATAAGCCCACAATGCATCATTAATTTTAAGTGGCCAATCAGATCTAGCTCTGTTTACTGTTTTCTCTAAAATAAGTTTAATTTCCCTATTACTTAATTCAACTTGTCCACTAGTTTGAGGATGATAGGGTGATGCAATTCTATGATTAACATTATATTTTGCCAATATTTTTCTAAGAACACCATGCATAAAATGAGATCCACCATCAGTAACTAAAAATCTAGGAACACCAAATCTAGGGAAAATAATTTCTTTAAGCATTTGCATGGCTGTGGCATGGTCTGCACTCTTAGTAGGAATTGCTTCTACCCATTTTGTAACATAATCAACATCAACCAAAATGTGAGTATGTTTTGTACTAGATGCAGGAAATGGTCCCATAAAGTCAAAAACCCCACATATCAAATGGTTCAAGTGGTAATGTATAGTTCATAGGAATTTCATTCCGTCTACCAATGTTTCCTACTCTTTGACATCTATCACAAGTTTTAATATATTCAGCACAATCATTGAGTAGAGTAGGCCAATAAAAACACATTGTAATACCTTTGCTGCAGTATGATCTCCTGCATGATGTCCTCCATAGGGACTGTCATGACAATCTCTTATAATATCCTGCTGTTCATGCTCAGGTACACAACGTCTAATAATGCCGTCAACACTTTTCTTATACAAGAATGGATCATCCCAAAAATAATGTCTAAGGTCATAAAAGAATTTCTTTCTTTGCTGGTAAGTAAATTGTGGTGGCATAACTTTCCCAACAATAAAATTTGCATAATTAGCAAACCAAGGAGATGCAACTTTAGCACTAGAAACACTAACAAGGGCAAGTTTTTCATTAGAAAAACTATCATTAATAGGAATAGGATCATCAGGTATATTTTCCATTCTAGAAAGATGATCAGCTACGGGATTATCTTCTCCTTTCCTATCTACTATGTGGAAATAAAATTCTTGCAACAAAAGTACCCATCTTATTAGCCTAGGCTTAGCATCTTTCTTATTCATCAAATATTTAATAGCAGAATGATCAGAGTGCACAGTGACTTTTGAATCAATTATGTAAGATCTAAATTTATCACATGCAAATATTACCGCTAAAAATTCTTTTTCAGTTGTAGCATAATTTCTTTGAGCACCATCTAGTGTTTTACTAGCATAGTAAATAACATCCAGTTTCTTATCAACCCTTTGGCCTAAAACAGCTCCAACTGCATAATCACTAGCATCACACATAATTTCAAAGGGCAAGTTCCAATCAGGAGGTTGAATAATAGGTGCAGTTATTAAGGCTTTCTTTAAAACATTAAAGGATTCTATGCAATCATCATTAAAAGAAAACGGAACATCCTTTTGCAAAAGATTGGTTAGAGGCTTTGATATTTTAGAGAAATCTTTAATGAACCTACGATAAAAACCTGCATGACCGAGAAAACTTCTTATACCTTTGATGTCTCTTGGATATGGTAATTTCTCAATAGCTTCAATTTTTGCTGGGTCAACTTCTATTCCTCTTCCAGAAATACGATGCCCAAGAACAATTCCCTCTGTTACCATAAAGTGACACTTCTCCCAATTAAGAACAAGGTGTTGGTCTTCACAACGCTGCAAAACTTTGTTAAGGTTGAACAAGCAATTATCGAAAGAAGTACCATACACCGAAAAATCATCCATAAAGACTTCCACTATCTTTTCAATATAATCAGCAAATATAGCATTCATGCATCTCTGAAAAGTAGCAGGAGCATTACATAAACCAAAAGGCATTCTCCTATAAGCAAATGTATCATATGGGAAAGTAAAAGTGGTCTTTTCCTGATCATCACTGTGAACTGGAATTTGAGAGAAGCCTGAATACCCATCTAAATAACAAAAGTGAGAATGTTTAGATAATCTCTCTAGCATTTGATCAATAAAGGGCAATGGATAATGGTCCTTACGAGTTGCTTTATTTAATTTTCTATAATCAATGCACATTCTATAACCAACAACAGTACGTTGAGCAACAAGTTCATCATCTTTATTAGGAACCACAGTAATTCCACCTTTCTTAGGAACACAATGAACAGTACTAACCCATTTACTATCAGCTATAGGATAAATAATACCACCCTCTATGAGTCGAATTACCTCCTTTCTTACCACTTCCTTCATTTTTGGATGTAGACGGCGTTGGAAATCAACAACAGGTTTAGCATCTTCTTCCAAAATAATTTTATGCATACATAGAGCTGGACTTATGCCCTTAAGATCATCAAGAGAATAACCAATAGCCTTACGGTGAGTTTTAAGCACATCAAGTAATTTCTCTTCTTCCTCATCTGAAAGGTTAGCACTAATAATAACATGATATATATTTTTCTTATCCAAGTATGCATATTTCAGATTTTCAGGCAAAGGCTTTAATTCAAAACTAGGATCTCCTTTAGGAGGTTGGAGTACTCCTAGATTATCAGGTGGGATATGCAATTGTAATTGTGGAGGTTGCTGCCATAATATTTGTTCTAAAGCTTCTTTTTCTACATCATTAAATGGCTCTTCCTGATTAAGCATATAACGTTCCACCACGTCTGATGAAGCTACAGCTATATGAGCAAGAGTTTCAATTATATCTTTAGATTTTGGTTCTTTCTTAGCAGGTTTATCAGCAAATTTAGAAAAATTAAATTCAAGTTTCTCTCCAGCATATTCAATAAACACCCTTTCTCTAGGCAAATCAATTTCAGCACCAACAGTATGTAAGAAAGGTCTACCAAATATAATAGGACAGAAAGAATCTTGTGGACAACCAAGCACAATAAAATCAGTAGGATATTTTATTTTCCTACCAATACTTCAACATCTCTAACAATTCCAAAGGGACTAATATAATCTTTATTAGCAAGCTGAATGGTCATACATGTTTCTTCCATGGTGATAGGATCAATATCAGGCTTGATTTCTTGATAGAGAGAATATGGAATGACACTAATGCTTGCTCCAGTATCACATAAACCATGATACCAAGAAGTTCCAATAGAGCATGATATAATTGGCTTACCAACTTTGGATGAATTCCCTTTAATAACTTTGGTAGCATCTTCACATAAATAAACATCAACGGGATCTTCTTCATTTAATTGCTTAATAATAGAGACTTGGTTCTTGACTTCCACATGTTCTTTAGGTTAAGAACATCTCTTTCTACTTTTGTCAGCAACAGCAATAAGCAAATTCTCTTTAACTTTTTCAGGATACGGAGGTGGTTCAATATATTCTTGTATTACTACAGATGACACTGGTGTTTCTTTAATAAATTTAGGGACAACAATAGAAGATTTAACAGGTTCAACATAATAATCAAAGCCACTTTTAGGAATTCGAATGTGCTCAGCAAATTTCTTAGCTATTTCAGTTGCAACATATGGATCAAGACCAAAATCTTTAATAACATTCTTAAAAAAAATAGAACTAGAGAAACTTTCTACACATGAATATCCATAATCAAAATAAGCATCATTACCTTTGTCTAGGTCCCAATATTCAGAGTTCTTCGAAATAATTTCCAATAAATTCCAAGCTTCTTCTGCAGTATTATTTGTAAATCTTCCACCAGATGAACCATCCAAATATTGCTTTACCCTATCAGGTAGTCTCACATAAAAGTTTATCAATATAAGTTTATTTGTGAGATCATGACAAGGATTCTTACGAAGTAGGTCCTTAAGCCTCCCCCAAGCTTGAGTAATACTCTCTCCAAGGTGTGGCCAAAAATTAAATATAAAGCAACGGTTCTCATAAGCCTATTTAGGATTAAATCTTTAAGAAAGAAAACCTTCATAAAAGTATCCCAATTATGTGTAATTTCTTCATCCAGGGACATATACCATTTTCGAGCATCAACAGTTAAGGACTGGTACAATAACTTGCATTTTACCTCCTCCTCAGAAATAGCCTTGAGCCTAATTAGCCCACATATATCCTCAATAGCCCGTATGTGATCACTTGCAGCCTTTGTTCCATCCCCTGTAAAATACTCATTCCTAACAGCTTTAACAAATTCAAGGGGAATAATATAACCATCATCATGAGGTGCTTTTTCAACAACTTTAGGTTTAATAGCATAAGCACTCTCATATAAAGCAAGTTTCAGCGAAACATCTCTCATAAAATCCATAATAATAACAGGATGCAACAGCAAGTAAAATTCAGCTTTCAAGTTTCCTTACCAAACTTCTTACCAATAGCGCTACGCTCCCCGGCAACGGCGCCAGAAAAGTGTCTTGATGGCTCCCGAGTGCAGGAGAACAATTGTAGTACTTTTCGAATTAGAAAGGTTGTCGAACCCACGAGGAGCAGAAGGAACTGGTAAGTATAATAGCAAAGGAATAATAAAAGCAACAGGTGTTTTTGTGTTTTAATTGTGTAGTGCAAGTAAAGTAAAATGCGGAAAGTAAATTGCAGCAAGTAGTAGGTCTCAATGAGAGACAAAGCCCAATCCTCTAATGCGCAAGAGGATAAGCTCAAGTGTGTGTTTGTGTCTTATATGTGGAAAACGTTCCTGAGGGCTGCACGGATTTAGCTGGCATAGTGATTCATTGCATAACATGTTTGTATATCTTGTCTAGTTTTAATCTTCTTCGGACGGAGCCACAAATAGGAATAGCTAAATAAATAAACTATCACCCCTTATGATGGATCACGTGGCCAATTAAATGACAACACGAGAATTATTAAGACATGATGTCCCACCATATCCTTATGCTCTAAGGTCCCCGATACAAGTACCCTCATAATGCAATTCAACGACTCTGTCTCAAGTTCCTGTCACCTAAAGACATCATCATGTCACTACACTACGGTGTTCTCCTATGAGCCCATGTAGGTGAAGTGTTGTACAGTCGACGTTCGTACAACACCATCATAGAATCACATAAAAGATAAATACTAGACCAAATAACAACTCATCTTATGTAACAAATCATTGCCAATTCATCCTATGCCCTCAGGAACATGCGAGAACTACTCACAACGTGCAAACATGATCATGTATAGTGACATATGTGGTACAAAACAATCTGAAACAATGGATCCACCACCAAATAATGACAAGTAGTCAATCCCAAACATGCAACGGAGTACAATAACACGTATCTAGGGTGTAGCAATGATCAAACTATGAGGGGAACAGAGTGGATCACGGTGATGGTGATGGTGGAGACGCAGGTGCTGGTGAGGATGGTGATGGAGATGCCTCCTCCCACGCCAAGGAGGAGATGGGGATGATTTCCCCCTTCTCCGGAGCTCCGGAGCAGCAGGATCTGTCTCCCCCACGGAGAGTTTCGAGAGCTTCGCCGCCCTGGTGGCTCCGTCTCGTCTCGGGAAAATTAGGGTGTTCGTTTTTGGGGAAGACGGAGTCGTCAACAAAAAGACCTCGGGGAGGGGGTGATGTGGGCCCATTTGGGGGCCCCACACGGGCTACCCCCTTTTGGGCCTCCTGGCCCTCCTCCTTTGTGTCTTGTGCCCACGGCCTTTGTAACACCCGAGGGGATTCTTTTTCCTCAATTAGAAGTTGATTGTTTTTCTTTTGGCATTGCATTGCATTGCATCATGCATGAAGTGCACTTGTTTGCAAACCAACTTAAAAATTCAAACCAATTTAAATTTGCAAACAATACACCTTTGTTTTCAAATCAAATTGTTTCCATAAAAATTGAATTGAAATTAAAAATTGGCTTGGTTAATAAAATTCCTTTTATTAAAACCCTAATTTGAATTTCAAATTCAAATTCAAACAACAAATAAATATTTGAAATTTTGAAAAAACCGAAGTTGGTGCATATGGGCATTTCCAATGTTCAGTGCAATCAAATTATTTCATAATTTTATAAACCCTTCTATTTCCTCTCTTATTCTATTTCTACAAAAAAAAAACAGAAAAAATAATAAAACAAACCTCTCGGGCTGGGGGAGGCAGGATTTTCGGCCCACCTACCACCCCAGCCCAAACCGCATCCCAACCCCTTCCAGCCCACCTTCCCACCTATCTTCTTCCTCCTGTACGACAGGACATCGGAGGCATCCACGTATCCACAGCCATCGATGGGACGGTCGCTGTAGCTCGCGCCCCTCCATAAAACCTCCACTCCGCCCCCTCATGTTGCCCTAGTCTCTCTTCTTACCTCTCCCTCCTGCCGCTGCCACCCCTCTCCCTCCTCTACTCCCTATTCTATGAACTTTACTGTAACCGAGAAGGACGCCTCCATGGCCGTGACTTGGAGCTCATGGCGCCGCCGTCTTGGTCACCTCCGGACCATCTATGCTACGGGAATGGAACCACCTCACCTCCCTCTCCGTTTTCGCTGAAGGCCCCGGGGCCGGAGCCGCGCTAGGGAGGCGATGCGCGTCCGTGTTCTCCGGCGAACTCTCTGTCGTACACTGTCTTCTCCGCGTCTCCCCGAGCAGAACAACGACACCGACGCCCACTGTGAGCTCTCCGCCCTCGGGCTACCCTCTCTCCTTCCCCTCCTTGCTCTGCGTCGATGCCTTCGAGTCGCACGGTCACCCTAGCCCCGTTCAGGTCGCCGTCGGCCCGCCTCCCATCTGTTCCGTCGAACTGCAACCTGCAGGTGTTGTTTTCCTTCAGTTTCGTCAGAAACCCGCGTAGCATCTCACCTCAAAACCGCGCGCACACTAGTTCTGTCACACGAGCGCTCCTAGCCCAGTGGCTCTGATTCCCCGCGCGCACGGCAGAGACCAGGGTTCGAGTCCCCCCTCCGCGCCTTTCTTTTTCCGAATTACCGCGGGTGCTGGCCCACCCGTCATGGACCCTGGGAGCCACCTCAGCCCACAACCGCGCCACGCAGCGCCACCGTGTCATCTGGCCCACCTGCCAGTGGCATGGGCTCACCGAGGCCGTGTGGATCTGGACTCCCAGATCCAGATCTGGAGTTTTCTCGCGACCAGGTCCCTGTAGTTTTCTTCCAAGTCCCTGAAAATTACAGCAAAGTCCCTGTAATTCAAATGCCCACATCTTTGTTATCCAAACTCCAGTTTTGAAAAGTAAAATATGTATTCCATTCCAAATTTCCTGTACTTTTCAATTATGCAATTTGTTTACTGTTTTGCCTAATTAAAATTGGTGCAATAATTCAATACTTTAATTACACCTTTTAAATTGCAAAATTCATAACTTGGGCAATTCAAATCCAATTCCAACATGTAAAATATGTTTTCCATCCCATTTTTCATGAACTTTGAAAATATCAACTTTGTTTTCTATTTTGAATAAATTAAATTGCTGAAAACAACTATTTCTTAATTAATGCATTTAAAATTGTCAATTTAATAACTTGCTCATCTAAAATCCAAATTCAACAAATGAAATATGCATTCCATCTAAAATTTTGTGTTCTTTCCAAATATAAATTCTGTTATCTGTTTTGAACATTTAAAATTGATGAAAACAACAAATGTTTGTTTAAATCATTTAAAATGCCAAAGTTCATAACTTAACAAATAAAATTCCAAACTTGGTAAACAACATATCAAACTGAAGCTATTGTTGTTTTCTTATTGTTTTCATCATCCATGCATCATTCTAATCAACTTTCACATGATGGTTATTTGTAGATCATTTAATTCAACATTAATTCATGGGCTTTTCCATATGCAATCCAAATTGCATATGGGCCCATTTAAATATGTTTACCATGTGAATTGGTTTACTTTGATGCATCAACTAATTGTCATGAATATACAATAGGATCATGATGGATCTTTTGCCGTAGTAGTAATTGTTGCATCTGGTGTTTGTTCTAGTTCGTTGCTTCTTCGCGGATAGGACGCTGAGATGATGTGAGCAACTACAAGTTCTGCTACCTCTACTTGCTGGATCTCAGGCAAGTATACTCACTTGCTACCCATGTTGCCTTTCCTCAATTGTTACCGATTCTTTCCGTTGTCTTTATGCTAGCCTTATGATTCGATGCTTGTGTCTCGATCCTATCATATGTTTACCTTGCAACCATGATATAGCCTTCCTTCCACTTCCCATTAACTGTTGTTTGTTTACCTTGTTGGCCCTCGTGTCGTAGTTGCATGCTTACTGTTGTTTGCGCTCAAGTCCTGTTGTCCGTCTTATCACCTGTCTAGTTTGATAGTTTGGTTTCAATTCAATCAACTTCATGTTAATGTTTGGGGTAATAACAATTTGATGATAAGGCACCGGCAGGAGGCCCGACGTGGTTTTGAGGCCTGCTAGTGTCGAACTTAATTAGGAAAAGGGTCTTGTCTACTGATCCATGATGAGCGCACTAACCGCATGTGGGAAGCGAGTATGGGCGCCCCCCGCAATTCTGATTCGATTCGCATCTCGTCCAAATCACCACACTTAGTTCGGGCTTTCCATTTGATGCATGCATATGCAGGTGCGAACCCTTGGCGCTAGGGTGGAACTTTTGTAGTCGGCATTTAGGGCGGCGTGGTCTTCCAGTGCTATGAGGGTCCCCCTTTTCTTCGTGGGGGCTCGATTAGCCGCGCACGCACATCACGTGGTTCTTTGGGCTTGATGCGAAGAAGAGTTGGGTTGTGTTGAGTGCCTCGCTTGGTGGAAGGGCCTTTCCATCTGGCGGGTCATTCTTACGTGTACGGCCAAATTGGTGCATCCCTGCAGGGTTAATCTTCTCGAGAAGCCGTGTTGTCCGCGGTTATGGATGACTTGGTGAAAGTGCTGGCTAACAAGTACTCAGACAACTTACACATAACGATGATAACTTGACTAGTAATATAGATTACCTCCACCATAAAAATGAATGTCACCTTAATCAACAGTGTGAGTTTCCTTGTGTTGCTTCCTTAGTAGGGGGTAACATTGGATGGGTATTGTTTGGTGAGTAGTTGTAGTTGGTTCTGATACGCTCTCTTATCCCTTTCTTTTAGCCGGATGTTGTAGCGCGTCTCTGTAGTTAGTTAGTGCAGCCCGCTGCCGCTTCTTTGCAATAATCCCTTCCTTTCCGTTCTACCCAAAGTATTTGTATCTTGTGATGGTTGGTTGCGCTGGTATCTTGTGAGTATGGTTTATCCACTTGCCAGTACTTAATAGTACTGACCCACGAATCCATTTCGTGGCTGCATATTCCACATTGCAGTCAACAGGTTTGAAGTCTGACGACGTTAGCTTGGGAATCCCTCCGGCTTGGCCTGGGCAGGGATTGGACGCCATCGGTTATCTTCAGGACTCTTAGTCCAATTTGTATCTTGTCCGTAGCCGGACACTATGTTGCTTCTTCCGCTGTTATTTGGATCTTTGTATTGTATCAGTTGTATCCTTGAATCGTTTGAGTCGTCTTGTATATACCTCCTCTGTTGTTGTTGTGGATTATTCGTGAACTGTTGTAATGTTATCACAAGTGGCAACCTGAACGGTTATTATGTGGATTTTGGCGGAAATGTTGAAATCTGCATAGTGCCCGATCTCGGGGCGTCACAACCTTTCTCCCGAAGAAAAACTGACAGGGTTTCTTTCCTTTCGCAATTTGGATACCTGTAACTCCTGAAACATCAAAAACATGAAAACATGTGTTTTCTGACACCCAGAAATTAAATACCAAAAATAGGGACTTTGTAGGAAAGTCTCATAAAATCATCTAAAACATGCAAAACAATGACATAACATTGATAAAACATCCCAATAATGCCTATATGGAGGGTATAAATGATGATATAAAATGCACGTATCACCAGGCGCCAGCCAGCCATGTCGTGCTCCCACCTCTCCACCGCGTGGTCCTCCTCCGCGCTCGCCAGCACCTCCACCCGGCAGCGCTCCGTCAAGCGCGTCGCCATCGTCGTCATAACCGGCGAGCGCGGCCTCTGCGGCGCCCCTTCTCGGAGGCAGGCGATGCTCCGAACGGCGGCAGACGGTGCTCCCAAACGGCGGCGGACAGTGCTTCGTCGGGCGCCGGGCCGAGCTCCCAGCGGCGTCGGGCCGTGCGCCGGGGCGGTGCTCCCAGCGGCGAACCACGATGCTACCGTGGAGACGAAGGCGGTGCTCCCATGGGGGAACCTCGATGCTCCAATGAGGAAATGGCGATGCTACCGCAGGCGGAGAGAGATGCTCCCGTGGCGAAACGGAGATGCTCCCATGGCGAAACGGAGATGCTCCCGTGGCGAAACGGAGATGCTCCCATGGCGAAATGGTGATGCTCCCGACGGCGCGGCGCCATGCTCCCGACGGCGCCCGGAGTTGCTACGGACGGCGCGGCACGATGCTCCCCACGGCGGCCGGAGTTGCTGTCGGCTGTGCTGCGTGATGCTACCGACGAGTCCGGAGTTGCTGTCGACGCCATGCCACGATGCTTCCGACGGCGCGGCGCAATGTTCTCCAAGGTGGCCGGAGTTGTTGTCGAGGCGTGCCACGATGCTACCATAGTGGACGTCGGCTGCTACGATGGCGTGCCACCGATGCTACCATAGCGGACGGCGGCTGCTACCAAGGGCGAGTCACGAACCTTCTCCGGCGACGGCGTGTACTCCGGCGACGGCGGGCGGAGCGACGAGGTTGGGGAAAGGTTGCGCCAGGGTGTGCGCACGCGCAGTTTTGTCTCGGTGTTTTTTCCTTTTCGCAAGGATGAGGGAAGGAGAGGTTCACGGGTACACGCAAAATATCCCTGCGTTGACCGGTGGTTGGGGACACGTGTCGGCCTGTCCACCCGGGGGATCGGAGCAAATTATCCCCCGGGGGACGCTCAGCACTATCCTTGGAAAAACAGCCTCGAATTGGCCATATGGAATTTCTGGGCGAATTCCTTTGTTTGGAGTGGTCAAAGAATTTCTCTTCGGAAATCGTAGTCGGAGCATAATTTTTCTACATCCAAACAGGGGGTAAAACTGGAGAAGATTAGGACCTCACTAGGAAGAGATCACGCAGAAGGTGGAACACGCTCTCCATCCTCCTCACGCTCTCGCCTCCCCAATGGCTAGAACCGGCACAGGCATCGGCCGAACCGCCACACCGATGTCCCGCCTCCACCTCCTCCCCGGCGTCCTCTGAGACTCACGGCTCAGGTCGATGCGCAGCCGGCTCTCCAGCTCGCTTCCACCGCATCTTGTACGCGCACAGCGCGCGCCTCCGCCGCATCGCCCGAACCGCCACGCCCATGTCCCGCCTCCACCTCCTCCGCAGCCGCTCCTCCTCCTTCTCCACTTCGTCGCCCTCATTCTCCTGGTCTCCCCAATCTGCCTTTGCTCAAGCCACGGAGCGCGTCCGCGCTGGCACGCTCAGCCCGGAATACGCGCACCACCTGTTCGACCAATTGCTAGGGGAGGCAACCCTGGTCGACGCACGCTCTCTCAACGGCTTCCTCGCCGCCCTCGCCCGTGCACCGGCCTCCGCTTCCTGCAGAGATGGCCCTGCCCTCGCCATCTCCCTCTTCAACCGTGTGCGCCGACAAGAATCCAGCCAGCGGATGGTGACTCTCACGGTTCACACCTACGGCATCCTCATGGATTGCTGCTGCCGGGCACACCTTCCGGAGCTAGGGCTTGCCTTATTCGGCCGCTTCCTCAGGACAAGGCTGAAAATAAATGAGATCGTCTTCAACACCCTCCTCAAGTGCCTCTGCTGCACAAAACGGACCGATGAGGCTGTGAACCTGTTGTTTCATCGGATGTCTGAGCTCGGCTGTGTGCCTAATGCCTACTCATACACCACCGTTCTAAAGGGCTTGTGTGACGAGAGGAGGAGCCAGCAAGCGCTTGACCTGCTCCAGAAAGTGAGGACAGGAGGTGCCTGCTCCCTCAACGTGGTGGCATATAACACCGTCATCCACGGCTTCCTTAAGGAAGGGGAAAGAGGCAAGGCATGCAATCTTTTCCATGAAATGGTGCAGCAAGGGGTTGAGCCTAATGTGGTCACATATAACTCAATTATTGATGCGCTGTGCAAGGCTAGAGCAATGGACAAGGCAGAGTTGTTCCTTCGGCAGATGGTTGATAATGGTGTTCAGCCGAATAACTTGACATATAACTGCATGATCCATGGATATTCCACTTTGGGCAGGTGGAAGGAGGCAACTAAAATGTTCAGAGAAATGACAAGTCAGGATCTTATACCAGATACTGTTACTTGGACCTCGTTCATGGCCTCCCTTTGCAAGCATGGAAGAACCAAAGACGCTGTTGATATTTTTGAGTCCATGACGGCCAAGGGCCACAAACCCGATATCATCACCTATGGTGCTCTGCTCCACGGGTATGCCTCTGAAGGAAGCTTTGCGGATATGATTAATCTATTTAACTCAATGGAAGACAATGGCATTGTAGCCAACTGCTATGTTTTCAACATTTTGATTGATGCATATGCTAAACGTGGAATGATGGATGAAGCTATGCTCGTACTTACTCAAATGCAGGGACAAGGAGTGAGGCCAGATGTAGTCACCTATTCAAGTGTAATAGCCGCACTTTGTAGAATGGGCAGACTGGCTGCTGCTATGGACAGATTCAGTCAGATGATTTCCGTGGGAGTACAACCACACGCAGCTGTTTATAACACTCTAATTCAGGGCTGTTGTACACATGGTGATTTAGGGAAAGCTAAGGAGTTAATTTCTGAAATGATGAACAAAGATATTCCTCGTCCTACCATTGTGTTCTTCAATTCAATAATAAACAGTCTATGCAAAGAAGGAAGGGTTATGGAAGCACATGATATATTCAACTTGGTTATAGACATAGGTGAGAGGCCTGATGTCGTTACATTTAATTCACTGATTGATGGATATGGCTTAGTGGGCAACATGGAAAAAGCAGTCAGAGTGCTTGATACCATGGTATCAGTTGGCATTGAGCCTGATGTTGTTACGTATAGTACACTTCTTGATGGCTATCTTAAAAGTAAAAGGGTCGATGATGGGTTGATTCTGTTTGAAGAAATGTTGCGCAAGAAAGTGAAACCTACAACCATTACATATAGCATCATACTGGATGGGTTATTTCGTGCTCGGAGACCTGTTGCTGCGAAAAACAAGTTCAGTGAGATGATCGAAAGTGGGACTACAGTGGACATTTGCACGTACACTATAATTCTTGCAGGACTTTGTGCAAATGGTTGCACCGACGAGGCAATCGCCCTGTTCCAGAAATTAGGCGCAACGAATATGAAGCTTGATATTGCAATATTCAATACCATGATTAATGCATTGTACAAGGTCCGGAGAAGTGAAGAAGCTAAAGATTTGTTTGGGGCAATATCAAGAAGTGGGTTGGTTCCTAATGCTTCTACTTACGGCATAATGATACAGAATCTTCTGAAAGAAGGATCAGTGGAAGAAGCTGACAGCATGTTCTCATCAATGGAGAAGAGTGGTTGTGCTCCCAGCTCTTGTATGTTAAATGACATCATCCGAATGTTATTGAAAAAGGGGGAGATTTTCAAGGCCGGAAATTATATGTCTAAAGTTGATGGCAAGGGTATCTCACTTGAAGCTTCAACTGCTTCGTTGCTGTTGTCTCTCTTTTCAGGGAAAGGGAAATACCGGGAGCAAATAAATTTGCTCCCTGCAAAGTACCAATTTCTTGGTGGAGGCATTTGATTTACTTGGCTCGGGTGATTAAGCTTGGCATGATCCGGAGTATTCACCAAGATTGAGCTAAGAGATAGTACAACCACGATGTTCTGGTCCGGTGTGTGTCTGTTGAATGTGGATCCTCATCCTATAGATATTGATCCTTCTACCCTCTATTTGCATGCGCAATGACCATCCGGTGCTTAGGTGTGATCTCGAGCTCAACATTTTAGTGACGGTCCAGTATACTTTGGAACTAGTAGAAGCAGCGGTAGGGTGCTGGCAGTTTATGAGATGTTTGTGCACTGCACTGGGTGGCTATGATGCATGCAGATGCAACACCATCTCTGCTCTCACTTCATCCAGTTTGTTTTTTTGTGAGAGGATGGTGGATTGGTGACGATAGATTGAATTTGGGATGTTAAGAGGATGAAAGGCCTTTGCTGGAATGATTATTTTTCCCAAAAATTGGAAGTTTGTATGTCACAGCTATCGGTTTATCCTTTTGCTCATGTCCAGCTTCATTTTAACATTGGCTCTTGATCCGGTTGCTGGGATCAACCTCCGGCAAACCCTGCCCACCACTCATTCCTTGCCTTTCTTTTTGTTATTGAATTGTTTGATGTTTCCTTGCTTTTTTTTCTTCGGCATTGTTCGTGGCATGGTGTTGTGGCTGTTGTGACCGCCGGATAAGTTGATCCTTCTTAACTCGTCGAATCCGTACAACTTTCCTGTTCATATCGTTGTTGTTGTAGGGCTTTACGGTAGCTGTTGGTCATGTTTTGTCCTGGCATTTAACCTTTTGCATCTTTCTTCAGCTCCATACTACTTAATTTAGTTTTGCCTGCCCTGCCCTGCAGTGCTGTAGGTTTGCTAGAGGCAACAATGATGCCTGTCGATAGGGCTTTGTTATCGTTATTGTTCAGTTTTTAGCAGAAACCTCAGATCATCTTGTAATATGGCAATGTTAATGCTTAACTCATCTTCCTCCGGTACTGGAGTTTTGGTGAAATTGGTGTTTTGATAATCATTCTCATACACTTCCAAGGTTATTACCATTGTGTGTACTGCCATGTTGTGGACATAAGCGGCATCGGCTGGCTGCCGACAGAAGAGTACACTCTAAATTTTGCTGCTGTTTTAAACATTTTTCCATGTTGTAATGTGATGCTTTGAGATGATGAAAGTGGTGTTTGCGTCCAGTTTCTTGCCGGCTATCTTGTACAGTTCTGGTGGCTGTGCTGCCAGTATGATTTGCATGATCGCTGCCTCGCTGGATATCAAGCTGTTGGATGGCAGCGTTGGTTTGGGTTCTGTCCCGTCATGTTGTTTATGGGTACATGATCCAGATTTCTTCTGTTACAAAATGCCACACTGTGCATCATCCATCACACTATTTGTTATAGCTATGCAGTGGTGTTAGCTGAATGATTGAATCCTTAATTATTCTTGATAATACTAGTTAAGTGTATTTTAGGTGGAGAATGGAAAATTAGATCACACGGCAGAAAATAAATAAAAGGTTCTAGGACTTTGAGTAGTTTCCTAATCCTCGACAGAAAAGAATTAGAGACATGTCCTATTATCTCCAAGAAAAATAAGCACACACCCTGTTATCTCTGAAGAATGCTTCACTGTGGGCCTGAAATCAAATATTCTTGAGTTCCATACAGGAACTATTAGCACGGCAAGGATGCTCTGGAATCCAGGATAGTGTACTGCAGAAGTGTGTGGGGACACAGAATCTTATTAGCACATGAATGTATCTGTACGATGTTACTATGGCTAGGTTCATGTCCATTTCAATGGCTATCTGCAGCTGGTGAACTGCTGTGGAATGGAAAGGTTCCAAGGTTACCAGCTGGTACTCAGGTGTTTCCTTAAGAAGGAAAAGGCACAACAAACTCATGCTCGTGTGCTTATTTTTAAAGCATATATAGGTGGCCTGTAAAAATTCAGTGCCATTTTGATGATGGACAAATTCTACAGTCCAAAGTTTGCTCGGAACACGTCTATTGGCTGCCATTATACTGACATGTATAGATAGTTGAAGCCTAGTTATGACTGCAAGTCTCAACCGTCTAGTCTATAGTTGCAGCCTTCTTATTCATGTGTAGTGTTTTTTTTTCTGCTGTTGAGGAAAAAACCACGTGTGGTGGTAGAGTAAGGAACAAGAGGATGAATTCTGGACAGTATACTTCGGGTGCTCTCTAGGATAACCAGTGCTAGTCAATTCTTGAACAATTACCTGCTACTGCACTACTCGCTTAAGAACTTGTTTGGTGTTCCTGATAACCGTTTTGATCTTGCAAAGGAGTAAATGGATCAGTGAGAAATCTGCTGTCCTAGATCTCTGTGTTTGCTGTCATTTTAAGCACGGTTAGTCCATCATCACTCTGGGACTGGGACTGGAACTGCATTGACATGCATTGTGTGGTCCATGACCTGAAGCAAATCAGAGGCAGCAGCATCACTGGGAGTTCTCATCAGCTCCACACAGAATGTTATAAACCCTCTCTGTACATCTAGAAAATTAATTAACCTTCGCTCAGTACACAACGATTAAGTGCAATATTTTTGGAACATGGTCTACTTGTGGACATCTTCTGCTTCTGAAGATGTTATGACATTAGAAATGAGGTTGAAACAAACAATATAATGGTTATTTTTTTCAAATATATTCAGGTCATTTTGGATGGAAGTTACATTGCACCGACAAACTCTTGGACATGTTTTTATTATGGACGTGTTTAACATTTAATTAATATTTATTTGTGGACAATGGTGCCACATTTTTTGTATGCTTATCATCTTATGAAAATCTTGAGATGTATGGATGCCCTCGAACTAGCTGTGTAGTCAGTCGAACTGGAGACTAGTCAAAAAGTTTCAGAGTGCAACTTGTAATGTAACTGGCGAGTGCAGTCTTGCTGTGAACTTGAGAGTGCAACTTTTTGGCTCGGTCCATGCTTGAGTTTGGCTGCGAACTCTGGGAGTCTCATCTTTTCGTCTCAGACACGTGAGAGTAAGGCTGGCAACCCGTGGAAGCGGCAGCCGTTGGATCAAGCAGTCGATTCCGGGCCACTGTATCGTGCGGCTCCCGTCTTAGGTTCTTCTTAGTTTAAAATATGATTTTTGGAAAAAAAATAAAATAGATGCAGGGTGTATTGGAGCTCGGGTCAGGCCGGGCGTTCGGGTTACCCGAAAAATTTGGGTTGGGTTATTCGGGTTTTGAAAATTCGGGTTCTAAAAAATGACACCCCAAATTCGGGTATCGTGCCGCTCAGTACCGTGCGTGCTCGGCCGGCGGCAAGCTAGTAGCATTAGTATCTGCGTAAGTGCCGATGGACAGAACAAATTCAGTGCGATCGCAGGAGAATCGTTTCGTTTGAGGCTTCAGTAGTGGCCTTTCTACCACGAGGCCGTTCAGAAAACCAGTGTACTCACCCGCTTGGTAGCTAGACGCACCAGTTGTTTCCTGTCCAAGCAGCAACAGGATCTCTCCGGCAACGCACAAGATTCCTTCACCACCACGCACGACGTACGTAGGTACGTGTGGTTTCACAGTCGAGGCAACCCAAGAACACCTGGCCAACAAATCCAACCGTCAGTATCAAAGGATCAACAACACCTCAGACCTTTCGTGATCAAACGCCGAGACAATTTCTAGGAGTATGGATGGAACGTCCGTCGTCGTCTCGGTTCCGACTCCGACCGCTGCCGCGCTTTCTGTCGGCCAAGCAATCGCTCACAGCTTCAGAGCGCACTTCCGCACCCCCACAAAGGAAAGCCAGGCCACCAAGAAGAAAAATCTCATCTCAGTATAAAGCGTGTGGTTAGCGGCGCCACATACAGTACGTCATTAGAAACCAAGGAAACAGATGCGCTTTCACCCGATTGGCCGCGGCATGCATGATGAGCTTATCCTACACAAATGAAGAAAAAAGGCGGTGCATTATGCATACGATGCGCTTTTGATTCGCCACTGACCTTGCCAACACGACGACCTCCTAGGGCCCCTTCTTCTTTTTTTACTTGCATGCAAAGTGACCTATGGCTATAAAGCGGCCTGCTTCATGCATTCTGGCGTAAGATTGGGAAAAAAAAAAAGGGCCAGTCGCTTCCTTATCCTTGTTAGCCCAGAAAGCTAGAACCCGGATGCCCAGCCTACAAAAAAAGAACAAATTTCCTTCATGATTAAGCATCAGGGCAGGGGCTAAGGCACCCCACACATCAAGAACCAACCATGCTTTTTTACTTGGGGAATCAATACCGAACAAGGAAATCTGCGAGACGTTTTATTCTTATTCCAGCAAATAACAAAACGTACGCTCGCTTCTTTCCAATATACTACTATATGATGAACAGAAATTCGCTGAGCCAATATGGTTGCTTGCTGCCTCTGCTGCTACTAAATTCTTATTCGGTGGACTTACTACTTACTGTAGTTCTCATGGCTGCCAGTAGTGCTTCACATTTTAGTTTAGTATAGAATAACACTACTACTCCCTCCGTTCCATAATATAAGATGTTTTAGCTATTTCACATGCTGTCTAGATACACACTAAAGTAAGTGTGTATATACACTAAAATGTGTCTAGATACATGTGTATGTATATAAATGTGGAAAAAGTCTAAAACATCTTATATTGTGGACGGAGGGAGTACTTAGGAAAGGAAGGCACAAAATAGGCTGCCAGGGCGGAAAACGCGGATTGAAATCATACACGTAAGGGTACAAGTGCTGCATAAAGCACCTAAAGTCTAAACCCAAAATAAAGGCGCAAGAGGAGAGGAGCCCCAGATTTCCAGAAACCATCGCGGCATTATTAAAGAAAGATCGGCCTCCACGAACGAAAGCAGAGCCAGCATTAGAGAACACACCAAGTACACCCGTTGCAGGGACACATGCACAGTCATCAGGGTGAAAAGGTAGTAGTATCCTGAGAGAAAGAAGAAAGGCGAAGCTCTGAACCAGGCCGCTCCAGGAAACATTACCACCCCAATCAGTAGCAGTAGAAGAGAGAGTGAGACAAGCCAAATCAAAGGGCGAGAAGAGCCAAGAACACGATATAGCCATAGCATATAAAACCAAAGGCCAGCAGTGCGCCTAAGAACAGAGCACAGGAGCAGGACGAACCTGAGCAGCATCAAGATGGACGGCATGTACCCTCACCGCTTCAGCAACGTGATGATCGGCTACCTCAACCTGGCGACGCTCCTGGCCTCCATCCCGGTCATCGGAGCGGGGCTCTGGCTGGCCAAGGGCTCCACCACGTCGTGCTCGTCCATGCTGCAGACGCCGCTCCTCATCGTCGGCTTCGTCGTCCTCCTCATCTCCCTCGCCGGCTTCGTGGGCGCCTGCTTCCACGTCGCCTGGGCGCTCTGGCTCTACCTCTTCGCCGTCATGGTCCTCATCGGCATGCTGCTCGGCCTCACCATGTTCGGGTTCGCCGTCACCGCGGGAGGCGGCGGAGCGCAGGTGCCCGGCAGGCCCTACAGGGAGTACCACATCTCCGACTACTCCTCCTGGCTCCAGAAGCATATGCAGGACGTCAACTACTGGAAGCCGGCGCTCGAGTGCGTCGTTGGCTCCAAGGCATGTCCGAAGATCTCCAACTGGACTCCCATGGATTACCTCCAGCATGATCTCACGCCAATACAGGTTTGCAGTGTCAGCCACTCTGTCCATTTTCTTCACTGCTCTTGTTGCTATAGCTACTGATTCCAGCACATGTATGAGTTTAATCTGAACTACACACAGTTCTACTATGTAAAAAAACCAACAGACTCTCAAAGAAGTGGAAACTAACAAATTAGCCAAGAAAATTACTGATGTAGTCGTCACTTGCATCATCTTGGCTGAAAATTGGGCACATGTTCATTAAAAAACTGTGAATTTCCTGCTCCTGCACTTCTGCTACTCCCAAGACAAGCTAGCTCTAAGATATATGTTCTGCTGCTATTAATAATCAAAATTACTTTACCCTGCAGTCTGGCTGCTGCAAGCCACCGACATCATGCACATACAGCGGTGGGTTGCCAGTAGGAGCGCAGGATGAGGACTGCTTCCAGTGGAACAATGCCCCCAACATCCTGTGTTACCAGTGCAACTCGTGCAAGGCCGGCGTGATGGAGCAGGTGCGCCAGGACTGGCACAAGATCTCCGTGCTCAACGTCGTCGTGCTCGTCTTCCTCATCTGCATCTGCGCCTGCGGCTGTTGCGCCTTCAGAAACGCCCGCCGCTCCGTATCCGAGTACCCATACGGGGTAAACCGCATGTCCAAGATCAACCCACGCTGGGACTACTACTGGTACTTTCAGCCAAATAAAACAAAATAAAATTGTGACACCACCGCAATTCTGATTACTTTTTTTTTCATTGGCATTTGTTTCTCTTCCCATGTTCGATTTCAGATAGGAAAACAAATTGCCATTAATCTCATTATTAAAAAGTAGTTTATCTAGGAAAAAGTGCATATTCCACAAAAGGAGAGGGCTGTTTCTTTTGTTTTGATGACACAACTGCATAATCACGCTTCACTGCTTCTTCATTAATGGGCTTCTTCATACTAAAAAAAAACTAGTGATCAAACAGGCTACAGAATTGTGTTTGTTCCTATTTATTTGCTTCGATTTTTTTAACACCTGCTTTATGGTTTTTTGCTACAGGTGGCGATGGTTCCGCGATAGGAGAGAACAGATGTACTAGTCTAGCTATCGGTACTCCACCATGCATAATACTTTCTTCCTAGTAAATGGCTGAGAGTTGGATCAGTTCCTTATAGGACTCTGGGTTTTCATATGTAAATTTTCCTTTAGTGTCCAATGATAAAGTATTCTGTAGATATTTCAGCATGAGGAAAGTTCAAGATGGTGAAGTGGAAAGGGCATGTCTAGTTTCTCCAGTATGGGTACCCAAAGTGCTTTGCACTATGTAGTACATATTCTAGTTAGTGAATTCAAAAGAGAAGTGATTTCATGTCTATGGAGGAAAATCTACAGTCAGCTGTATGACTGTATCAGCACATGTACTGTTAGTGTGACTTCTAGTTGTCCTGTTTTGGTATGTCTACTTTCTGATATGATCTCGGTAGACCCCTAAACTGAAGCTAAATCTATGACAGGCTCTCCATCTTCAGCCTTCATGGGACCATGGTGTTTTCATGTGATATGAAAACACTTTGGATAATGGTACAGCTCAGCAATATTTCAGAAATCACTTCTAGTGCAAGTCTGAATAATATAACGATGAGACAAACAGCTGACAGAAACGAATCGAATTTATTACAAGCAATGTGCAGTGATCATACATGATTATCATTGGTCACAATAGAACAGGTTCCCATTGACCTTTTTCACATAAAAATTGATGCCGGATAGACGGTGCAGCAAGTGCACACAATAGGAATAATGCTAGCCCAAAACTCACAAGGTGCCAAATGATTGCTTCGCTACAGGTATTCTAAGTTACAAGAAATCTCTCTCTTGGAAGCAACAAATCTAGTGCCCCATGTCAGATAAGATAGCCTAACAAGATGGTGACCAAATGCAAATTCTGGAACATAACACGAGCAAAGGAAAAGTCTGGAATGGACTCACCTCCTTGCAACTCATGTAGCATCTGACCAGTAGGAGGCCTGGAGGAGACTCGTCGGTTATCGCCAGTCAAACTGCTGACCTCTATCCCCTTTGAAGCCCACTTCATCTCAAACACTTGAAATTTAGTAGTTTTTGTAGTGAATACCATCAAATTCTAAATCGGATTCAATGGCTAAAACATAAGCGAAACCAAAGATTAAAAGAAGCTTGTCACATTCTCGAGATGATTAACACATGCATGTTTAAATCTAGGTAGCCACTATATATTGGTTTGAAACCACTAGAACAGGTCAGCTGATTCTCATTAGATTTCAAGTACAACAGTAAGTCCGCATTATTTGCAAGTCTGAGCAACAATTACCAGGTAGCTAAATCCAGGGAGATGGCGCCAGGGTATTATGGACAAGGAAATATGTCATGAGGAAGCAGTAAATTTGCGGCAAAATAAACATGTGCAGAGTGGAAGTGTTGAGTGCAAACTTCCATCTACTTCATATGTCTTCTCCAGAACCAAAAACTTTATGTGGCATTTTACAACGGAACATGAACTACTCTTCCAAGATATCAAAACTGAGAGAGTAGAATGCAAAGAGAGGCAAGGAAGATGGGCGATTGATATAACAATCATTAGTAGTTCCAATCAAAACTCAATAAAAAGAATTGTACCAGAAGGTTGCAGGCATTGAAAATTTCTGATCACCAGCCGACAACCAAGATCATGATTTATTATCAATACATCATAGAACAGATACTCCATTACAAAGAAAAACTTGAAAAAAAAATCATTTCAATACAAGAACCATCAATTTGGTATTGCTGATGAAAAAAGTGGTACAGTAAATGTTTCACCCAAAAGGCTTGTGGTATTCTTGATTACACAGACCATATTTAGGCTATCAGGTAAAACAGGGATAAAACAGAGCAGCGGTACGAGTTAGACGCCTTGGCCTTCCAGAGGGGTTCCTTAAGCCATTGCAGCTTTCTTTTCTGCCTCTATCTGTTGTAGCTCTGCCAATCTTTCAACCCATGCCCGATCTCTTGCCACTGCAGCCATCTTCCTTTCTGTCCTTTCTGCCTCCTTTCTCTTCACAGCAACAGAATATTGTGCTTTGCGCTTCCTCTTTTCCGCCTGACAAAGCAAGATAATTATAGTTAGAGAATTCAGGTCTCGGTAGTTAGACATATGGAAGAAGCATAAGTGAACATCATAAGTTCATAACCACAGTTTGTTAGAATTACATAGTCAAGAAGACAGGGTTGGTTCCATGAAGGTAAGCTGCATGAGGCTATTGCGTATTGACACAGTTGAAACTAACATGCTTGGAGCCATTAAAAAGCATAATTGAGCAGGAAAGTAAAACCAAGAAAACAATATAGAATGGTGAGTTCTTACGCATGTAGATGTTGGCATTAGCACACACACAAAAATTAAATACTTACTCAAATAAGCTACAATTAACTAGTGCCACTGCAAGATGGTATGTACAATTGTTTAGTGGCACAAAACAAACTAAACCTCTTCTCGATATTGTGCATCTATCTACCTATGTTCTTAGAATTTCATCGGCCTGTTCAATTTTCCACTCGAGCTCACAGATAGGCTTTAATAACGTTGCATACACCAATCACACAGAGAAATGAACAAATACACACCATGATGAAGTCCTTGCGCTGCTTGATCCGCTTCTTCTCCTTCCTCCCCTTCAGACTGCCCTTATTCGGCTGGCTCGCTGGGATAGGCTCCCCCGGCTTGCACATCACCCAGAAATGCGGACCTGTCGACCAACAGAAGCAGCATCAGCAGTGTCAACCGAATTGAAACTGCGGGGCGCGTTTCATTTCGCATGAACAGCACGAATCGGAACAGCAGAGACGCACGATTCAGACGACGCTAATCCGAAATAACCGCGCGGATCGTCGCATCCTGACAGCTAAGAAACGTGTAATGGCAGAGATCGCCGCACCTTTGGGGCGCAGGCTGACCCTCTTCCGCCGGGACACGAACCCCGGGCGCCGCTTCGGGAACCTGGTCTCCGTGAGACCCTTGAAGAGGCTGGCCCCAAATTCCGGCGCTCGCGCGACGGTTGCGGCGGCGGCGGCGGAGAACGGTCGAGGCCCGATCGGATCCAGGAACCGAAGAGGACGGAAAGGGAGAGGAGGAGGTCCCGGAGCGCGGCGGAGGAGAGACGCCGCCGTCGAGGAGAGCGGCGGGAGGGCTAGCCGGAGCGCTCGTAGGAGCGCCATGGGAGGGAATGTTCTAGAAGGACGTTGCGCTGGGCTAGGGTTTTAGCCGAGGGGAGAAGGCGAGCTGCCGCGTGCGCTCTTTCTGCGCCGAGATTGAGAACCAACTGGTGAAGAAGAGTTAGAAGGCGCCTCAATTAATTACGTAACCAAAAGGGGTATACGTAATACACTCCTGTCAGCCCGTGTGATGGAAAAAATTTGCTAAATTTTTGTAAGAGCATTTTTTCAATTATAGGGCAGGTTAAAAAAAATGAGTTAAATACACTGTTGGTATTGAGCTAATTGAGTAAAATCAATTATGTCATCGTACAAAGGGAATACCATTTTACGGTAATGGAAGACGTTGGCGCGTGTCGGAGACGGTCACCGCGTCTGCTGGCCCTCTGTATTTGTCGACGTGGCAAGTTGCAGGTCCCACTACTGAACGCGTATGAGAGTTTTTGCGTATAGATGAAACTTAAGAAGAGCCTAGGTGAAAAAAGACAACAAGTATAGGAGGGGGACGTCGTTCTCTCTATGTCCTCCATCTCAAATCCCTAGCGACAAAATTCCCCAACCTCGCCAGCGAGAGCACTCCACCGTGATCAACTGGAGCACTCCACCATCGTGGGGAAGGATGTCGTTTCGCTGCTATGCCATGGACAGCGCAAGTGTGAGCTCCTCCGTGTTCCGTCGCCGTCCATTTATCCCCATTGTGAACTGCCCGACGTGCGGGAGGATGGTGTCGAATCTGTGTCTCAACAAATCCCTCGGGTGAACCCATAGGGTTTCGAATAGGAGAACCCATGAGCGCTGGTGACGATCGTCGGCTAGACAGGGGGCACGATTTACCCAGGTTCGGGGCCCTCGTGGAGGTAAAACCCTTACTCTTGCCTCTGTCGATCTGTATTATCGAATAGATCGGTTACAATGGTGGTTGCTCAAGTCGAGAGTACGATCTCGAGCTCAAAACTTTGGTGGTGCGGTATTGCTTAGTCCTCTTCCGGTGGTTCTCCTGGCCTTATATAGGTGGCCAGGTCTCAAACCCTACCCGGAGAGGACTCGAACTCTAACCTATGTCGGTTACAAGTTTCCTATCTTAGCCCGCAAGGCCTTGCGGGTGGGTTTCAAGTGGGCCTTCCAGAATACTCCAAGGGCTTCCCTTCTTGGGCTTTAACCTTGGGCTAAGACGGGGTGTCCTTACCCGCAGGGTCCAAGATTTATCCCTTCGTCAGTAGCCCCCGAGCGTTTGCTCGATTGGGATTTTTCCAGTCGAGTAGACGGTCAGATTTTTCATCCCGCTTTCTTTCGGATAACCATTATGGTCGTTTCCTGTTTGGAGGGTGTGTATCCTGTGTGATGAGAGTACACCCGAGTATCGAGCAATGAAAGTGCCCGTTCTTATGGCTGTTTATCGCAGAAGGATGTGGCGCATCAGCTTGGCTCTCCCGAAAGATCAGGGCCAATTAATTGCAACTAGGGCAAAAACAGTTTTGGCCTACACATATTCGAGACCTCCGAATCGAACCTGATGAGATGATCAATGCGACTGGGCCGTAGTGGTCTTACCGAGTCGAACTTAACCTATGGAGCTACCCGGCGCGTCCGCTAGGATTTTTCTTCGTGTTGTTGACACGGAATTATACCAGAGGACGCAGCTTGAGTGCGATTACAGGCCCTCAAGAGAAATATTTTGGGTCTTACCTTCATATTCGAAAGAATATGGCATCCAGATGTACCTAGTCGGCTGAACAATCCAGATCTATGATGTGTAGACATCGTGTGAATGAGTGGCAGGATCTGCCTACTCGCGTAGTTTTAAGTTTGTGGTTTCTTAGATATGAAAACTAAGCTATTTTTGTCCATACGAAAGAGTTTTCGTGTTTGGATTTTTATGCCCATACGAAAAAGTTTTCGTGTTTAGGGTCTTTTTCCTGTGAAAGAGATTTCACGCCATAATTTGTCCATACGAAGTTATTTTCATGTTTGGACTTTTCATTCGAAAGATTCTCCAGCTTGATGATGCATGCTATGACGTTATGGCGCACTTTTATCCTCCCGATGGGACGTGACGGAGCGAGAGCAGAAGTGTTGGCCCACCTTGTCAGCTTTTTGACCGGAAACGAGACGTCGTTCCCGGTTTTTACGCGAATTGCGCGCAGTAAAATGCGCACGATCCACTGTTAGTATCGTGGCACGAAACAATATCCGCCGCCCTTTCGTTTCGCCTTCGCACGCGGCGGCCGCGATGGATGCCACGTGGCTCAGTGAGCGGTCAGGATCGACTGGCTCTGTGTATAAATGCAGGCATTGGGTGAAACGGTGAAAATTTCCCCAACCTTCGTCTTCTCCGTTCTTCGTCTTCCTTGCTCTCCACCTCCTCTCTCCTCGAGCTCGCACTAGTGCCAATGGCGGGAGGCAAGAAGCGCGGCGCCGTCGTTTCGTCGTCGAGGGCGTCAGAAGAAGTTCACGCGCCACCCGTACCGCGCTCGGGCGATTGGCGCTCGCCCAACACCACCAACAAGAGCATCAAGGAGATGCAGCGGGAGGGGTTGCTGCCTCCGGAAGCTGAGAAGTGGGTGCGCCTAGGCAAGAAGGAGGAGGTACCCAATCCCCGCGCGAACAAACGCGTGGTTTTCACGGACCACGTGTCGCGTGGACTATCCTTTCCTCTTCACCCCTTCCTCGTGGCATTGCTGTATGTCTATGGCATACAGCTCCATGATCTGCCTCCGAATGCTGTGCAACACATCTCGTGCTTCAATGTATTTTGAGAGTGCTTCTTGGTCATTCGCCCACATTGGGGCCTCTGGAAGGCCCTCTTCAAGATCCGTGTCTTCCGCGAGAAATCGCGAGTAGAGAATGAGCCTGGCGAGCCGCTTCGCACCGGCGGTTTCGGAATCCAGGCGAAATCGGACGTCAGCTACTTCGGGATGCACTTCATCGACTCCGCTCAAGGGTGGAGAAAGAAGTGGTTCTACGTCTGAAAGATCATCGCCCGTTTTGGTAATCATATGACAACATAACCATTTGATCTAATGTTTGTTCAAATGATGAAAATGCCCAGGTTATTAGGTTCACTAAGTTTATGTGGCACGTGTTCGTTTTGTATGAAAAGTGCTAGGAGAAAGGAATCCAGGGAACTACAATGTGCAGAAGCGTAGGCTCCGGTGAATCCACCGGAGGCTCCGCCCAGGCTCCGGTGGGGATCCGGTGTGGGCTCCGCCCAAATCCCTCTCCGGAGCAGAAGAGCGGACCCATGAGCGGAACCTCCGGTGGGCGGAACCTCCGCCAATTCCACCGGAGGCTCCGCCTTCCACCAACACATGGCCTACACGCAAAAAGGATCCGGTGCGACTCCGGTGGTACCTCCGCTAAAATGTCCTTCTGTTTGAGAAGAGCGGAGGTTCCACCGGAGCCTCCGGTGGACATCCGGTGGCCCCCTTGGCCTAGCATAAATGGCCTCCGGTGGGGGCTCCGGTGGAGGCTCCGCCAAACCACCCTTCTGTTTGAGAAGAGCGGAGGTTCCACCGGAACCTCCGGTGGGCGGAACCTCCGCAGATCCCAACGGAGCCTCCGCCCAGTTCTTCAGCACTAGCGAGTTGGTGCGCTGCGCAACTGCGCACTGGACTGAGGACCACCGGAGCCTCCGGTGAAACCACCGGAGCCTCCGGTGAAACTGGACTGCAACGGCCACTTAAATGCAAGGGGTATAAATACCCCTTCCCCTATCTCTTAAATGCGAAGCTTTTCCCATTCTCTCTCCTAGCCATTAATGAAAGCTTCAACCACCTAGATCTCCCACTCCGTCCACCCAATCACTCCCAAACTTGGTGGAGAGCTAGAGGAGACCTAGATCCACACTTCCACCAAAGGAATCTCAAATCCATCCACCACAACCTAGTAGATCTAGAATCCTACTTGAGGCCTAGAAACGTTAGTAGATCTCGTGCTTGTAGTTTCCACCTTGTTGCAAGAAGCTACGGATTGCTTGAGAGCCTCCATCCATCTTGTGGAGTGACCTCAAGCCCTTGTAAAGGTTTGGTCAACGCCTTCAAGTCGACCTCATAGTGAAAACGAGCATCTCCCTCACCGGAGAAGCTCAAGGAGAACAAGGTGTGCACAACCGTGCTATTGAGGAGCGCCTAGGTGGCTCCCCACCTCTCCAACGTAGACGTACTTCTCTTTGAGAAGGAACTACGGTGAATCATATCCTTGTCTCCTTTTTTACACTTGTTGTTTGCTTTACTACCTTATGCTTTACTTCCGTTGCGCATATTACTTTTTCCACATAGGTTGCTCACCTAGTTGCACATCTAGAGAACCGTATCTTATCCTACTAAGCCTTACTAAAAGAAAAGAAAAGAAAAATTGGTAGTCAACCTATTCACCCCCCCTCTAGTTGACCATAGTGCACTTTCAATTGGTATCAGAGCCTCGGCTCTTACTAAGGGCTTAACTGCCTAAGAGTACAATGGTCGATGAAAATGCCCCCGGTAGTTCTAGTGCGGAAATCTCCAAGATGTCCGACAATGTATCTAACCTACAAGACATGGTTGGAACTCTCCAAACCGAATTGTCTAAGGTTAGCTCTACTGTCAGTATGGAGGTTTCTAGCATCAAGAAAATGATGGAGGTATTGATGTGGAGAACCAAGGAGTCCGCGGAAACACCTCTCACCACCAACGATGTTAGCTCGGACGAAGAGTCCATTCCGGACATCGACAAAATGGAAGCTAACATCGCTTTAGCCAAGGCGAAAGCCAAAGCTAAGGCCGATAAAAAGGCTAAGGGTAGTGGGAACTCCGAGGGCTCCAAGTCTCAATCGGCTAACGGTTCGGGGTCTAACTCTAAAGTTCCACCACCTCTCAATTACGATTCGATCCACCCTACTGCCACAATGCCACACATGGTTAATGTTGGAAATCCTCCCATGCTTAACACTAACGAATTCTCTTCATGGAAGTTCGATATGGAGTCTCACATTTCAGGTTCTTGCACCGCTCTATGGAGAAGCATTCTCCATGGATTCCATCCTCATGATCCAAGCAACTTGACACCAAGGGAGGACATGCAATTCCAACTCAACAAGACCGCTCTCGTGACTATCCAAAAGGCTCTCCCAAGAGGACATCTCGAACACATTCGCGGGTTGAAGACCGCCAAGGAAGCTTGGGATAAGCTTGACTCTTTGTTCCAAGGAAATGCTAGCATTCAATCATCAAAATATGATGTTGCCCTCGACAAATCCGAGAACTTCGTCATGCTTGAAGACGAGAGTCCCGAGGAGCTATATAGAAGAGTTGTCACCCTTGGCAATCAACTAAGGGATTTTGGGAAAGAGGAAATCTCTGATGAGTGGATCAAGAGGAAGTTTGTCAAGGCCATAACCCCATTTGAGAAGAACCTCTCCACTAGCATTCGAACAAGATCCGACTATAACTCTCTCAACTCCATTGGAGTGCTAAGTGAGTTCATAGCCATATCCTTATCCCACAAGAGCGCGGATGATGCCCTTGCTCGCTCAAGAGGACATGGAAAGTATCCCAACCTCGCCTTGAAGTCTAAGGCAATGGCCAAGATAGAAGAAGTGGATGATGATGATGATGATGATGATGATGAGGACTATGAAGATACGTACAAGGGTGCTCACAAATTTATTGCTCTTGCCATGCAAGGGTATTGGAAGAGATGGGAGGCTCACAAAGCCGGTGCCCCGAGACCTTCAAGGAACAAGATTTTTAGGAAGAAAGGGGAGCGGCCAAGGACATGCTACTATTGTGGAAGTGCAAACCACTTCGTCAAAGAGTGTCCCTTTGATCCAAGAGAAGAGAATGAAGGGAAGCTTGTTCGCAAGGACAAGAACAAAGCTCCACAAAACAAGAACCTCGCTAGAAGAGTCCCAAGGGCTCTATATGTTCAAGAAGGCCCCACATTGGAAACATACTACTCCGGAGATGAAGGAGAAGATGAAGTCGTAGGTGTTGCCCACGTCGCCATAGCTACGACTTCCTCTTCATCGGTCTCTCTATTTGAATCTCCCAATGAAAAGGCATCGATCCGACCTACATGTCTCATGGCAAAAGCCACCGCGGTAATATCTTCCACCTCCAAGTCTATTAACACTAGCTCTCCCTCATTATTGGATTGTGTCGAAAACATTGTTGATGATGAGGAGGCCAAGAACCTAGGATCTTGGTTGTGTAGTCTTGAAGGTGAAACGAAAGAAAAGGTAAAATCTCTCCTAAGGCAACTTGATGATGCCAACTCTCTCATTGATGAGAAGGAGGAAATCATCATGATCTTGGAGAATCATGGCGGTAGCAATGAGAATCATGATGATGAACTAGTCAAGGCTCTTGAAAAGGAGAGATCCATGAGAGCCTCTCTTGAAGAGAAACTATCTAGTCTACAAGATACCTATGCTATTAGTGTTTCTAAGCTTAGGAAAGATAACGAAAAATCTCTTGCCAAGTGTCGTGGTGGTGTCACGGCAGATGCCATGGGATGGCTAAAGATGTGGGGACGATGGACGCTGGAGGTGTCCGGGGAGGGATCACGCGACGAATAGCCGCGTGAGATAAGATCCACACAACACAAACAACACGATGTATCCAGGTTCAGGGCCCTCGTGAGGAGGTAAAACCCCTACTCCTGCCTTTCTCTATGTATTATGATGTCTCTCCGAGTAGCCACAGTACAAATGATATCGCTACCGGGTAGCCTCTCTCTCCTCTCCGAGTAGAGCTAGGTCAAGAACTTAGGGTTTCTAGGGCTCCAGAATGAGCGTCTATCAGCGTGCCTCGCGCAGGAGGCGGCGGGGCACCTTATATACATGGTGCCCAGCCGGATACGTCCAAATCTAGACAAGTGTCGACATAGTGTGCACATCGTCCTTTCTCCGAGTACCCGCTGACAGCTTTGGTTCCTAATCTTGGCTGCTTCCGTAAAGTCGTTGGGCAAAACTAGGGGACAGACTGGTATCACTGTACCCAGGCACAGAGTAGGGCCCCCTTATCCTGCCACCGCCTGCTTCCATGCGGTCACTGTCAGGGAGACCGGTCCCAGATGAACAGTAGTTCGAATGCTGCCAAGTACGGACCCAGGATACGTGGGATCCTGTGTCAGAACGGCTCCTTTGACTTTCTGGCCCGAGTAGGTTCCCGCCAATTGTTCCCGCCAATTGTACTCGGGCCAATCCTTCTACTCGAAAGGATAGAACTTGACTGATATCTCCTTCTGGTCATCTTGAGGTGAGACCGAGTAGCAGTCGACCGGGTACCGAGTACCAGGTAGTCGGCTACTCGACCAAACCTCTCTTCTGTAAGCTGCTTTTACCACCTGTCTTTACCCTACTCGGGGGTAACCCCCCGACAGCAGTCCCCGAAGCTGGTTGAGTCTTGTGAACTTGTTCACTAGGCTCTGCCAGCTTAAAACCAGCCTTTGCATCTCAGCCCTTGAACCTCAAGATGCCGAGTAGAACCTCCGAGTAGCTATTCTGGAAAGTACCTTGAGTTTCCTCTTTCCCGAGTAGCGCTTGCTTTCTACTCTGAAACCGAGTAAAAAGACTTAGAGAAATTTCTCAGATTGAGCCTCTGCAGCACAGAGCACAATCCAGCCCTTCGCGCAGCAACTGCACACGTGTCAAGCATCCACGACCTTGTCGCTTCGTTGCCCAGGACACGACCTGCCACGCGTCCAGTTTTCACGCAATGGGCCCACCGGCCGTCATGTCCCATCAAGTGTAGTTATAGGCCACGATTCGGTGGTGGGATCAACTGTGGCCATTACGCGCGCAACCGGCGCTTGTGTGCGTTTCTAGCCGGCCACAGGATCCACCACACGCCACAATCGATCCCACTTCCACGACGGTAACGGTAAACTCGCGGAGGAGATATAAATACCCCCGCCGGTAACTTCCTTTTCCCCTTCCCTTGCACTATTCCTTCTTCGTCTCCTGCTCTTCTCCGCCACCGAGCTCTCCGCCGCCGCGCAAGCTTTCGCGCCGCCGCGGACTCAATCTCCCAACCAACTCCTTCGATTTCTTCCACCTTCCCTACTCGCCACAATGGCCAAATCTGGCTGGGCCGGCTCCTCCGTCACCGCGGAAGATTGCGCCTGGCTCGTCAATACCCGGCGAGTCCCTCCCGGCGTGGAGTGCCGGGCGCCGGACGGTGAAATCGTGCCGTCCCCGCGGGAGGGAGAGCGCGTCGTCTTCCTGGCGCATTTCGAGCGCGGGTTCGGATTGCCCGCCTCCGATTTCTTGCGGAAGTTCCTCAACCACTTCGGCATCCAGATGCACCATCTGCCCCCCAACGCCGTCGTCTTCCTCGCCTACCACGCCGTGGTCTGCGAGGCCTTCCTCGGCATCCGGCCCACGTGGGAGACGTGGCTCAGGTATTTCCACCTGCGCCAGCAATCCACCGGGAAGAAGGACTCCGCGGGCGTCGCCCGCGCCACCGACACCGGCTGCGCCATGATGGTGCAGCGGTCCGGGACGAACCACCCCCGCATCAAGGGGCTGGACTCCGTCAAGCTGTGGCAGAAGACGTTTCTCTACGTCAGGAACGTTGCCGCCGCGGAAGGAGCCCCGGTGAACGATCGAATCAACTTGCCCGTTTGGAGCAATCGCGCTCCAATCGGGATGTACTGGAAGGACAAGCCCGTCAACGACGATGACGCCATCGAGATGGAGAACAGACTCGGCTGGCTGAAGGCGCAGTGCCTCAAGAACGACGATCCGGTGGCCTGCTGGATCCAGCGCCGAGTGCTGCCCTTGCAGGAGCGGTGCCATCTCATGTGTTACATGGGAGGCCCCCGCGACTGCACCAGGACAACCACCATCGAGATCGACAACATCGATGTTCCCTGGCACGCAAGGAACATCTTGACGACAAACCTTGGCGACCACTGGCGATACGGGTTCGTCCCGTACAGCCGTACAAAGCCGATTGAACGGGTACGCCTTTCTTACTTTGCTCTCTGCATACACTTTCCGAGTAGATAACTTCTACTTCTTGCATCAGCTAGCAATTGCCTTGCGTTCCGAGTAGGACATCTAGCCGAATCGCCTTAGGCTTAGTATGCTTCGTGTTTGCACGCCTTGCCGGATAGCCTACTCGAGAACGATTCTTAGGCTCCATGTGCTTTATGCCTGCACGCCCTTCCGAGTAATACCTTTCGGCAAACATGCTTAGGCTTAGTATGCTTTGTGTTTGCACGCCTATCCGGGTAGAATGCTTAGTAAACTGCCTAGGCTTTGTGTGCTTTGTACCTGCACGCCTATCCGAGTAGAATTCCTTCCTGGTACTCGGCTATTCTGTGATCCTTCTCTGTTTTTCAGGTTCTCACTCGCCAGATAATCGAGAGCTGCGAGGTTTTTGAGGGCAACTGGTCTCCTGATCGTGAGGAGGATGATGTGCCCTCTTTCGATGCCGCGGAGCAGCCCAACCTTTCTCGCTCCCCCACTACCGACAAGCGCGATGCTCTCCGCACCTGGTCTGATGAAGACTTTGACGGTAACTACACTTTCACTCTGTTTGCTTCCGAGAAGTACCAGTCCCTCGTTTGCTGTTTCTGATTCTTTCCTCTTTTCTCTTGGATTCTCAGATGAAGTTGCCGCGGACAAGGACGACGAGGACGAAGACGAGAACGAGGGCGATGCGCCCCTAGTCGTCAAGCCCCTGTCCGTCGCCGCTCCTGAGACCCGCAAACGGGCTGGTAGCGGGGCACCAGCGCCTCCTGCCAAGAGGAAGAAGCCCGCCGAGAAGAAGGTGGTCGTGAAGAGGTCCAGACGAGAGCTCAAGTGCACCACCGCGTAAGCCCTCTTCTCGGCCGCCTCCCTTCTCGCGCTGTGCTATTTTCCCCAATTTTCTTCTAATTTGTGATTTCCTTTTCTCTGCAGACCTCCTATGGACGCGAACGCAGCTTTCGCGTCTGACCACACTAAGGAAAAATCAGTACCTCTGGTCAATCTGGATGATGATGAGGACGACACCGCCAACGCTGCTGCTGCCAATCCACAGACCGCCGGTGCGCAAGGAGCAGCGTCTGAACCAGCAGCACAGGACACTACCATCCACGATGAGAGACCCCCTTCTCCTCCGGCTAGCAATGCCGAGGAGAACCAAGATCAAGTGATGCAAGACAACACCGCCGACGAACGGCCAGAAGCAGAGCAAGAGCAGCCCGCCACAGGGGCTGCTGCACAAGAGAGCCTCGCTGCCGAGCAGCGAGTAGAAGACACCACCGCCGCGGATGCCACCATCACTGACGCTTACCCATTGAGCAGCGTGCAACCGGGCGTGACACCGAGTAGCGCCCAGCCAGGAGCTGCACAGGGCGACGGATCTGCGGCACCACCAACTGCGCAAGGCCCTATACCACCAACTGCGCAAGGCCCTACACCACCAACTGCGCAAGGCCCTACACCGCCAACTTCCTCCTCGTCGCCGCAGAGTAAGGACGCATCCAGCCCTCCTGCCGGGCGAGTAACCAGGCAGCGAGCCTTGGATGCTCTGAAGGATGAGGTTGTCAGAAGGGCAGCCGAGAAGGAAGCTGCTGAGAAGGCCAAGGCTGAGAAGGAAACTGCTGATAAGGAAGCTGCTGAGAAGGCCAAGGCTGAGCAGAAGAAAGCCAGGGCTGAGCAGAAGAAGGCCGAGAAGCAAGCTGCCGAGAAGGCAGTCGCCGAGAAGGCGAAGGCCAAGACTGACGGGAAGAAGACTAAGGATCCCGAGAAGCAGAGGGTTGAGAAGGAGCAAACGAAGAAGCGGGCCAGAGACCAGAGTACATCCTCAGGCGGAGCGCTCGTGATCCACGAGTCCGGCCCGATTCCTGCTGCGCTCTCTGCAGACGCTCGCGCTGCTGGCCAGCCTTGCTACCCGGAGTACATGATTGAGGTTAGCCATCAGCACTCAATCGGCTTCCCTCCCAAGGACAAAGCTTTAGCTATCCAGAGGGGAAGGAAGGTTGTAGCCGTGAACTCCCCTCCTCCAGATCCAAGCCAACCCCAGTCTGTCAACATCGCTTCTCGTGGAGTCCAAGACAAACCAATAACTTCCAAGGGTCTTGAACAGGTATTGGACACCGTTGGCCACATCAACGCCAGGTGGGACAGCAGGGTTCTCGGGGAGGAGAAATGGCACGGCTTGACCCTTGGCGGCATCGACCACATGCGCGTGGATTGGAACAAGGTCGACCTGGGACACAAGCCCATGTCCGTCTCCACCGAGACCGCAACCCTCGCAGCCAAGATGTTCCTGCACCGCAAGAACGCCGAAGACATCGAGCAGTCCTATGCGGTAAGTCCTTCTTGCTTTTTCCGAGTTGAAATTTCTTCTCTTCTATTCGCCTTCCTTCTTCCTTGCCATCACCCCCAGTCCCCGAGATTCGGGTCGAGTAGACGGATACTCTCCGAGTAGCCTCCTACTCGGGCTGAATCTTCTCTGCTTTGCCTAACTCATTTTCTTCTCGTTTCTCAGGATAGCGTTCTTAAGCGGACCCACTTATACCGCATTCTTCTCTGGAACCACTCCATCGCCAGGAGGCGAATTGCTGCATTAGAGAAGGAAAAGGCAGTTGCTGAGGCAGCCAGCAAGAACGCCAACGACAGCACCCAGCAGCTGGCTGAAGTACAAGGTACGCTTTTAGCTACGCGGTTTCGGCGTTTTATGTTTACGCCCGCTTCTGCTTTCTTATGCGCTAACCTTTCCTTCTCTGCAGAAAAACTGAAGGCCTTAGCAGACGAACATGAGAAATGCCGCAGCTTCGTGGAGAACTCCGAGGCCACCATCAAAAGGCTAGAAGGTAAGCTTGTTGTTTACTCGGTTTGACTTTGAATTTGTTTCTTCTCTGCTCCTCTGCTAACCTCATCTATCTCTTCGCAGAAGATTACAAGTTGTTTGCTGAGGCACACCAAGATTGTGTCAAGCCAGCAGAGGTGCAGAAGCAGCTGTCCGACCAGGCCGTTGAGCTGTTGAAGGACCACACCACGGAGACCGAGAAGCTGCAACTCCAGTTGCAAAAGGCACTCCAGGATGCCGTCAAGATTGGCGCCGAGAGGGACAGAGCCATTGCCGAGAAGGCCAAGGCCGAGACAACTTTCCGAGCCAAGGAGAGGGCCCTTGAGCAGGAATGCGAAACCTTAAAGAAGACCAACGCTGATCTCTTTGCTCAGATGGATAGCTTGCGTCTGATCCAAGAAAAGCACATTTCTAACGAGGAGTCCTGGAGGACCCAGCTGCAGCGGCTGCGCAACGAACTGTCCGGTAAGTCTTTTCTTCGCTGCTTCTTTTCTTCTCGGTCGTATTTCTCCTCGGTTTTCCTCTACTCGGTTCTTCTCTTCTCGGTTCTGAAGTTACCACATGCTATTTCAGAGATCTGGCCTCATCTTGATTCCCCTTCTGTGCCTATGGTGGCCAAGGCCAAAGCAGCTCGCCTTGCGAAAGGTGAGGCAGCAGATACCAGAGCCGAGATCGAGGACAGCTTGCTGGTGCTCAACAACTATTTCGAACAGCTGGCTGGCGTCGGAACTGACCTGGTGCACGAGGGCTTTGAGCTCCACAGGCTGTTTTGGCCTCATGATGATCGGCCAACCACCATGAAGGGCCTAGCCTTCAAGCTGAAGAATGTGAAGAAAGAGTTGAAGAAGTGGCGTGCCTCGGGCGCCCGTGCTGGTGCAGACGTGATGCTTCTCTGCATAGCATCCTGGTATGAAAACCTCAACATGCAGCTCATCCGCGGGAAGCGCAACAATTCCAAGTGGGAGGTAGATCCCGACTGCGTGGCCACACGCAAGCAGATCGCCTACGAGGTCGCGGAGTGCGCCGAGACGGAGACCTTCATCGAGGGCCTCCCCGAGCCCGACACCGAGTACGAAGAGGAAGAGGAGGAGGACGACAAAGTGGAATCCGACTTGGAAGGCCTCTTCGAATCTCCTGAGGGCAAGGCCGGGAAGGGGAAGAACGTCGCCGTCGCGAGTAGCGATGAGGACGAGTACGCCCACATCGACACCGCCGCACTCGACTTTGGCACCTCCTCAGGTGCTGCTCTCGACGACACGGTGCCCCCTCCTGGCCAAGCTTCAGGCTCCTCTTCGGCTCCAGGACTCGTCTCGGTGGCCACGGCCACTTCTGAGCACGCGGCCACCCAGGATGATGCCGAGATGAAGGAATCCGCCACCGTCCAGACGGAAGCGGATGCCACCCATGCCAGCACCGAAGGAACAGCTGCCACGACCGCCACCGAAGAAGCTGCTGCCAAGACCAGCGCCGAGAACACTGCCTCCTCATCTTGAAGCAACCTGCACTTTCTTTCAACTTGAACACTTATCAGATCCCCGGGATGCCGGGAGCAGATGTAATAGACTATCTTTGTTTTGCTTGCTACTCAGTTTTTATGCCCACTCTGTTTATTTCGACATTAATCAATTTGAACGACGCTGGCTTAATGCCGAGTTGCGTTTCCATGCGAGTCCCCGAGTTGCATTTCTTATTCACCCTATCTTTTCATCTCTGCTCTACCCGCGACTTGTCGCTTGTTTGGTATTCGAGTCACAAGATTCAAGTAGTAGGGCTGCAAATACTTAGCCGCTAGAAACAATCATGGTAACGCAGCCCACCACTTAGCCGAGAAGACGAAAACAGGGAACAAAGGTAACAAACAATCTACTCGGTTCCTGCACTCTTTCTTCCTTAGCGATTTTCGTGTGCTCATTGACCTTTTGCTTGTTCTCTTGCTTGCCATGAAGCCGGGTTTCGGACAGCAGCAGAGTCGAAGAGTTGGCATATAGGTTTAAACACAGTACTCAATGCACTTATGAGTTCTGAAGTGGAGCAACCGAATAGACAAAGGAACAAGCCGAGTAAAAACACTTAGAGCAATTTTGGACGAGGGCAGTCCCCGAGAACAATTTCAGATGGCAGAGTAGAATTTCAACTCGGATAAGAGGGTACATACACATCTTTGCTTACGAATGAAAACGACGAAGTAGAGCTACATTCCAAGGGCGCTTGGTTTCCTCTCCAGCTTTATCTGCCCTGTTCGCCTGCGATGGGCGCACATCTACAAGATAGTACGCGTCATTGTGCAGCGCTTTGCTGACAATGAAAGGCCCTTCCCATGGAGGAGACAACTTGTGCATCCCGGCTGTGCGCTGCACCAGCCTAAGGACCATGTCTCCTTCTCGGAAAACCCTTGGGTTCACCTTTCGGCTATGATAACGCCGCAGGTTTTGCTGGTAGATAGCCGAACGTGACAGAGTCAGCTCTCTTGCTTCTTCAAGCAGGTCAACGTCGTCTTCTCGAGCTTCTCTCGCCTCCACCTCAGTGTAGAGGGCTACTCGGGGGGAGTCATGCTCTAAGTCTATTGGCAACACGGCCTCAGCCTCGTATACCAAGAAGAATGGCGTGTAGCCGGTTGACCGGTTAGGGGTAGTCCTTAGACTCCACAACACCGCTGGCAACTCTTCTAGCCAACACCCAGGTGTTTTCAGCAATGGCTCAATCAGCCTTGGCTTTATGCCTGCCAGCACCATCCCATTTGCTCTCTCAACTTGCCCATTGGAGGCAGGGTGCGCGACTGACGCAACGTCTAGTCGGATATGCTTATCTCTGCAGAATCGCACCATTGCTCCCTCTGCAAAGTTGGTGCCGTTGTCGGTGATGATACTGTGCGGGTAGCCATATCTCATGATCACATCCTTCACGAACTTCACAGCTGTGACCCCATCGCACTTCCGAATAGGCTTCACCTCAATCCACTTGGTGAACTTGTCCACCATGACCAAGATATGTGTCATATTGCCTTTAGCCGGCTTGAAAGGACCAACCATATCCAAGCACCAAACAGCAAATGGCCATGTGATAGGAATTGTTTTCAACTCGGAAGCTGGCATGTGAATCTTACTTGCGAACATCTGGCAGCCGGTGCACTTCCTCACAATATCTTCAGCTTGCTGCAGTGCAGTGAGCCAGTAGAAGCCATGCCGAAAAGCTTTCTTGACCAATGCCCGAGAAGAGGCGTGATGCCCACACTCCCCTTGATGTATCTCCACCAGAATTTCTTCTCCCTCTTCTGGGCTCACACAACGTTGCAGCACACCAGTGGCACTTCTCTTGTGCAGCACATCTCGGACTATAGTGTAGCCCTTGGATCTTCTCTGAATCTGCCTCGCAGTCACCTCATCTTCAGGTAAAGTACCGTCCCTTAGAAAGGATAATATGGGCATTGCCCAACTCGGTGTCTCCCGCACGGGAAACACTGGTTCGTCCATTTCCATTGGGGCAGGCTCTTGTGGTTGCACAGGAGGAGTGGGAGCGCTTCTTTGCAGCCCAGACCGATTGGCGAGAACTTCTTCAATGAATGCGACAGCTTCTGGGTTGAGGGCGGCAGTCCCCGAGTACGGAGTGGCAGTCCCCGAGTAAGGAATGGCAGTCCCCGAGTAAGGAGTGGCAGTCCCCGAGTAGGGAGCGGCAGTCCCCGAGTAGGGAATGGCAGTCCCCGAGTAGAGGACGGCAGTCCCCGGGTTCCCTGCAGCACTCTCCCAGTCAATCTCCATTGGGTCAGATTCTTCACTTGGCAGAGAAGGAACAAAGATGGATTCCGAGTTGGGGGAAGGCTTGATGGATGGCTTCCTCAAATGCTCCAAGGCAATCCCTGCCGGGATGGACTGCCGAGAAGATCCCAACTTGGATAGCTCGTCTGCTGCTTCGTTCTCTGCTCGGTGAATGTGCTGGAACTCACAGCCTTCGAAAAACCCAGTCATTGACTGCACCAGGAAGCGATACGATGCCATGTTGGCATCCAAAGCATCCCAGGTACCTGAGACTTGCTGCACCACTAGATCTGAATCACCATAGCATATAATGCGCTGCACACCAACCTCCTTTGCTACTCGCAAACCATGCACCACTGCCTCGTACTCGGCTACATTGTTGGATGCCTTGAAATGAATCTGCAGCACGTACTTGAGTTGATCCCGCTTGGGTGATGTAAGCACAACGCCAGCACCAAGGCCTTCTTTCACCTTTGAGCCATCAAAGTGCATTTTCCAATAGTTGGAAACTGGAGCAGGAGGCTCATACTGCATCTCGGCCCAGTCCACAAGAAATTCCGCCAGGACCTGAGACTTGATTGCTTCTCTTCTCGCATACGCGGGAGCGTACGCGGCTAGCTCGATTGCCCACTTGGCTACTCTGCCACTCGCCTCCTTGTTTCCCATGATATCCGAGATGGGAGCAGAGCTCACGACAGTAATGGGGTGCTCCTGAAAATAATGTTTCAGCTTCCTGGCGCCCAGGTACACACCATATGTCATCTTCTGGTAATGCGGGTAGTTTTGCTTGGAACTGGACAGCACTTCACTGAGATAATAGACTGGGCGCTGCACACTCTTGCCTTCTTCTTCTCGCTCCACCACTATCACCACGCTGACTACTCGGTTAGTCGCAGCAATGTACAGCAGCATAGGCTCCTTGGGTAGCGGACTAGCCAAGACCGGAGCGCTAGCCAGCATTGCTTTTAGCTCATTGAATGCCACGTCCGCTTGCGGAGTCCAGACAAACTTGTCGCTTTTCTTCATCAGCTGGTACAGAGGCAGAGCCTTCTCGCCCATTCGGCCCAGAAAACGGCTCAGAGATGCCAGACAACCCGTGAACTTTTGCACATCTTTCAGTGATCTCGGCAAAGACATGCTTTCAATAGCTTTTATCTTAGAAGGATTGGCTTCAATGCCCCGACTAGAAACCAGAAAACCGAGTAGCTTTCCAGCTGGTACACCAAAGGTGCACTTACTCGGATTCAGTTTCATTTTGTACCTGCGTAGGTTAGCAAAGGTTTCCTCCAGGTCGGCAAGAAGAGTATGTGTTTTATTCGTTTTGATGACAATGTCATCTACGTACACCTGCACATTCTTGCCGAGCTGGTCATGCAAGCATTTCTGCATGCATCTCTGATAGGTTGCACCCGCATTCCTCAGGCCAAAACACATGACACGATAGCAATAAGCCCCGTACGGGGTAATGAAAGCAGTCTTTATTTGATCAGCAGGGTTGAGTGCAATCTGGTGGAAACCAGAGTAGGCATCTATGAAAGACAACAGTTCACAACCAGCAGTGGAATCGATCACCTGATCGATGCGGGGTAGCGGGAAAGGATCCTTGGGGCATGCCTTGTTCAAGTCGGTGTAGTCGACACACATGCGCCATGCAGTGGCAGCCTTGGGATCTTCCTTTTTCTTCTCGACCATGACCGGGTTGGCTAACCAATCCGGATGCAGCACTTCCATGATGAAGTTACTTATCAGCAGCTTGGTGATCTGATCACCGATGGCCTTCCTTCTCTCATCTCCGAAACGGCGCAAAGCCTGCTTCACGGGCTTGGCGTCAGGACGCACATGCAAAGAGTGCTCAACCAACTCCCTCGGGACTCCTGGTAGATCTTCATTGGTCCAGGCGAACACATCCCGATTCTCACGGAGGAAGTGGATGAGCGCGCTTTCCTATTTCTCTGCCAACCCGGAACCAATGATGGCCACGCGCTCCGGGAACTCGGGGTCAACCTGGACTGTCTTGGTCTCTTTGGCAGCTTGGAAAGCAGTACCATGCTGGGTACTCGGCACACCTTGTGCGCCAGCTTGTGCGGACTGAGCCATGGCCACCACCTCGTACATCTTCTTCTTCTCGGCAGCGATCACCATCGATTCCGCCAGCTGGGAGCTAGCAGAGGCACACTCCATGGACTTCTTGTAATCTCCCGAGATGGTGATGATGCCATTGGGACCGGGGATCTTCATCTTCAGATAAGCCACATGGGTAGAGGCCATAAACTTGCTCAGGGCAGGCCTGCCGAGTAGAGCATGATAGGGGCTCTGATGATCCACCACTTCGAACTGCAAGCGCTCTGTGCGGCAGTTCTCCCGGGTACCGAATAGCACATCAATCCACACTCGGCCAATCGGGTTGCATGAGATCCCGGGCACGATGCCATGGAAAGTGGTCTTGCTAGGCAGCATCATGTTCTCGGCCAGGCCAAGCTTCTCGAGTGTGTCCTTGTACACAATGTTGATGTTGCTGCCGTTGTCGATTAGCACCTTGCTGAATCTCACATTCTTCTCGGGACCCAGGAAGGTAGGATCCAGCACCAAAGCATAGGTGCCCGGGTTGGGCATCACCTTGGGGTGATCTGCCCGAGTCCACCTGATCTCCTGGTCGCACCAGTACATGTAGTGAGGGACAGCCGGAATCACTGCATTGACCTCCATGGCCCGCCTGTGCTGTGACTGCTTGTCGACTGCCTCAGAAGTGAAGATCATATAGCTCTCATGGTGCTCTTGGTACTGGTTGGAGCCATTGCCCCCATTGTTGCCATTGTTGTTGTTGTTGCCCTGATAGTTGTTGTTGCCTCTGTTGTTGTTGTTGTGGTTGTAGTAGTTGTTGTTGTTGCGGTATCTCTCATTGTTGAAGTTCCGGTTGGCTCCTAAAGCCACCTGGTTGACATTCTCTCTTCTCGGGTACACTGGCGGCCGAGCTGCAGGTGCGCGAGTAGGCTGAACAGTAGCATTGGCGGCTGGCAGAGGAGGAGGAGGAGGCAAGCCATCACTCTTGATCACATCCCACCATTCGCATTGCCGAGTAGTGTGGTTAGCAGGCCTCGAGGGATGATGAGTGTGAAAGCTGCACGGACCATCCTTCATGTCATCGAAGACAAACTTCTTCGGCTGCTCGGAGTTCCCGCTACCCGACTGAGATGCGCGAAATGGCTTCTTGTTGCCTTGGCCCTGGTTCTGGTTCTGCCCGTAGGCTCCAGCAGGTTTCTGCCTTTGGCCACCACCGCCTCCGACATTCACTGCATTCACCTCCTCAGGGTCATACCGAGTATCTACTCGGCGCTTGTTGCGGAACTCGTTGCGCTTGTTGCTGTTGAAGTTTCTTCTCGGCTCAGAGGAGTCCATCAGTGGCTGAGTAGGATCACCGAGTGCGTACTGATCCGCAATCTTGATGGTCTCGGCCAGGGTGTTCGGCATCTCCCTCTGCAATCTCTGCCAAAGCATGCTGCCGTGTCGGCAACCCTGCGCAAACCAAGTGATGGCCTGTGCTTCGTTCACACCCTCACAAGTGTTCCTCAAGGTGCTCCACCGAGTAAGATACTCGCGGTCCGTCTCGTCTTCTCGCTGCCTGCAAGCTGACAGCTGCTGTGGCCTATTCGGCCTCTTGTATGTACTCGTGAAGTTGCTGATGAAGGCATCCGAGAAGTCCAGCCAGCAGTTAATGCTGTTCTTGGGCAAGTTGTTGAGCCAAGTGCGAGCTGGACCCTCTAGCATCTGCGGCACATAGCGCACCGCCCATCTCCTGTTGCCATTCGCGATATGAACCGCGGTGACATAGTCATTGAGCCAATCTTCAGGCTTGGTGCTACCATTGTAGCTCTTGGTGCCTCTTGCGAGCTGGAAGCCCTTCACGGAAGGCTCGTTCATGATGCGCGGGCCAAAGCACTCGGGGCCAGGAGGACCCGTGCTCTCAAGCCGCGCCGACAAGCTGATACGGTCCAACTGGTGCCTCGCATCTCCAGGCGCCAACACGCGCTCACCAACACGATCATGAATGTCATAACCAGCCATCTCCATAGCCGAGTAGCCATCATCGTACCTATCCACCTGCATAGCTGCGGGCTGCTCCACTGGGTTGGCGACTGGTGCCGCTGGGCGCGGCTGCTGCCTCTGCCGAGTAGGCTGAGCTGCGGGTTGCCGAGAAGTACCCGGACGCGCGGCTTCTCGGGCACGGCTTTGAGCTTGATGGGCTTGAGAGCCTGCTCTGGCAGCGTTGTGTTCCTGCCCGGGCTGCTGCGGCACAACAACCTGTTTCGCGGCAGCAGCCGGGTCATACACCTGCATTTGCCTGTCTCTACCCGAGCGCCCGCTGCGGCTCTTCTCGCGGCTAGGATGCGGAGACGAGGCCTGATCGTTAGATCTAGCCGCGTGCGAGTGAACCACCTGCGAGGCTCCAGCTCCCGGGTTGGCCTTCCGGAACTCCTCGTTCTGCCTAGCGGCCTCCAACACCAACTCGTTGAGCCTCTCCTGCTGCCTGAGACGCGCCTCTCCATCCAGGCGCGGCAACTCGGCAGCCACGGCCTGTGCAGCTCTGAGCGTCTTGGCGGGTGTGCTGTACCTTGGCCTTGTGAAGGTGTTCGCGGTGGCGGACTGCGCGGGCATCTCCGCAACTGTCGCCATCTCGGCACCCAGGTTGCGCCGCGTAGCGCCTACTCTGCTGGGCCTCCTGGCGACCGGCGTGAAGCCATGAGCCTTGTTGTACTCGAGCTGGTCTAGACTCAGCTCAAGCCTGATCTTCTCCAACTCCGCCTGCTCGGCAAGCAGCTCCTGGCGTTGCCGCTCAAGCTGCTCCCTCGCGGCTAGGAGCTCAATATCGGTGGGAGTGGGCATACCGGTTCGCGCAGCAGACGCGGGGATGACCGTTGACGTGGAAGGTGGCAAGTTGCTCTCCTTCTCGTAGGGCCGGTGGTTCCTGCCACCAGCAGGCGGGTCGTCAACCTCCTCGACGACGGCCGCAGCGCCAGTAGCAGCTGCGCCAGTGTTTGCTGCCAAGCCCGTCACCATCACCTCAGCGCAGCATGCAGAGCTGCATGCAGGCCTTCCGCGAGCAGCAACCACCGCGGGAGGATCCTCCGCGTCATGCACCAGCTCGGGGTAGGCGCCGTTGGCGACGGTGGCGACGTAGACGAGGTGAGAGCCAAAGGAGATCACCGAGCCGCCCTCGGGCATCGCCATGCCGCCGAAACAGCCGGCGTTGTCGATGACGAAGTCGAAGGAGCCGAATCTGTGGACAAGGCCACAAACTACGCGCTCCGCTGAAGAAGATCCCGTCCGAACAGAAACTCCAGCCAGCGCCGCTGGTTGCCCCACGGTGGGCGCCAACTGTCGTGGTGGTGTCACGGCAGATGCCATGGGATGGCTAAAGATGTGGGGACGATGGACGCTGGAGGTGTCCGGGGAGGGATCACGCGACGAATAGACGCGTGAGATAAGATCCACACAACACAAACAACACGATGTATCCAGGTTCAGGGCCCTCGTGAGGAGGTAAAACCCCTACTCCTGCCTTTCTCTATGTATTATGATGTCTCTCCGAGTAGCCACAGTACAAATGATATCGCTACCGGGTAGCCTCTCTCTCCTCTCCGAGTAGAGCTAGGTCAAGAACTTAGGGTTTCTAGGGCTCCAGAATGAGCGTCTATCAGCGTGCCTCGCGCAGGAGGCGGCGGGGCACCTTATATACATGGTGCCCAGCCGGATACGTCCAAATCTAGACAAGTGTCGACATAGTGTGCACATCGTCCTTTCTCCGAGTACCCGCTGACAGCTTTGGTTCCTAATCTTGGCTGCTTCCGTAAAGTCGTTGGGCAAAACTAGGGGACAGACTGGTATCACTGTACCCAGGCACAGAGTAGGGCCCCCTTATCCTGCCACCGCCTGCTTCCATGCGGTCACTGTCAGGGAGACCGGTCCCAGATGAACAGTAGTTCGAATGCTGCCAAGTACGGACCCAGGATACGCGGGATCCTGTGTCAGAACGGCTCCTTTGACTTTCTGGCCCGAGTAGGTTCCCGCCAATTGTTCCCGCCAATTGTACTCGGGCCAATCCTTCTACTCGAAAGGATAGAACTTGACTGATATCTCCTTCTGGTCATCTTGAGGTGAGACCGAGTAGCAGTCGACCGGGTACCGAGTACCAGGTAGTCGGCTACTCGACCAAACCTCTCTTCTGTAAGCTGCTTTTACCACCTGTCTTTACCCTACTCGGGGGTAACCCCCCGACACCAAGCTTAAGAAAGAACATGCTAAATCTCTTGTTTTACTTAAAGAATTTGAAGAGGAAGAGTTGAAGCTAGGAATAGCTCACCAAAAACTTGACGAGGAGCATGACAAACTAAAAAAGGAGTTTAAGTCTCTTAAAGAAATTCATGACAAAACTTGCCAAGTCTCGAATCAAGCTCCTAGCTCAACAATCTAATAAGCATGTTGCATCTTCATCACATAGCATTGTTATTGCACCTACCTCTTCTACTACGACTAACAATGTAGGGAAGGAAAGAATTCTCAATGATGCAAGAATGTCCAAGAAAGGAAAAGAGGGACTTGGTTTTGTTTCCAAGTCAAAGAAGATATCCAAGAATGTCACCTCTCCCTCTCAAAATGTTGTCTTTGTGAAAGAGGGTGAAGTGATCAAAGAAAAGGAGACCAACACCATTGTGGGTGGTGATACCTCTAGGGGGAGCATCACTCACAATGATTTTGCCGGAAAATATAACCCATCTTATGTTCTTATGAAATCTAGAGATGGACATGTTTATGCTAAATACGTTGGTACTTCTTATGGTGATGATTATCATTGGACTATTTGGGTTCCTAAGACCCTTGTGACTAACAAAAGAGGACCCATTGAAGGATGGGTACCTAAATCAAGAAATTGATCTCTTGTAGGGAAATGCTTCCGGGTCTAACAAATGGACAGTGGATAGTGGTGCATCCCAACATATGACCGGAAGCCGTGACGCAATAAGCAATCTTGAACCTCCTCTACCTCATCTCAATTGCGTCACTATTGGTGATAAGTCCGAGCTTAAGGTATTGGGACAAGGCAAGGTAGCAATCTCAAATGATTTATCAATTGAGAATGTTCTCCTTGTTGAGTCCCTTGGCTATAATTTGATGTCCGTTCTTCAACTTGCGAATTGTGGTTTTACCTCGTTCTTTAATAAAGAGAGTGTGATTGTCACTTGGGAGACATCTCTTAAAGTAGCCTTTGTTGGGTTTGTCGAGAACGACATGTATGTAGTGGACTTCTCTAAAGAAGACACGTGTGCCGCGACATGCCTAATGGCTAAAGTTGATGTGGGGTGGCTTTGGCATCGCCGACTAGACCACACCAATATGAGAATGTTACATGATCTCCAAAGTGGCAATCATGTTTTAGGACTAACCAAAACTAAGTTTGCTAAAGCGTGTGTGTAGCTCGTGTACCTTTGGGAAGCAACATGGGGAAGTACACCCAACCAAGACAACCATCTCCGCCACAAGAATTCTTGAGCTCATTCACTTAGATCTCTTTGGTCCACTATCCTATGATAGCCTCGGAGGAAAGAAGTATTGCTTGGTGATTGTGGATGACTATTCAAGATATTGTTGGGTGTATTTCTTCAAGAGGAAAAGTGAAACTCAAAGTAGAGTCATCGAGTTCATCACTCTAGTGGAGCGCCAACACAATGCTACCTGTAACATCCCAGTGTTTGGGAGGTTAGAAGGATCTAAAGTTAATATGTGCATTTGCAAAGCATGCATCTAAAATCACGGGAAATTTTGGCGCGAAAGTTTAAACGAATCAAAGTGACCAAAGTTTCACTTGACATGATGAAATAGGTCTAGTTCATCTAGTCAAGAGTGCATTTGGAATGATCTTTATAACAAGTATCTTAGGAAATCAAATCATCTGGTTACACAAACCATAAATTGGTTTTGACCAACACAAACTATCAACAACTTTAACACAAGTCTAAAAGTGACTTGGGATAATTCACTAGGTATCTAGAACTCAAAGAGGGGTGAGTAACCAAATCTCATAACTGATAATCATAATTTCAGAAATAAGTAATACACAACTTAGCCATCTCATTAACAGAGATGTGATCTTCTATAAAACAACAACTCCCTAAGTTATCAATTCATCTCCACACCATCTCTATAAACCATCCCATAAGTATCAGGTGAACCATCACAAGTAAATAACAAAGTTTCAATAGAACACAAGTGATACAAACAAGTATTAACTTAAACCCCATAAGTGGAAAGTGACATAATAATTGTATTAACATAATTATCGAATATGTACATATATCCTCAACCATAAAAGAAGTACCTAAAAGAAGAATCAAATATTCTTAACCTACTTTTAAACCTTGATCATCACACATGATATTCCCAAATCTCTATATCTGCATTATGAATGACAAAGTTAATAAAGGGATGAATATAAAGTAGATCATGACACCTGGGGGAACAAATAACAACTATGACATAAGTCATTAAACCTCAATAACCTTCTTATGCTCATTGTCTTATTCATCTTATACTAGTGAGCACATGAGCTATGAACCCATCAATAAACCATTTGATCAACTCACTATTAAGTCATCATTCCACAAACACTTCACATTTCTATCCACATCAATTATCAACTAGAGTATCTCTGGATACAAGTAAGAATAACAAAAAGTATATGTAAGGATAATAAAAGCATGAGATAACTCCTAATATAGATCTTGTTATGTTGTCAAGACCATCCTATCTTGTTTCCCAATCTTCTCTAAGTCATTCTGCAAGAGAAGCAACTCACAAGAAAGGAGGAACTACCACAGGAAGATCTTCAAGAAGATTATTTAGAGTGTTCTAGAAGTGCTACTCTAACCTATTATAAGAGTACTTGGAAAACTCTTATATATTGATCTGATCTTATTAACACTCTTGAAACAGTGTGATACTCCAATGTTAGTGCTATATAGAAGTAGTTTGGTAACAAGCCTGTACACCTTGTTAACTAATCACTTTTGTATACTCAAACAATTGAGTGTCATATACAAACAAACAGAAGGTTGAATAACCTAGTACATATCAGTTTCTTGTATATGAAAAGTAATTTGGGGGCAAGCCTTGCAAACTTGTCAACAAATTCTTCTTATATGCATAAGGCTAACTGATGTCATAAACTACACCTACATTCCTTTTATCATCAACCAACAGAAAGAATAACCCTAAGGAAACAAGAAACCATAATATAATTATCTAAGTAAAATCTTTGCTTGGAATAACTGTTTGTTTTCACCACAAGGGTGAGAGAATTGAAGTTGGAATCCCAGAGATGATATTCCTTGCAAGTGACAAAGGCAGTACCAGAAGACTAGTGGCAACTAGAGAGAAGAACATCAAGCAACAGAAGAGCACAGGAAGCAACACTGCGTCAGTAAGGGAGCATAAGAATTTATCCAGTGAATCATTAGGATACAATAGAGAATCATTAACCTCTGCCAAGCTCATCAGAGATGAGGAACTCATAATAATATCTTTATTGAAAACAACTATCAAGTAGAGGATAATAACCAATCATTATATCCACATGTCTTGATATGTGGAGGTAGATGAAAACAAGCTTAAAACCTTGTTTTCCAAATCCTTTTCACATGTAATACTTACAGATGATAACAAAAACTCATCCATATATAACCATGTAAATGATTACATGTTTTAAAACAACATTACATATTATCCACAATTGAAACCTATGTGCAAAACAAGTAAATCAAATTCCAAAATCACACATGTTCTCCATTTGATCAAGTACTGAAAACAGCAAACATAGAATACACATACCTCAGTAAAATGTCAACCAAACTTGCTAGGATTCTCAATTAGAAAATAACAAAGCCTCATAAGAGAAAATAAGTTCATTACCTAATAAAAGTAATTTAGTATGTTATGGGATACAATTCTCTATTAAGTGAATTCCATTTCCATACACAGAATCAATACCAAGTAAATTTTACCAAACTATTTTCTATAAGGGATTATACCTAAAATGGTTCAATTATGATACACCACCTTGGTATTCACAAGTTTGGAGTGTGTACTTTTATTAAATATGCTTTAGCATAATTTTAGAGCTATTAAATAAATTAAAGAAGGAGAAAACAACAAAATCACTTAATCTCGCACCCTAAATAAAAAATACAAATATTCTTCAAATTCACCAAAACAAAACATGGTGAGATGTGAAATTTGATAAGGAATTCAAATATGATTTTTAATAATTTTTATCTTCACAAAAAGGCCCTGAAAACAATGTTTTCTTCTCAGTTTTTATTAAAAGAAGGACCTAGTTGTAAAACTAATTAATTCCAGGGGTTATTGAAAGGTTCTTTTCTTTCTTCTTCAACCTTGGACAGAAGGCAGAGGAGACGTGGCCGAGCCGCAGCTGCCGTCTGCCACCCCTTCGCGGCCGCTCTTCTGCCCGCATAAGAAGGAGGAGACGCCTCCCAAATTGCTCTCTTCCTCCCTCGCTCGCTTGCTCTTCCGTTCTCTCAAACTCTCTGTATTTCACATCTGGGCCGAAACCCTAGCTCCGACCACCTCTTACCGCCGTCGACTCCGGCCGTCCCAGGGAGAACCGAAGCCACCTGGAGCCTTGCCTCACCGTCCTCTACCTCTCTGATTAATCTCGTTTGCCGGGAAGCCCTGAAGCCACCGGATTTACCTCCACTTCCAACTCCGGCCGTTGGCCGTCGCGGATGAATTCGTCGCCATCAAGCCACCTCGTGCCACACCGACGGTCCCTTCGTGTTCTAGGTGAGCCCCTGCATCTTCCAAGGCATTTTGCCCTTTAATTGCGCCCTGCTACTAGCTGTTGACGGGAGCCGCCTCCGCCGCCATGGAACCTCACCGCCGGCGATGTTCCGGTGGTTATAAAAACCGCACCCCACCACCAATCGGTTCACCGTGACATCCTCTACCTAGTGGAAGTACAGAATCGGACCAATTCGAGTTAAATCGCGGGATTAGGAATCCACAGTAGGAATTCCCTTAGTGTATGACGCGACCATGACGTCATTGTGATGTCATATTCCTTTCATTTATTTCTTTGTAATTAAAACTGAATATGACAAAGCTGGCCCACCTGTCAATTTGAATATTGGCAGAAAATAACTAAAACTTATTAATTCAATAACTTTAATTCCATAAATGAGAAAAATATAAATTATACACCAAATTAATGAGAAAAATATAATCTATTTATCTATCAACTTTTCAAAATTGTTTGATATAATTTAAAATTAAACATTTTCTGAATTAAATTAAATCATTTAAAATTGAGAAAAATAATAAATAATTCATAAAATCAGAAAAATACAAGTTATATGCCAAAATGCTCCAAATGACTAATGGAACTCATCTATGATGTTTTCATGGTCATTTGACCAAGTTTTCATGTGTGCAATGTTTTGCCTAGTCATTTAATTCATTTAAAATTAATAAAATAATAACTTATTCAAATATTTTCATAAAACATCAATTGATATACCAAATTAAAGAGAACAACATTTCCAACTCAAATATGTCAACTATAAAACATTTTACTTAACTTCTAAACTTGTTTTTATAAGTAGACTGAAAGTCAATAAATGTCTAATAAAAACCAGAGATGACTATCACCTCATTATTTTCCTTATTGATAAAACTCTCATGATTTCACACCAACTAAACCTATCATCACATAGTCCATTGAAAGTATGTGATGATAGAGTTAGTTGTATTAGTTCTACGTTCTCAAATAAACTTGATGTCACTAGCTCTACATTTTGAACATAAAATCAAACATGTACATTATCTTGTCAACAGTTGTTTGCCACATGTGATTGTTTTCTCGTTTAATCATGTGATAACTATTTATAACCCAAACATCATAACTAATGGTGTGATAAGTAAAACTGAAACCCATGTGAATCTAAACCCAGTAATAACAACATCACCACAAGTAACGAAACAACTCACCTAAAACCTGTGTGATTAACTTATCGTATCGATCATGGCTTACACTTATAAGCTGGGGTATTTTCCAGGGTATTTCGCGATGCATCTCATTACTATGCACGTATCATCCTTGCCAGTGTTTTCTGTAGTCCTTACCGGGACTACTTTGCTATCTTTCAGATATCTGGATTTTCTACGAGACCATCGAATTCCGAAGACCTGGGTTATTATTGTTATTTCAATCTCAGGCAAGTTCATCACTTGCTCATATCCTTTGCAGTACCTCATAACAAACTATTGGCAAAAACCCTATCGTATTATCACCTATTCTCAAAAGAATGCATGATCCTATTTTTATAATAATATGACTAATTGAATGGCTACCCGAGTGGTAGTGTTCTGTTTGGTGGGCGGATGGAACCATGGTAAGATGAATAGGTCAAAGGAAGGTTCCATCTGCATGGGAACGTATTACCTAGGATTTAACAACAACTGCCGTCAGGATTCTTGCGCCGTAAATTCGCGTTGACCATGGATCTTTTGTGGGGGGAGTAAGTCAGTCGTGATACTTCTCTCGTTCGCATGTCAACGGACTAACAGAGACGTACGCTGTAGGTCTTGCGAGACTACATGCACATGGGTGGGAGCCCTTACGTCCCACGGGCTCTGGGGTCTATGAGTGTCTGCCAGGGGCGCGTAGATCTCCATCGTGAGGGGTGGAATCAGGCGTTCAACCTGCTGGCAGAAATGGGTGGGCATGCGTTGTGCGGAGAAGCACGGTTTGGCTTGGACCAACTACCGGGCCCCACACCTGAGTGGGAGTGGACAGGATCTCGAGCCTGGTTGTGCAACATGGTCTTGGTCGTCCATGGGTAAAGTAACGCACCTCTGCAGAGTGTAAAAGGATGTGACATGTTACCCCTTGTTCCGGGAAGGAGCTGCGAACGCCGCAGGAAAGGCAACTCCATGAAAGTTCTAATCCTGTGAAGATCTGGCGGGCATAGTTTTCAGAATTAAAAGCAACCTCTTCAAGAAAGTTTTACAAAACCTTGCATTAGCTTATGACTCTTTCGAGTCTAAAGCTGTAGTTAGTGCATCAACCACCCACTATATATCATGAACTTGCTGAGTAACGCTCGTTACTCATTCTATCCCGTTTGACCCCTGCTTAGAGTTGAAGCCCTATTGAAGTCGTCATCGAGAAGCCATCGCTGCCTAAGGGAGCTACGTGGAGTGATCCACTACTTAGTCGGTAAAGTATCGTCATCAACAACGCTGGTGGAGGAGAAGCTATCAAGGTGTAGGTAGAGTCCATTCTTGGACTTAATAGTTATAAGCCTTAGATTAGGGCTGACATCCGCCGTAGTGGATTAGTTCTGAGCTAGAGTTCTTCTCCGGCTTGGAGCTGCGAATTGCTTCTTCTGATGTTTCATTTGCAGGAGATCTTCTTGATTCATCAAGAAGATTCTCAAGATTTTGTAATGAAGTTTGTATCCTATAGCTTTGCTTGGACCCGCTGTGTTTCTGTTGTACCACTTTGAGAGATGTAATATTCACGGATAAGTCCTTCTGTGAGTATTATGTCACCGACTTGCGCACTACACATGCAGTGGTGTGCTGGATCACCACACTACCATATTGGCGATCCGGAGTGATAATGGCTCGGAGTTCAAGAACTACACCGTTGAGGGTTTTCTTAGTGAAGAAGGCATTGCTCATCAATATTCCACTCCATATACCACTCAACAAAATGGTGTTGCGGAGAGAAAGAACCGGACTTTGATGGATGTGGCTAGAACTATGATTGCAGAGTTCTCTTCTCCCTATAACTTTTGGGCCGAAGCCGTCTCCATCGCATGTCACGCTACCAACCGGTTATATCTTCGCAAGATCTTGAACAAGACCCCTATGAGATTCTCACGGGAAAGAAGCCGGATGTATCTTATTTCAAGGTCTTCGGTTGCAAGTGCTTCATTCGCAAGAAAGGTAAACGATTGTCAAAATTTGAGACTAGATCTTATGAGGGTGTCTTTGTTGGCTATGCCACAAACGCTCACGCCTATAGAGTCTACAACAAGTCCACCGGACCAGTTGAAGAAGCTATAAACGTGGTGTTTGATGAGGATAATGGCTCCCAAGGGGGGCGTATAGATCATGGTGTTGTAGGAGATGCAATTCCTCCCATCGTCATAAGAAGAATGGGGATTGGTGAAATAATCCCCATTGAGGGACACCGGATGACGGAGGGAGAAGGACTATGCCCCACTCAAGTGGAGCCATTGACTACACCCATTGATGATCAAGCTATCCAACAAGATGCACCAAGACCTCAAGCTAACAATCAAGGCCAAGCTAATGACCAAGGCCAAGCTATTCATCTCAATCATGATCAAGATTCTATCATTGTTGAGAATGCTCAACCTAGTGGTGATTCATCACCCATTATTGATCAAGGACAAAACGAAGATGGACATGCCTCCGATGAAGAAGGTGATTCTCAATCCATATCCAAGGAATCTTTGGAGGAGATACTAGCACGAAGGGCAAAGAGAAGACTAGAGAATCTTGAACGAGCGGGTCATACGGAGGACAAGATTCTTGGACAAGTCCGTGGAAGAGTGGTCACTAGAAGGCAATTGGCGGATTTTAGCAAGGCTCATGCGTTTGTTTCCTTCATTGAACCCAAGAAAGTATATGAAGCTCTCGAAGATCAAGATTGGCTTGAAGCCATGCATGATGAACTCAATAACTTTGAGTGCAAGAAAGTGTGGAAATTGGTGCCTAGACCCAAAGATTGCAAGAATGTTATTGGCACCAAATGGGTGTTCAAGAACAAACAAGACAAAGATGGTATTGTCATTCGCAACAAGGCAAGATTGGTTGCCCAAGGTTTTTCTCAAGTCGAAGGTATCGATTTCGGTGAAACCTTTGCTCCCGTAGCTCGTCTTGAATCCATTCGCATCTTACTTGCCTATGCATCTCATCATAACTTCAAGTTACAACAAATGGATGTAAAAAGTGCTTTCTTTAATGGTCCCATTAGTGAGTTAGTATATGTCAAGCAACCTCCGGGTTTCGAGGATCCCAACCACCCCGATCATGTCTATAAACTTGATAAGGCGCTTTATGGACTTAAACAAGCTCCACGTGCGTGGTATGAGCACCTTAAAGAGTTTCTAGTAGATCGCGGGTTTAATGTTGGTTTAATCGATCCCACCCTCTTTACTAAGACGGTTGCAGGTGACTTGTTCATATGCCAACTCTATGTGGATGACATCATTTTTGGGTCTACTAACACTTTGTTCAATGAGGAGTTTTGCAAGCTTATGACCGATAGGTTTGAAATGTCTATGATGGGAGAGTTGGAGTTCTTCCTTGGCTTTGAAGTGAATCAATATTATGAAGGAACTTTCATCAAACAAGCCAAATATACTCAAGACATGCTCAAGAGATTTAATATGAATGATGCCAAACCTATGAAGACCCCTATGTCCACGACCACCGACTTGAAACCCGACCCTAACGGGAAAGAGGTAGATCAAAAGGTATACCGCTCCATGATTGGCTCTTTGCTCTACCTTTGTGCATCTAGACCCGATATCATGTATAGCGTAGGTAAATGTGCAAGGTTTCAAGCCTCTCCGAGGCAAAGTCATTTGGAAGCCGTGAAACGAATCTTTCGATATCTAGTTCATACCCCAAACTTCGGTCTTTGGTACCCCAAGGGTTCAAGCTTCCAACTCATTGGATACTCGGATGCGGATTATGCGGGAGAGAACACGGATAAGAAGTCCACATCCGGGGGTTGTCAATTTCTTGGTCGCTCCTTGGTATGTTGGTCTTCCAAGAAGCAAAATTGTATTGCTATCTCCACCACCGAGGCCGAGTATATTTCCGCGACAAGTTGTTGTGCCCAATTGCTATGGATGAGGCAAACCTTGAAGGACTAGGGTATTCATTTTGACAAGGTGCCTCTTCTTTGTGACAATGAGAGTGCTATCAAGATCGCCTACAACCCGGTTCTTCACTCCAAGACGAAGCATATTGAGATCCGTCATCACTTCATTCGGGATCATGTTGAGAAAGGTGATATTGATCTCTCATATGTCTCCACAACGGATCAACTTGCAGATATTTTCACGAAGACCCTCGATGAACCAAGATTTCGAGCTTTGAGGAATGAACTAAATGTCATCGACTCTTCCAACTTCACTTGAAACCTTGCATATCTACCTTCATTATACTTGCTATCTAGTCTAGGTGTAGGCATGGAAATAGGGGGAGCGCTACTCAACTCATGAGTATGCACTCCTTGTATTATGCGAAAATCAATCAATCATTGCATATCTAGTCAATTTGTGACTCATTGTGCTTAATTGTGAGTAGTAACTTTGGACCCAAGATATATCTTCGTGGTGTCAAGTTACACACTCAAACATGGTGGCCTCGGCCACCGACCTTTGGTGTGTTTTGGATCATTCTCGCATATTATATCTTCATCTTGACAACTAGTACGGGTTCGGTTTTTCATTTTTTTTTTGCTTCTTGCGAACCTCGTCGAGTGATGTCTCTCGTATATCAGTGACGATTTTCCGACCCAAGCCCCACTTGCCCAAACCCTTGTTTCTATAGTAATGATCGTGGTTTTCCAATCTTGGCGCGCCAAAATTCCAGTTGGGCGGAACCTCCGGTGAATCCACCGGAGGCTCCGCTGGTCCTGTCCACCGGAACCCCACCGGAGGCTCCGCTGGCCCACTGTGGCTCAGCGGGCCAAAACCTAGCTGTTTTGGGACAGGGAGCGGAGGCTCCGGTGCGAACCACCGGAGGCTCCGCTGGCGGGAGCGGAGGCTCCGGTGAATCCACCGGAGGCTCCGCCGGCAGAAATTTCAGTGGATAAGTGGTGGGCGTGCGGGGGTAAGTGAGATCCAATCTCACTTTCCCCCACCCGCCCCCATCTTCCTCCTCCAAACCGCCGCCGCCCCCAAGCTTTTCGCCGCCGGATTTGGGTGCTCCACCGCGGGGGGGGGGGGGCCTTCTCCTTGCATCGGGACGCCCCGGGAACCTTCCCTCCTCCCTTTTTCACCATGGATGAAGCCGGTACATGCTCTCTCTCTCTCATCTAGTTGATGGATGGGATGCATAGGAGTTCATGTTCTAGCTCTCTAGATTCGTGGATTTGGAGTTTTAGGAGTGGAATTTCTCGAGTACAAACCCTAGCAACCTAGATAATGCGTGTTAGGCTTGAATCGTTGTGGTTGTAGGGAAGATTCGTTTGCCCTAACCCTAGATTATTCAACCCTAACACCATGTGTATCTTGGTTTCTTGGTTTTGTGCGTGCTTTATCGACTCGAGCATTACTCGTTCTTCATGTTCTTCTTGCTTTCTCTCTTAGATGCTTCCGGTTCCAAAGTAAAAGGGCCACGGTACAAGACCACTGGCCGCCGCAAGCCCCAACCCGTGGATGAGATTCAAGAGGAACTTGACAACCCTCAAGGCAAGCGCAAGCGGTATCCGGCACCCAAGAAGACCTTGCCCAAGAGGAACACCGCACAAACCGCCTCCAAGATGTCCGATGCTATGTTCGTGAAGGAAAGACGGGAGAACCCATACGTGGTTGCCCGTGAGCGCCTCATGCCACAATTCCGGGGTAAGGATCAACGCTTCCACACCATCTTCCAAAAGGAAATCTATAGTGAGATATTGATGAGGAAGCCGAAGGAAAATGTTGTCCCTCAACATGCCATCAATCTTGGGCACATGGAACGGAATCACAAGTACTTTGGAGAGGCCCTTGAGCTCATTGAGAAGTTTGGTCTTATTCCAATTATCACTCTTCAACAAGATTTTGATGAAGAGCTCGTCTGTCAGTTTCTAGCCACGGTTCATCTCGGCAATGAGACCAAACGTCACCTTATTTGGATGACTCAAGGGAGACAACTTACCATCAAGTGGAAGGATGTTGGCACTATTCTTGGTGGCTACCCGGATTTCGGTCCTTTTGCCGAGGGAGAGGAATTTGATAATGGATGGTTCCGAGTTCATGTCATGAACACCGCGTCTCTCCCCAAGGATGAACTTACTCCTCTCTATCATTGGAAGAAGTACGCCGTTGGGTTCGTCAAGGGTCTCTATCCCACATATGACATCATGTTGCGCATCTATAGAGAGACTATCAACCCAAAGGCGGGGAATGTGGATGAGATTCAAGGATTCTTTAAGAACCTAATGCTCCTTACTCATCAACAACGGATGGATACCACTCCTCGCAAGCTTGATGTGCTTGACTATATTTGGAACGAGTTGTGGCATGCCATATGCAACCGCAAGAATGCTTGCTTTGGGCCATTCATCATGAAGATCATCTTACATGTGTGGAATGAGAAGTTTCCGGATGAACCTCTCGATGATGAGCATTGGATCTCTCACTCGAAAAAGAGACTTCTTATCAAGAATCACACGGAACCCATTGTGCATCCCACTCCCGCTGTTCGCAAGCACAAGGCTAGGCCTCGCATCATCGTTGATGAGGAAGAAGAAGGGGGTGGTCCATCTCAACCTCCTCCCTCTAGCAATGCTTTTAAGTGGATGGCACGAGCTCTCAAGAAAGTGTTTCGCTTGAACAAGAAGATTGAGCAACATCAATGGGAAGCACATTATGATCGGAAGTCAAGAACCGCAACAAAGCTCAAGCATCTCGTCAACGTCTTCGTGAGGAAGGTCTATCCATTGAATCCCCGGCTCTTGATAGCATCACGGATTGGGATGCATGGCAAGCAAAGGACTCCAAGGGCAAGCTCATTGAATGGTCCGAGGAAGAAGGAGAAGAAGATACTAGCTCTCACCGCCGTGCCCCCTCTCCGGATCCGGAAGCCTCCGATGAGTGATCTTCGGGACGTTAGCGACTTGGTCTCCCTCTTTTGGTATCTTGATGCCAAAGGGGGAGATATATATTAGGAACAGGCATTTGCATGGGTCTCCCTCAAGCTTTCTCGATTTGCATCTTTCTTTTGCTTGAGGGAGTTTGGCTTCTCATTTGAACCATTTGGAACTTCGGTTTGTTTACATTATTCGTACCTATCATGAACCTCGTTATATTATGTTTGTGTGAACCTCGTATCATATTATTTATGTGTTATGTGTGTTATGTGATATCATTGTCATATTACTTTTATGTATCATGCCTAGATGCTCTCAATATGAAAGGAGCATACCTTTAGGGGGAGCTCCGTTCATATTGTGTTCTTAATCATGCAAATAGTTATGTTTTCATCAATTACCAAAAAGGGGGAGAATGAAAGATCACCGTCCGTTTTGGTAATCATATGAAAACATAACCATTTGATCTAATGTTTGTTCAAATGATGAAAATGCCCAGGTTATTAGGTTCACTAAGTTTATGGGGCACGTGTTCGTTTTGTATGAAAAGTGCTAGGAGAAAGGAATCCAGGGAACTACAATGTGCAGGAGCGGAGGCTCCGGTGAATCCACCGGAGGCTCCGCCCAGGCTCCGGTGGGGATCCGGTGTGGGCTCCGCCCAAATCCCTCTCTGGAGCAGAAGAGCGGACCCACGAACGGAACCTCCGGTGGAGCTCCGGTGGGCGGAACCTCCGCCAATTCCACCGGAGGCTCCGCCTTCCACCAACACATGGCCTACATGCAAAAAGGATCCGGTGCGACTCCGGTGGTACCTCCGCTAAAATGCCCTTCTGTTTGAGAAGAGTGGAGGTTCCACCGGAGCCTCCGGTGGACATCCGGTGGCCCCCTTGGCCTAGCATAAATGGCCTCCGGTGGGGGCTCCGCCAAACCACCCTTCTGTTTGAGAAGAGCGGAGGTTCCACCGGAACCTCCGGTGCACCTCCGGTGGGCGGAACCTCCGCAGATCCCACCGGAGCCTCCGCCCACTTCTTCAGCACTAGCGAGCTGGTGCGCTGCGCAACTGCGCACTGGACTAAGGACCACCGGAGCCTCCGGTGAAACCACCGGAGCCTCCGGTGAAACTGGACTGCAACGGCCACTTAAATGCAAGGGGTATAAATACCCCTTCCCCTACCTCTTAAATGCCAAGCTTTTCCCATTCTCTCTCCTAGCCATTAATGAAAGCTTCAACCACCTAGATCTCCCACTCCGTCCACCCAATCACTCCCAAACTTGGTGGAGAGCTAGAGGAGACCTAGATCCACACTTCCACCAAAGGAATCTCAAATCCATCCACCACAACCTAGTAGATCTAGAATCCTACTTGAGGCCTAGAATCCTTAGTAGATCTCGTGCTTGTAGTTTCCACCTTGTTGCAAGAAGCTACGGATTGCTTGAGAGCCTCCATCCATCTTATGGAGTGACCTCAAGCCCTTGTAAAGGTTTGGTAAACGCCTTCAAGTCGACCTCATAGTGGAAACGAGCATCTCCCTCACCGGAGAAGCTCAAGGAGAATAAGGTGTGCACAACCGTGCTATTGAGGAGCACCTAGGTGGCTCCCCACCTCTCCAACGTAGACGTACTTCTCTTTGAGAAGGAACTATGGTGAATCATATCCTTGTCTCCTTGTTTACACTTGTTGTTTGCTTTACTACCTTACGCTTTACTTCCGTTGCGCATATTACTTTTTCCACATAGGTTGCTCACCTAGTTGCACATCTAGAGAACCGTATCTTATCCTACTAAGCCTCACTAAAAGAAAAGAAAAGAAAAATTGGTAGTCAACCTATTCACCCCCCCTCTAGTTGACCATAGTGCACTTTCAACGTCACCGACAACAGCTCGGATGGAATTCAGGAATTCCACCCATTTGCTGTTCTGAAGAAGCGGAAATCCTGGGCGCATAAGTTGTTGGCTGAAGAAAGCCAGGTAGTCACGCCGCTACTCGCCAAGGTGGCTGCCCTACGGGATCAAGCCGCCGGAGTTGTGCTGAACAGGCTGCACCTGGCGAGCATCTTCCTCAAGCGTAGGATTCAGCCCCTGCAGGACAGGCCTTCCACGATGTGGGAGTACCAGGGCACTGAAGACCCCAGTCGCGTGAGCCGCGAAGAGCTCTCGAACGTCGAGTTTGAGAAGAAGATCGCGGCCATCACCAGCTTGAAGGTGGGCGAAACCTTCCCCGACTGCACGGTTGCAGCTTTCGAGGCGTCAAGGCCTCCGCCACCCGAAGTAAGTCTGTCTTTCTCTCTGTCTTCATTTCTTTACTTGTTTTGAAATTTGGTCGACTGAATTTTTCTCTCTCTTTTCTTCTGTCTTCTTTTGTAGAGCCTAACCGTGGCCACATGCTACCCACCAATGTCGGGGGAGGAGGCCTCGGATTTGTTGGCGAGTAACTTGGACGACCCATTCGATACCAGTGTTGCTAATGCTTCCTCGAGCTCCGAGCATGACTCCTCGGATGGCGCGGAGGATTCGGATGGCGGTCTCCTCCACCGTAAACGCCGTCGAGTGGAGGACGATGAGGCCACCTCCAAAGACAACTCTTTGGACAAGGAATCGCCCGGGAAGGGGCCCCTCATCGTGACCCCGCTGCGCATGCACGCCCCTTCTCCTTCATTTCTAAATATCCAAACCGCTTGGAATGCGGATATGTTGGACGAAGAAGATGACGACGAGTAAGTTTTTCTTCTTGTTCTTAGTCGAACATTTCCCTATCAGCCCTCGTAGATTCGTCTCTTCCCTTCCTCTCGAAAAGAGGAAGAAAGTTGGAGCTGCGGGTGGGACCCCTACCGCCGACACTGTCCAGAATTCACCGAGTGTAGCCCCCACTGCGGAGACTACATAATACATAATTCCTAGTTTCGCTGCTGGGGCCTCGACTCCGAAGGAGGTGTCGGGTAGCTCAGCGGATCCCCTCTCCTTCGCCCAAGGCCAGGTAAACTTTGCTTCTTGCTTCTTTAGTGCTTCGTCAGTTTGGATTTTTTATCGGGTGCACGGCAGTGCTCCCGATGGGAGTAGCCCCCGAGGCTGTAGTCGATTGTCGCACCCGGACTTCTATAGGATACTCACCGGGCCGAACTGAACAGTAGATGATTGGATTACGGGGCCTAACTGCGCCCGCATCCTCTTACGAGTAGGTCAACACTTATGTGTGACAACCAATCTCTACTATCCACCATCGATGTAAACTATCCCATAGAGATCAAGATACTACCGTTGACGTACTTCATACCATACACACATGGTACGTCAACGGCGTTAAACGAAATGATAACACAACAGATCTCTAAGACACAAAAGATGGAAATAAGTTGCAACTGGCTCTCACTAGAGCAGAGAATAGCAAATACAATCATCCAGAGGACACATGTCCCAACATAACATCATTACATCACAGCGGAAGCACTCAAAGTGTATGAGTACAGACAAATCCAAATAGGCCTAAGAGGCCGGGAATGAAAAGAAGACGGAGCCCATCCACGTAGTCTCGGATCCTGCCCGGGTCCGCTATCTACTCGTCAACAGTCTCGTCGTACTCCACGTAGTAGCCTCCATGGGGATCCTCGGAATCGTAGTCTGCGGAAACCATAGCCCCAAAGGGGTCAGTACATACAAGTACTGGCAGGCAAGACTCACACTTCACCAAAGTGTACCCGGCAACACCCGGTACAAATGCTTTAGGTTCAACGGAAGAATAGGTGATATAGAAGATGCTGCAGCGGGCTGCACTAACCAACTACAGAGACATACTACAACTTCCGGCTAACAGAAAGAAGATAAGATCGCGTATCGTAACCAACTATTGTTAACCACCAAACAAACCCATCCAATGTTACCCCCTACTAAGGAAGCAACCCAAGGATAACTCACACAGTTGGATTAATGATGGTTCAGGTTATTGTGTCAATAATCCTATTACTAGTCAAATTAGTATTAGTTAGGTGTAAGTTGTTCTATGTACTTGTTAGCCAGTACTTTCACCAAGTCAACCATAACCGCGGAAAACACGGCTTCTCGAGAAGATTTATCCCTGCAGGGGTGCACCAATTTGGCCGTACACGTAAGAATAATCCGCCAGATGGAATGCCTTCCACCAAGCGGGGCACTCAACACAACTCAACTCTTCTTCGCATCAAGCCCAAAGCACCTTGAGCGCACGGCTAATCGAGCCCCACGAAGAAAAGGGGACCCTCATAGCACTCTAAGAACGTGTCTCCCTAAATGCCGACTACAAAAGTTCCACCCTGGCGCCAAGGGTTCGCACCTGCATATGCATACGGCAAATGGAAAACCCGAACTAAATGAGGCGATTTGGACGAGATGCGAATCGAATCAAATTGAGGGGGGCGCCCATACACGCTTCCCACATGCGGTTAGTGCGCTCATCATGGATCAGTAGACAAGACCCTTTTCCTAATTAGGGTCGACACTAGCAGGCCTCAAAACCACGCCGGGCCTCCTGCCGGTGCCTTATCATCAAATTATTATTACCCATAACATTAACAGGTTGATTGTTTAAACATCGAGCCCATAGAACATAAATAAAATATGGTAAAAGAAGTAACGGACAACAGACTCGAGCACAAGCAACCCTAAGCATGCTAGTAAGACACGGGCAACAAGCAACGGGGTTATAGGTGTGGAGGTGAGGCAATATCAGGGTTATAGGATAACATGTGATAGGATCGGGACACAAGCAACGATTCATAGGGCTAGCAGAAATAGACAACGGAAAGTATCGGTATCCAGTGTAGCAAGGACACAATGGTTCATGTGAGTGAATACTTGCCTGCAAACCCAGTAGCCTGGTACTGAGCTAACTCCTCAGAAGTGGTGTCGTAAACCTCGTCTGTCTCAACGTCGTCGTAAATTCGAGAAGAAGCAAACACACAATCGAAAAGAGACAAACAATCAATAACATGGCATAGTGCACACTCATGGGATGATGCATGGCAATTTAATTGATGCATTAAAATAAACTAATTGACAAGATAACATGTTTAAATGGACCCATATGCAATTTGGATTGCATATGGAAAGCCCATGAATTTAAGGTGGGATTAAATGATCTACAACTAACCATCAGGGGAAAGTTGATTAGCATGATGCATGGATGATGAAAACAAAAAGGAAACAACAATGGATTCAATTTGATATGAAGTTTACCAAGTTTAGAATTTTATTTATTAAGTTAAGAAAATTGGCTTCTTAAAAGAGTTACACAAGCATTTGTTGTTTTCATCAAGTTTAATTGTTCAAAACAGATAACAAAGTTCATATTTGGAAAGAACACAAAATTTTAGGTGGAATACATGTCTCAATTATTGAAAAAGGAATTACAATGATTTAATTATGAATTAAACAAGTTTAAACAAGATTTAAATGAAGTTAAAACAAGTATTAATATTATTTGAATTTTATTTGTTCAAATCATTAAATAAAATTCATATTTGAAAAGATTATGTTTTTCTGGTTTGAAAACATATTTTACCAATTAAATTTGAGTTTAAAATGATTTAGTTATGAATTTAATCAAATGTGAAATGAATTGTTTGAATTTGGAATTTGAAATCATTTGAATTGTTCAAAACAGTAAACAAATGATTTAATCATGTAGAGAATTTAATTTGGTGCAGAATACATATTTCATTTGTATTATTTGGATGTGTTATGCAATTTTTACAAAGGTTTGAAATTTAGGGATTAATCTGTAAATAAAAATGGATTTAAACTAAAAGAAAAAGGCAGAACAGTTTTCTACCTCGCAGTGGCTAGCCCAAGCTACTGACAGAGGGGCCCCTGGGCCACGGTGGCCCGCGTGTGTGCACAACAACTGACAGGGGGGCCCTCCTGTCAGTGCTCCTCGCGAAAAAAAGGTGGGGTTTTATTTGCGGGAAGCAGGGATCGAACCCTGGCCTCCCGTGCGCGCGCGCTGCTGCGTTGCCACTGCGGTGGCGAATCGATCCTTGTCAGTAGAGGGCGCGCAGTGAGGATATCGTTCAGGTTCGCGTTAACTGAACTTTGCAGTTCAGTTACTGCACTTCCTGACAGCGACAACACGGGGAACACCGGCGGCGAGCTGCTGCTCGTGTGCGTGCACGAGTGCGTTGTGCTTGCGTGTGGTGCTGCGTGTGCACGTGGTGCAGAGAGGAGGAAGGAGAGAGGTGAGGTGAACGTCGTGGTGCTCACCGGCGATGAAGGAGGAGCAGAGGCTCGGGGAGGAGGCGACGGTGGCGACAGCGACGAGGATGGCGGCGGCGCTCCGAGAGGTCCCCAGTGTCGTGGAGGTGTTGAGGGGAACGAGGGACCAGAGGGGTTCTGATCGCTGCTGCTAGCCAGAGGTGAGGAGGGACCACGCGGCGGCGATCATCGTCGATTCAGAGGTGGCGCTCGGGGTGGTGAGGTTCAGAGAGCGGAGGTGGCGCAGAGGGAGAAGAGAATGGCGGCGCGGCGAGGTGGAAGGAAGAAGGGAGGCTAGGGCAGAGCTCGGGCATCGAGGCCTAGGTTTATAGGGGGAGGTGAGCGCTGCTGGCCGTTCCTGCTCGCCGTACGGCGACGTGGACAGCGGCATCGAGCGCCGTACAGGTAGGAGAAGGAGTGGGGGGTATGCAGGCCGGTTTGGGGGGCTGGGCCTGCTCACTGGCCTGCCTCTCCCCCTCTGCTATTTTTTTTTGTTTTTAACTGTTGTGTTTGTTTTTTTTTGCAGAAAAGAAATAGGAAGAAAAGGGTAGGGTTTTTGGGGTAGAAAATTTAGGGATAAATTTTATAGATTGATTATTGCAACAGCAACATTGTGCAATCTTTTGCTTTCAAAATTTTGATTTATGTTGCTGTTTGGAAAATAAATGAATTTAATTGAATATTTGAATTAAGTGATTAATTGAAGCTTAAACAATTTAAAAGCTTTTTAAAATTCATGTTTGTTTGAAACAAATGATTGGAGTGATTTGTAATTTCCATAAATTTCAAATGGTTGCTCTTTGGAATTTTATTTGAATTTGAATGCAAATTGAATTAAGCGAATTATTAAAAGAACAAATTAATAGTTTGACCTTTCCATTTTCATGGAAACAAATGGATGTTTTATTTGAACTTTTTATTTGGAAAATTGTAACAGAGCAAGTATGAAACAAAACATTTGAATATGGTTTGAAAATTCAAATAGAAAACAAGGAAAAACAAATGCAAACAAATGGAAAACAATTGCAATGATTAAGATGCCATGATGCAAAACATAAAATAACAATTAGCAAACATTCTAAAGGTGATTTCATACTTGGGATGTTACAAAACGCCCCCCCTTGAAGGAATCGCGCCCCGAGATTCCTACTGAGAAGAGAAAAGGTCCGGATACTTCTTGCGAAGATCCTCTTCGGTCTCCCACGTTGCCTCTTTATCGGAATGATGCGACCATTGCACTTTCAAGAACTTGGTGCTCTTGTTGCGAGTCTTACGCTCGGTCTCATCGAGAATTCCAATAGGGTGCTCCTCATAAGAGAGATATTCTTGCAGTTCAATGGAATCATGATCAACTGCACGATCTGGATCTTTGAAACACTTCTTGAGCTGTGACACGTGAAACACATCGTGCACCTTGGATAGTTTTTCTGGAAGTTCAAGACGATAGGCATTTTCTGCACGCCTTGAGAGAATGTTGAAAGGACCAATGTATCTCGGTGCTAGCTTTCCTTTGACACCAAAACGATGAGTGCCTCTGAGGGGAGTTACACGGAGATATGCCTTGTCACCAGGTGCATAGATCATATCCCTGTGCTTGCTGTCATAGTAGCTCTTCTGACGAGACTGAGCAATCTTGAGATTGTCACGAATGATGCGAACTTTCTCTTCGGCTTCCTTAACAATGTCAGGGCCTAAGAGTGAACGTTCACCAGCTCCAGACCAATTGATTGGACTCCTGCATCTGCGGCCATAGAGAGCCTCAAATGGTGCCATGCCTAGGCTTGCCTGGAAACTGTTGTTGTAGGAGAATTCAGCATATGGAAGACATTCCTCCCATTTCATGCCAAAGGAGAGACCACATGCTCTGAGCATATCCTCGAGAATCTGATTGACTCTTTCGACTTTCCCTTGAGACTGAGGGTGATAAGCTGTGCTGAACAGAAGTTTGGTGCCCAATGCATCTTGGAAACTCTTCCAGAAATGAGAAGTGAATATGCTTCCACGGTCTGAGCTTATTTCCAATGGAACACCATGAAGGGGAACAATCTTTGTTGTGTAGAGCTCTGCTAACTGGCTAGCTGAGATTGTCTCTTTGACAGGAAAGAAGTGAGCTACTTTAGTGAGACGATCAATGACAACGAAGATTGCATCGTTGCCCTTCTTGGACTTTGGGAAACCAGTGACGAAGTCCATTTCAATCATATCCCACTTCCACTCGGGGATTTTCAGAGGTTGGAGAAGACCGGCTGTTTTCTGATGAACTGCCTTAACACGTTGACAAACGTCGCATTCAGAAACGTATTGAGCAATTTCACGTTTCATGCTAGGCCACCAATACAGTGTCTTAAGATCCTGGTACATCTTTGTACTTCCAGGGTGTATGGAGAGAGGAGTTTCATGAGCCTCCTTGAGAATGACATCTTTGAGACTTTGAATTTGAGGAACTGCAATGCGTCCTTCGAAGAACACAGTTCCCTTGTCATCAATTGAGAAGGACTTAAATTTATCCTTGCCTTCTTTGATGTGCTCTACCATCTTCTTGATTTCAGCATCACGAAGTTGTTCAGAACGAATCTTGTCCTCGAGAGTTGGACTGGCTATCAAGCTTGCAAGATAGCCTTGAGTAACAAGACCAAGGTTCAGTTTCTGGAATTCTTCATGAAGAGGAGGTTGGCTTTCCATGATCATGAGATTATTGCAATACGACTTGCGACTGAGAGCATCGGCCATAACATTAGCCTTGCCTGGAGTGTAAGAAATGGTAAGATCGAAGTCTTTGATCTTTTCAATCCATCTCCTTTGCCTGAGGTTTAGATCCGGTTGAGTGAAGATGTATTTCAGACTCTTATGATCGGAAAAGATTTCAGTGCGGTTATCCAACAAGTATTGTCTCCATTTCTTGAGGGCAAACACCACTGCTGCAAGTTCTAGGTCATGAGTGGGATAATTTTGCTCATGTGGGTTCAACTGCCGTGAAGCATAAGCCACAACTTGACGTTCTTGCATAAGAACTACACCTAGACCTTGGAGAGAAGTATCACAGAATATCTGGAAAGGTTTGGTAGTATCTGGGCCAACCAGAACTGGCGTAGAAGTGAGTTTAGTCTTGAGGAGACTGAAACTTTCATCACATTGTGGAGACCAGACGAACTTCTTGTCCTTCTTTGTGAGATCAGTGAGAGGTTTGGCAATCTTGGAGAAGTTTTGGATGAAACGACGACAATAGCTAGCCAAGCCAAGAAAACTTCTTACTTGCTTCACCGTCTTAGGAGGTTTCCAATCAACAATTGCTCTAACCTTTTCTGGATCAATGGCTATGCCCTTGGCAGAGATGGCATGACCAAGGTAGGCAACTTCTGAAATCCAGAACTCACATTTGGAGAACTTGGCATAGAGACGATGCTCGCGAAGTTTCATGAGAGTGAGATGAAGATGTTCTTCATGCTCTTCCTCGGATTTGGAGTAGACAAGAATGTCATCAAGATATACCACAACGAACTTGTCGAGGTATTCATGGAAGACATAATTCATGAGTCGAGAGAAGGTCGCCGGTGCATTGGTGAGACCAAAGGACATGACGGTGTATTCATATAGACCGTAGCGAGTGGTGAAAGCTGTCTTTGGAATATCTTTCTTTCTGATCTTTATTTGATGGTAACCCATTCTCAAGTCCAGTTTGGAGAATATTGAGGCTCCAGCAAGTTGATCAAAAAGATCATCGATACGAGGAATTGGATACTTGTTTTTGATGGTTTTCTCGTTAAGAGGACGATAGTCAACAACGAGTCTCTTTGTTTGATCCTTCTTCGCAACGAACAGAGTTGGGCAACCCCAAGCCGAGGAACTAGGTTGAATGTAACCTTTCTCCATGTACATATCGATTTGCTCCTTTAACAATTTCAGTTCAGGAGGAGCTATCTTGTATGGATGCTTAGAGATTGGAGCAGTACCTGGTTCAAGTTCGATCACGAACTCAACTGCTCTGTCCGGAGGCATTCCTGGCAATTCTTCTGGAAAGACGTCAGGGAATTCGCAAACCACCGGAACATTTTCGAGTAGAGGTAGAGGTTTTGCATCGAGTGTGTATAGCTGAACGGAACTTGATTCATGTGGAGAATAGATTATCTTGCCAGAAGGGTGGAACAGAGTTATTAACTTTTGAGCAGAGTCAATTTTTGCTTTATTGGCCTTCAACCAATCCATACCAAGAATGACATCAATGTCAGAATTTCCCAGCAACATGAGTGAAGCAAGGAATATGCGACCTCCAATTAGGATTTGATTGTCCTTACTTATCTTGGAAGTCAACATTTGAGATCCTGGGGAGTGAACAGTGATTTTATTGCTTAGTGGAACCACAATTAGGTTGTATGTTGTGGCAAAGATCTTTGACACAAAAGAATGCGATGCTCCGGTATCAAACAACACTTTAGCTGGATAAGAGTTTATGGGGAATGTACCGAGAACGACGTCGGGAGCTTCCTCATCTTTGTCAATCTTGACATGGTTCACCCTTGAGGTCCTCCCGGCAGGCCTGTTGTTGGAGTTGAAGGCCTTATGCGGGGGAGCGCGCACCATTGCCTGGTTGGTGTTAGGACGAGGTGGTTGGTGTTGCCGGTTCTTCCCTCCGTCGTGCCGAACTTGTTTGGATGTTTCCAGCGTTACCTTGTTGCTGGCTGACATATGGCGTCCCATGCATTCCACTTCTGTGATCCGGGTAATTGACCTGTTGCGCCACCGCGGTGCGCAGCATATCTATCTCCCGCCGGGTCTCCTCTGCGTGGGGTGACTCTCTCACGGGGATTTGATTTAGTGCAAGCGTTGCCGCGTACACGTTGTCCATGGGATTGTTGTAATGACCCGTTGGTGTGCGAAAACGCGATGGTGGTGGTGGTGGTGGTGGTGGTACAGTATTGCCGGCAGTAACTCTAGTCTGTGGCGCGGGTAATCCGGTCTGCATATCTACCGGTTGAACTCCTCCGATTGTCAGCTGAGGGGCGGTTCCCTGATTTGCCGCTGGAATCGGCTGATCCTGAGGCGTGATAAATAGTGCGGCCGGGTTTATGACTCCTCCCAATGCTGGTAATCTAGTTTGGTGCCTTTGATGTATTCTAGTCGTTTCCTCTCGGAGCCGAGTTTCCAGTGCATCCAGCTCACGTTGCCGTGTGGCCATCCCTTGCCTTTCTGCTTCTACTTGCCTCCTCTGCTGCTCCAATGCGCGACGGGCTATGTCCAAATCCCTAACACGTTCCGCCGCGTTCTCTGGAGTGATAACTGTGGCAAGAACCGTCGGATCTAGGATCAGATTGTTGTCGAACAAGGTCGGGTGTTGTGGATTGGAAGGACCCGCGCCTGGTGTCCGGTTTGCTAGGAATCCGAACGTGTTCGCGTGTAGCTCGTTTTCTGGCGCTTGACTGGTAACCGATGCCGATTCTCCGTCAACCTGGGCCAAAACCGCGTTTCCGTTAGCCGGCCCCTGCTGCCGGGTTAACGCTTGTGCTGATCCGGCCGCGGTCACGGCTACGCTCTCTTGGTTGAGATTGGTCGCGGGAGCCGTGTAAACCGCCACTCGGCGTATGATGCTTGGCGCGAATTCATGCTGTTCTTCTTCGTTGTTATTTTCCTCATACCGGTTCTCCAGCAGATCCAGGATGGACTCGGTATCATCCTCTCTTTCGACCCGGTCACGCGGGGTCCATGCCGGCTCTTCCGGTTGTTCCCACTTCGCGATGGGTTCTTCTGTTGGATATGTCGTTCCAACTGATTCTTCTTCATCTGATTGGATATAGGTGGCCTCCCCTGACACAGAATCAGATCTAAAATTGTCAGGGATCGAACCGGAAGTACATACCATACCGATGAAGACGCTGATCCGGCCGATTGTCACGACGGATCCGGATTCAAGGTGATCCGACTCTGGCCCCCAGCCGGAATCGTCCACCGTCTTCTCTCCTTTGTGGTCGATGTAGATCTCGCCGACGACAAGATTCTCCATGTTCTTCCGAGCTTCTCCCGTGATGTAAACACCTTTGGACGCAGGCCCCACGGTGGGCGCCAACTGTCGTGGGATAATCACGGCAGACGTTACCGGGGGTAACTGATCTTGGGGCAAGACGACACAGGCGTTTGGGAGAGGGTTTAGCTCAGAGGAAAACATGATGATAATCGATCTGGTAGCCGGCAATCAAAGTCGCCGAGTCTCCGATCTTAATATAATAACTCGACTCTCGGGCTACAATGGATGCTTGATATCAAACGATGTTGCTATGGTTCTTAGATCTCTCTCAACTAAACCTAGGGGTCGGTTTATAAAGCACCCATACCCCCTGGCTTACCCTCCAAGGCGCACCATGAATCCTACCCGGACACGGCGTACAAACCCTAACTTTCCTTCACCGTAAACCACAATCCGGGTTACGAGGCCTACGGACTTGGGCCTTCCAGAAGTTTCTTTATCCTTAGCTGGATCCTGTGCAGCGTCCTTTGGGCCGGGTTACACCTTGGAGTTGACCTACCGGGTTATTATCCCTCCATCAGTAGTCCCCAGAATAGCTTGGGCTTCACGGATCCTTCCTTGAAGCGCTCGCTATTCCCTGCAAGAATATCAAACACACAAGTGCATGGAGGCCGGGTTAAGGTGCTTTGATAGATAGCTAGGCCTTACTCCATGGTGGCCATATAGTAACCCGGCTTTTCCCCAAGTACTTGGCTTAACTTTCCAGGTCTAAACACTGATAAAAATGTCAAGATTCTATACTCGATAATTGATCTTGATATTATGAAGAATATTTCCTTCCGGTTTCTGTCCGGATACCCTGCCCAATATTTAGAGCGTATCTCGCAAAGTTTAAACAAATAGCCGCTGCTCCGTAACTTCCGGCTCCCACCCGTTGAACTGGGCTTATCCACTCACATTCTTATAAATTGGCTCTTAGGGGTAACCCTAACCCCAACAGCTCATTTCCCCCATTCCTCTTCCTTTCTTCCTCAGTGCTCTAGCTCCCAGGGCGCCACTACGGAAGCCTCACGCGCATCACCGGAGCCTATCTGCCGCCGGCTACGCTCCGCCACGGTGCGCTCTGCACCACCGCCCAGATCCGCCGCCAGACCCCCGACCTGCCCGCCGGGAATCGCAAAGGGGCACCAATCTTGTGCCATCTGCCTCCGTCGAGCTTCACTTCGATCCCCTCCAGTAAGCCTCTCATATCCATTAGCTGGCCTCCGTAATTTCTTGACTTTCTTCAGATTAGATTTAGGTCAATCCGCTAGTCGCTTCCCTAGTCACACCGAATTAGATTGCTTGTATTCGTTCCAGCTCATCCAATGTGCGGGATATAGACTTTATTGCGTTTTCCTACCGCCCATATTCGTTAATTTTACCACTAATCTAGAAACGGAGTCTCCAATCTGGGCTCGGGCCGCTCAGATTTTCCGCCCTTATCTCTGTCACCCGGAAAATCCCCCCCTTTCCGGTTCTTTTTATTCGCAACAGGTGCGTGTGCAACCATCCATCGCCCTCAAAGGCTTTTTCAATGCATAGACCTCCATAACTTTTATTATGATGCTCGATACCCGGATAGTTTGAACCTTACTCTGCAGATTGATACCCGGATAGTATGCAATTTCCATGTTGTCTCGATATCACTCGCCGATACTCGACCAACTCACGATTTCCGAGTCTTATTCCTTGTATCCTTCTACCTCGTGCTTTGCAGGTCAACCACATGGCTCCCAAGAAGCAGGGAAAAACACCGGCCAAGGCCAAGACCACCAACTCCATATCCGCCAACTGGGCGCGATCTACAGTCACCAAGGCCAAGTTGGAAGAACTGGTCGAGCTAGGAGTTCTTCCTCCTCAAGAGGATATCCAGTGGAGGGTGCCGGGTAACGAGACCCGGCCTACACCGGCAAAGGATGAGGTAATATGCTTTGTAGAGCACGTGACTCGGGGCTTTCTTCCTCCGGGTCACCCCTTCTTCCGCGACATTCTGAGCCATTATGGCCTTCGTATATTTGACATAGGTCCTAATTCTGTGTTAAATATCTCCCATTTTATCGTCCTTTCCGAGTCATACTTGTGCACTCCGCCAAGTTTGGCTCTTTTCGTCGAGCTTTTCCAGTGCAAACCGTGCCGCGAAAGCGGTGACGGGGCACTTCTCGCTTGCGGCGGGGTTTCTATCCAGCGCCGCAAGAATTCTCTGATGCCACCTCTTACCCTTAACTCCCACGTCAAGCACTGGCAGCTCTCATATTTTTACTGCCGAGACACTTCCCCACCCGGCCAAAAGAAACTGCCGGGTTACTCAGAGGGCCTTCTTGACATCTCTGAAAATTTTAATGCCTTTGCCCCTGACTCGGACAGGGAGGCAATTCAACCTTTGCTAGCCAAAATCACTATTCTCGCGGCCCAAGGTCTCATCGGGCTCAACCTGGTGAAAACTTGGGTCGATTTCCGGATTCAGCCCAATTCCATCCGCACAAAGTTAATGTGCGAGTATTCTGGGCAAACCACAGACCCGCTCCGGTATTCTGACAACAGCTTTGCGGCTGGTGACACCCATAAAACCATCAAGGGTTTTCTGACAGAAAAACTAGAGGTAATCCGGAACATAGCCGGATTAGAGCCCTTTACACTCGAGAACCCAGCCCCCAAGGTAAAGATTCGATTTTGATGTTTTTTACCTTCGCTCTTTCCACTTGATATAGTTGATAACCCTTGTTCTGATAGCTTCATCTCAGGATGATGATGATTTTTGGAAGGTCGACACTTCTCCTAGCTCCGAGAGTCCAGAGGAACAAGAAGATGCCGTTGACTCGGACGAAGGTGCACTCCGGGTCTCATTTAGTTCCTCTAAGCTCGTCGCGTCCCATTCTTCTTTTCCCGACTGTGACCTTGATAACTTCCAGAGCAAGAGGACAAGGACGAAGAAGAAATTGACGGCAGGGTAGAATCCGCCAGTGATGAGGAGGAAGTAGAGCCGACAATCAAAGTCGGGTCTAAGAGAAAACCCCGAGGGGTCGTCTTCAAGGTTTCATATCGCCTCCTTGTATTCAATTCGTATTCCTTTGATGATATACATGAGCTAACGTTGACATTATTCCACTGGCCGTATTTGAAGGAGTCGCCCATGACCAAGCGCAGAGCGACTCGGAATTACCCGGGTGATGATGCTCTTAACCCGGGTATTCCATCGTCTCCGGCTCGGCGCACTGGTATTTACCTTATCCTTTCTCGGAGGAAACAATCTTCCTGAACCATTCCCTTACGAAATCTCACTTGATATTTTTTAGTTTCGCCCAGGTCCAGCAGCGACTTCCCTTCGGACTTTGCGGTGAATCCCGGGTAAAGTTCCTTTTCTGACGTTCTATCACATTTTCATCACCCTTTCCTGATTGCACACTAATCGCTCACTCATACTATCCATAGGGCCACCGTCGTTATTAGCGACCAAGAGGATATGGTGACCGATGACCCGGGTAAGGGGAACCCGGCTGATAAGACAACAGCCGCGTCTAGCAGCGAAGAACAAGCGTCACCAATAAACCCGGGCATACAAGAAGCCGAGTATCCGATAGCCTCTCATGCAAGCAAGAAGAAAAGAGCTGCCACTTTGGGTGCGGGAGAGGGAGCATCAGATTCCGACATTCGGATGACCCGGATGCCGCCCCCTGCTAAGAAGAAAACTACTTCTCGGAATTTCCAAGGCCCCGGGTCCTCTGACACGGGTAATGATACTTTTGATCAACTGATGAGCACTCTCCTCACTATGAAGACTTCAGAGAGCAATATTCTGGAGCGCATGGCCGCAGAGCACCAGGTAATAATACTTGATATCTCGTAGTGTATGCCTAGTCCCCAAGTTCCAAGCATGACTTGCTGAAGTTGTGCTTGGTACTTTACGCAATACTCAGCTTGCCATAATATCCGACTGATACTTGTGTTCCTTGCTACTTACAGGCGCAGATGACCCGGTCTGATGAAATTTTGCTCAAGACCGAACAACTTCTTCTTGCCGAGGTAAAGCGGAGAGAAACCCTTGAGGATGACGTGGAAACCTTGAAGAAGGATGTTTCTAAATACAAGAAGAAGTGCAATACTGCTCAAACCGCACTGAAGAAACTATCGGACCAGGTCACCGATACCTATCAGATCTTGCTTAGTAAGTTTTTGCTGCCGACTGTCTTCATGCCTTTACTTTATTATATGATACTCGGGATTACTGATACGTCCTTCCTTTGCTTCAACTACAGGTGCCAACCTTGCGGCCCCAGAAGAGGATGCCATTGCAAAAGCTAAAACTTTAAAGACTGTGCTCCGGACTTTCTTTGCCGGCACAAAGTTTATACTGGACGCCGTAAAGTGGCCTACTGAAGTATATCCGGGTGAAGAAAATCTTATCAAAGCCTGCTCCACCGTGCCTGGCTGGATTGAAATCTGGAAACGTTCGGCATGCCGGATTGGTATGACCCGGGCCTTTACCCTGGCTAAGGCTTACTTTCCGAAGCTTGATCCGGCAAAGGTAATATCCGGGTTTCCAGAATTCAAAGCAGATGGCTCCAAGTTTACACCCAAGGACTTCAAGGCCGTAAGTCCGCAGTGCATCATTCGGCCACCACTTTGGCCGATAGTATGGATCTGAACATGATTATGAGTGCATACGATGCTGAAGGCAAAGTTGTTACGGAGGACGCACCCCCACCCTTTGATATTTTGGAGAAATGGGCTGCTGATTCGGCCAGGAAGAGGGAAGCAACTGCGAAGAGAGAGGCCGAGTTAGGATCAGGGCCAACCACCTCTACACCAGTTGTTCTTCCGCCTGTCCGTCCTGCCGCAAGGAATCCGGGTGATGATGCCGGGAGAGCTAAAGAGCAAGTCCAGGAGCAAGATCCGGAGGGCAAGGGCAAAGATGTGGACCCTACTCAGGAAGCCGAATAGGCAAACGCCATAAAAATACTTCAATCATCTGATGTTTTTACTCAAAACAAGTATTCTTTTGACGGTGCTCCTGTGCACCCTTGATACTAGTGTCGTAACTTGTAACGCACTTTAATTCTGTGATACACTTCGTGCCTTTTGAGGCCTTTTGATGAACTTGATACTTGTCTATTTTTGAACTTATTCTTGATATCCGACTTTCTTTTCATTTCCTTCTTTATTTCCGAGTATCGTGAGTTTTGACAGGTGGACTTTTCTTTAAGTCCCCAAGTCCCCACGACTCAGACATTGGGGTCTTTCGAGCTTAGCGACGAAACAACTTGATTCTGTTTCGAAACCCACAGTCCCCAAGGCCCGAATTTCCGAGTCTGTGGTGTGTGGTTTTTTTTTTGAAGAGAACAAACTTGTTGTTGCTAAGCCGAAACCCGGAATTGTTTCATATGAATAATGAAGTTATGCTTGATAAACGTTGAGTTTCCAGCTATTAGCCTTGTACTCTGCATAACTTGTGGTTTAGATGACCCTTTTGACTATCTTGTACTGTAAGCCGGCTTTCGCGTGGATACCATGTTGTTACATCTATACGAAAACAGGGTCAGACAAGTCCCCTTGGGCTTCATGGCTGATTGTAATCGTAAGCGAGCAAATCATGCCACTTTAGTGCGAGTCACATCGAGCTTAAGTAAGAAAAGTCAAGAAAATTTGGCTCCTTCGTCCGGTTATAAGATTGCAGCCGTACTCGTTTGCGAATAATCGGCCCTTATAACTCATAGGCATCAAGGCCGGGTCTTTGGGTTTGTGGCTGCGCTACTTGAGCAACCAGACCCCGAGACCTATACATATTCAACATACTTAATGATACTGATGTATTGATGGCAATGGATATTACTTACTTGTAATCGAAGTAAAGGCCGTAACAAAATAGGACTTGATAATCATCTCTTTATTGATACGAGAAAGTTTGGATCAGCAGGCCGCCTCATTAAAAACCTTCCAGTCCCCTTAGGTACCCTGGGTAGGAAAAGAGCGCGTCTGAAACCTGCTGCCCGTTACATTGTTTAGTTCTTCTTGGGAACCGGTCCCGGGCTGACGTGACCGATACACATTCTCCATTTGCTGGACTTTTTCATGATTAGTACCGGGTTTACTAGCCAACCCGGGTGAGGTGTTTCCATAACGCGGCTGGTTGTGAGTGGCCGTGCAATTTCTTCTCCTATGGCGGATTGTTTGGGGGAATCATCCTTGATAAAAGCCACCATCTTAGCATCTTGTGCTGCCTTGGACTTTGCTCTTTCGCCTTCAGTACTCGGCCTTTTTGATGTGGTTCTGTCTTGTGGGTCTGCTTGAGACCGGTAATGCTTGAGTTCCTCTTTTCTACAGGCTTGCTCGGCCATTGCTGCGTCTCCTTCATCGCATTCAGCTGCTATGTCTCGATTTCCATGTATGGTAATGGTCTTCTTGGGACCCGGGATTTTTAGCTGTAGATACACGTAACACGGCCTAGCCATGAATTTGGCATAAGCCGGCCTTCCGAATAACGCGTGATAAGGACTGCGCAATTTGACCACCTCAAAAGTGAGCCACTCAACTCGATAGTTATCCTTTGATTCCCCAAAAGCTACCTCCAATGCGATTTTTCCCTCGGGGCACGCTGAATGACCCGGCACTATCCCATGAAAAATTGTTGAGCTTTTTTGTAGCTGAGACTCCTTGAGGCCCATGCGTAAGAAGGTTTCCCAATACAGTATATTGATGCTACTTCCACCATCCATCAAAACCTTTTTCAGCTCATACCCATTGACCTGTGGTGCGACTACTAATGCCAAGACTCCCGGGTGTTCTACTCTTTCCGGGTGGTCCCTTCTACTCCATGTTACATCTTGTTCTGACCATCTCAGGTATCTCGGGACAGCCGAAGAAACTGAATTGACCGCTTGCTTTAGGATCTTTTTGTCCTTGTTAGAACCTCCTGTGGTATGCACATGATATTGACCCAACTGTTTGGGGTTAGCCTGGAAACCTCCTGCTCCCCCTTGGTTATTACCTTGATTTCCAGCTGCCGGGTTACCGGCTGGGGGTGGGCCGTTGCCCGGGTTTCCTCCTGGACCTGGTCCTCCTCCCCTTCCTGCACCTCGCATGGCTCTGTTCACTTCCTCATTTTTCCATCTCTGTAGGTCGGCGCACTGCTCCAAGGAGTGGTTAGCTGGCCTACCGTTCCTGCTGTGCTTCGGGCATGCCATTCTGAATATGTCCCAATTATTACTCGGCCTTGGTGGCCCTTGATAGTTTCCTCCATTGTGATTTCCAGCATTGAAATTTCCTTCTGCCCTGGGTCTGGAAGATCCAGCTTCAGTATTGGTGACAAACTCGGAGCCTCCTTCAAACGGACGCTTGTTCTGGCTATTGTTACCCGGTGCTGATCCGTTGCCGGTTCTTCCATTACTACTTGTGTTTGCTTTTGCTTTTTTATCATCAGTTTCCTCTTCCGTAGTGTCCGTTGCGGCATGTTTGTTGCATGCATCCATCAATTCTCCCATTGTAACCTCCGAAGCATTCCGACTAGATTTCATGCGAGTTAACTTTTGTACTAAGGGTGTGTACTTGCAGGTCTTTGCCATAGCTTGCAGCGCATCCTTGGGCTGAATATCCGTAGATGAATGAAGAATTTCCATAACCCGGCGCACCCAGCTGCGCGCCGATTCTCCCTTCTTCTGAACACATCGCTCTAAATCGTCAATAGTGAATAACTTTCTACACGTCCCGTGAAAGTGCTTGATAAACGCAGTTTTCAATTCTTCCCATGACTTAATAGATCCTTCCGGTAGATTGGCGAACCATAACTTTGCTGCTCCCTCTGACATCATTAGATACATGAATTTGGCTTGAAGATTCTCGGACGCATTGCGAATCGACATGGCCATCTCATAGCTGCTCAACCATGTTTCCGGATCCATAGTCGGCTCATAATTCACCACTTTACCCGGTTCTTTGAACTTTTCCGGGTGAGGTTCAGCTCTGATGCTATCCGAAAGACACTTAGGCCCTGCAAGAATGGTTGAAGCTGGTCTTACTCGGGAAACGTGTGATCCTGCAGGGGGTACAGCTGGATGCGGTACCGCTGGTGGCCCATGTGCCACAGACCCGGCCACGGCTCTCCTGGCTCTGGAACTATCCACGATGGCCTGTGCTGCTGATGCTGCTGGTACTGCCTGAATGTGTGGAGGAGGCGGCATTTGCTGCTGCTCTTCCCTCCGCCGTGCCGAACTTGTTTGGATGTTTCCAGCGTTACCTTGTTGTTGGCTGACATATGGCGTCCCATGCATTCCACTTCTGTGATCCGGGTAATTGACCTGTTGCGCCACCGCGGTGCGCAGCATATCTATCGCCCGCCGGGTCTCCTCTGCGTGGGGTGACTCTCTCACGGGGATTTGATTTAGTGCAAGCGTTGCCGCGTACACGTTGTCCATGGGATTGTTGTAATGACCCGTTGGTGTGCGAAAACGCGACGGTGGTGGTGGTGGTGGTACAGTATTGCCGGCAGTAACTCCAGTCTGTGGCGCGGGTAATCCGGCCTGCATATCTACCGGTTGAACTCCTCCGGTTGTCGGCTGAGGGGCGGTTCCCTGATTTGCCGCTGGAATCGGCTGATCCTGAGGCGTGATAAATAGTGCGGCCGGGTTTATGACTCCTCCCAATGCTGGTAATCTAGTTTGGTGCCTTTGATGTATTCTAGTCGTTTCCTCTCGGAGCCGAGTTTCCAGTGCATCCAGCTCACGTTGCCGTGTGGCCATCCCTTGCCTTTCTGCTTCTACTTGCCTCCTCTGCTGCTCCAATGCGCGACGGGCTACGTCCAAATCCCTAACACGTTCCGCCGCGTTCTCTGGAGTGATAACTGTGGCAAGAACCGTCGGATCTAGGATCAGATTGTTGTCGAACAAGGCCGGGTGTTGTGGATTGGAAGGACCCGCGCCTGGTGTCCGGTTTGCTAGGAATCCGAACGTGTTCGCGTGTAGCTCGTTTTCTGGCGCTTGACTGGTAACCGATGCCGATTCTCCGTCAACCTGGGCCAAAACCGCGTTTCCGTTAGCCGGCCCTTGCTGCCGGGTTAACGCTTGTGCTGATCCGGCCGCGGTCACGGCTACGCTCTCTTGGTTGAGATTGGTCGCGGGATCCGTGTAAACCGCCACTCGGCGTATGATGCTTGGCGCGAATTCATGCTGTTCTTCTTCGTTGTTATTTTCCTCATACCGGTTCTCCAGCAGATCCAGGATGGACTCGGTATCATCCTCTCTTTCGACCCGGTCACGCGGGGTCCATGCCGGCTCTTCCGGTTGTTCCCACTTCGCGATGGGTTCTTCTGTTGGATATGTCGTTCCAACTGATTCTTCTTCATCTGATTGGATATAGGTGGCCTCCCCTGACACAGAATCAGATCTAAAATTGTCAGGGATCGAACCGGAAGTACATACCATACCGATGAAGACGCTGATCCGGCCGATTGTCACGACGGATCCGGATTTAAGGTGATCCGACTCTGTCCCCAAGCCGGAATCGTCCACCGTCTTCTCTCCTTTGTGGTCGATGTAGATCTCGCCGACGACAAGATTCTCCATGTTCTTCCGAGCTTCTCCCGTGATGTAAACACCTTTGGACGCAGGCCCCACGGTGGGCGCCAACTGTCGTGGGATAATCACGGCAGACGTTACCGGGGGTAACTAATCTTGGGGCAAGACGACGCAGGCGTTTGGGAGAGGGTTTAGCTCAGAGGAAAACATGATGATAATCGATCTGGTAGCCGGCAATCAAAGTCGCCGAGTCTCCGATCTTAATATAATAACTCAACTCTCGGGCTACAATGGATGCTTGATATCAAATGATGTTGCTATGGTTCTTAGATCTGTCTCAACTAAACCTAGGGGTCGGTTTATAAAGCACCCGTACCCCCTGGCTTACCCTCCAAGGCGCACCATGAATCCTACCCGGACACGGCGTACAAACCCTAACTTTCCTTCACCGTAAACCACAATCCGGGTTACGAGGCCTACGGACTTGGGCCTTCCAGAAGTTTCTTTATCCTTAGCCGGATCCTGCGCAGCGTCCTTTGGGCCGGGTTACACCTTGGAGTTGACCTACCGGGTTATTATCCCTCCATCAAGCAGTCTCTGAGTGCACATGTCGGCGTAGTGTCCCATCTGCTTGCACTTGAAGCAAGTGACGACACGAGGAGGTCCTGGCCTTGGCTGCCCCATCGAACCCCTTGGATCATGCATATGAGCTGGGTTGGGTGGGCGGTGAGCGAAGCCTGGAGAAGTTTGGGCGTATGGAGCCCGAGTGACAACACCATTTGGCACCCAGATGCGGCGCTTCTGCGGAGGGGTGGTCATGTTGGAGGAGGAACCACCCTCACGCGAGTGCTTGCGAGACTTCTCGAACGCCTTGCGCCCATTTTCTTCATTGAGCGCGGTGTTAACGAGCTCCTCGAAGTCTTTGGTCTTGACATTGGTAAGGGCATATTTGAGTTCCGGGTTAAAACCTCTGCGGAACCTTGCCATCTTCTTAGCTTCAGTGGACACCTCGTCTCCAGCGTATCGAGCGAGGCGATTGAACTCATTCTGATAGCCGATGACGTCCAGCTTGCCTTGCTTGAGAGAGCAAAACTCTTCACGCATCCATTCCATGAGACCATCTGGAATGTGGTGTTTCAGGAAGGCTTCCTTGAAACAACCCCACGTGATTGGCATCCCATTTCTCATGGCCTGGAAATTTTCCCACCACGAAGCTGCCTGACCCTTCAGCAGAAAGGAGGCATAGTTGACTTTGTCCTCTTCAGCTACGTGTGCAATCTCCAGAGCCTTGGCTATCTCACGGATCCAGTCATCAGCGTCCAGAGGCTCGCGTGTGGCCACGAAAGCTTTTGGACCCAGACTGAGAAACTCCTTGATACTGACTCGTGGAGCTGTCTGGTGGATGTGCTGATTAGCCTGAAACTGGGCCATCTGCGTCATCACTTGGGTCATGTGAGTCAACAGCTCCGCGATTGGCGGTGGCTCAGGCGTGTTGTTCCTTGTTGGAGGCATCCTGAATGGAAATGCATTTTAGCACAACAATAGGAAGGGATAGACTTTGGAACCGAAAGAGAGATTATTCCGACGCATGAATAGATAACCAACAGGTACATCATAAGTTCGAATACATCAGAATATCCAACACACCATAAATGGTTTGAATACGAAAGGATAACTAAACATAGCTAGGAATGGATACATCGGTACTCCCATGCTCATCACGCAGGACGGCGGCTAGGAGTACGGCGAGAGGTACGGTGAGGAGTACGCTCACGAAAGTATGTGGAACGACGATCCACGTAGATCGGACGTGCTCTGAGAGCGACTCTGAGAGCATCGACTCCCTGTGCTCCAAAGCGTGGAATCCCAGTGTAACCAGCACCAAGGTTGAGGAGTGGACCTCTGATCGGCTCGTAACCTCCAGCCTCTGGCAGACGATGCCCAAATGGCTGATCGAAACGTGCAAATCGCTCGTCTCCAACAAAGTCTGTGGTGTAAGTCGCCAGACGAGTCAAGGCAAGGTAGAGCTGCTCCCTGACTGAAGCCAACTCCTGAGATAGTGTGGTGGCAACTGCATCACTGTACCTCACAAACTGAGCGGTGGTGTGCAGCCTGGAGCTATCATGCTCGAAAACATCCAAGTTGTCGTAGAGAGTGAAGTGAGCCCCCTCCGAAGTGATGTAACCACGGGGAATGTGGCGATAGATAGAATCATCAAATCCCCAATAGTCAGCACGAAGGACGGTGATACTCACATAAGCTGCCTGCTGCACAGCCATATCCACTGTGGAACCTGCTGCCTCGTAGCGGTGGACTACGCTCCTGCCATCATCTGACAGAATGTAGACAATAGCCTGGTAGTAGGTCTGCTCAAACTCTCGCTGGTGCTCGTAGACCTGGTACTCTGGTGCCCAATGGAACCCCAGATAAGTGACCATGTCTCTCAGCATCTCCGGATAACCGGCAGTGCTCTCGCAACGAGTCATACGAACCACCTGCGGGTAGAACCTGAGATCCATCTGCAGATGATTTGGGAAGTTTTGATTAGACGCCGGTAGAAGAACTGAAGTGGAAAGCAACAACAAGGTTTCAACGGACGAAAAGGATGTTGAGAAGAACAGGATATCGAAGCAACATTCGGGAAACACGAGACCAAAACTCCTGAGGTACTACGGAAAACCCATCCGGGCTTCTAAAGGATCAATATCTACTGCTTAAGGAATAGAGGATCTGCTTCCGGGGCTTACACGCCTCCGTTCTCAATCGTGAGTAGGCAACATGATGAATCATGTCACAACCACCTCCATTCCTATGGTCTAGTAGATATAACCATCCTAGAGAAACCAGGATACGTGAAATCCTAACTTGAAAGTTTAGATGAGAAGGGAAAACAACGTTGCACTTCCTTACCAGAAAAAGGGAGGGTGGGTGGGGAAAGAAGAAAAAGAACAGAATTCCTACTCTCACGTTTCATTTTTCTTATATAGCTACAAAATAGTTTCTAGACTCAACTGCGACCAGTAAAAGGGATCCTACAGGCAGACAGGCTCTGATCCCATTTGTCGCACCCGGACTTCTATAGGATACTCACCGGGCCGAACTGAATAGTAGATGATTGGATTACGGGGCCTAACTGCGCCCGCATCCTCTTACGAGTAGGCCAACACTTATGTGTGACAACCAATCTCTACTATCCACCGTCGATGTAAACTATCCCATAGAGATCAAGATACTACCGTTGACGTACTTCATACCATACACACATGGTACGTCAACGGCGTTAAACGAAATGATAACACAACAGATCTCTAAGACACAAAAGATGGAAATAAGTTGCAACTGGCTCTCACTAGAGCAGAGAATAGCAAATACAATCATCCAGAGGACACATGTCCCAACATAACATCATTACATCACAGCGGAAGCACTCAAAGTGTATGAGTACAGACAAATCCAAATAGGCCTAAGAGGCCGGGAATGAAAAGAAGACGGAGCCCATCCACGTAGTCTCGGATCCTGCCCGGGTCCGCTATCTACTCGTCAACAGTCTCGTCGTACCCCACGTAGTAGCCTCCATGGGGATCCTCGGAATCGTAGTCTGCGGAAACCACAGCCCCAAAGGGGTCAGTACATACAAGTACTGGCAGGCAAGACTCACACTTCACCAAAGTGTACCCGGCAACACCCGGTACAAATGCTTTAGGTTCAACTGAAGAATAGGTGATATAAAAGATGCTGCAGCGGGCTGCACTAACCAACTACAGAGACATACTACAACTTCCGGCTAACAGAAAGAAGATAAGATCGCGTATCGTAACCAACTATTGTTAACCACCAAACAAACCCATCCAATGTTACCCCCTACTAAGGAAGCAACCCAAGGATAACTCACACAGTTGGATTAATGATGGTTCAGGTTATTGTGTCAATAATCCTATTACTAGTCAAATTAGTATTAGTTAGGTGTAAGTTGTTCTGAGCACTTGTTAGCCAGTACTTTCACCAAGTCAACCATAACCGCGGAAAACACGGCTTCTCGAGAAGATTTATCCCTGCAGGGGTGCACCAATTTGGCTGTACACGTAAGAATAACCCGCCAGATGGAATGCCTTCCACCAAGCGGGGCACTCAACACGACTTAACTCTTCTTTGCATCAAGCCCAAAGCACCTTGAGCGCACGGCTAATCGAGCCCCACGAAGAAAAGGGGACCCTCATAGCACTCTAAGAACGTGTCTCCCTAAATGCCGACTACAAAAGTTCCACCCTGGCGCCAAGGGTTCGCACCTGCATATGCATGCGGCAAATGGAAAACCCGAACTAAATGAGGCGATTAGGACGAGATGCAAATCGAATCAAATTGAGGGGGGCGCCCATACACGCTTCCCACATGCGGTTAGTGCGCTCATCATGGATCAGTAGACAAGACCCTTTTCCTAATTAGGGTCGACACTAGCAGGCCTCAAAACCACGCCGGGCCTCCTGCCGGTGCCTTATCATCAAATTATTATTACCCATAACATTAACAGGTTGATTGTTTAAACATCGAGCCCATAGAACATAAATAAAATATGGTAAAAGAAGTAACGGACAACAGACTCGAGCACAAGCAACCCTAAGCATGCTAGTAAGACACGGGCAACAAGCAACGGGGTTATAGGTGTGGAGGTGAGGCAATATCAGGGTTATAGGATAACATGTGATAGGATCGGGACACAAGCAACGATTCATAGGGCTAGCAGAAATAGACAACGGAAAGTATCGGTATCCAGTGTAGCAAGGACACAATGGTTCATGTGAGTGAATACTTGCCTGCAAACCCAGTAGCCTGGTACTGAGCTAACTCCTCAGAAGTGGTGTCGTAAACCTCGTCTGTCTCAACGTCGTCGTCTATTCGAGAAGAAGCAAACACACAATCGAAAAGAGACGAACAATCAATAACATGGCATAGTGCACAATCATGGGATGATGCATGGCAATTTAATTGATGCATTAAAATAAACTAGTTGACAAGATAACATGTTTAAATGGACCCATATGCAATTTGGATTGCATATGGAAAGCCCATGAATTTAAGGTGGGATTAAATGATCTACAACTAACCATCAGGGGAAAGTTGATTAGCATGGTGCATGTATGATGAAAACAAAAAGGAAACAACAATGGATTCAATTTGATATGAAGTTTACCAAGTTTAGAATTTTATTTATTAAGTTAAGAAAATTGGCTTCTTAACAGAGTTACACAAGCATTTGTTGTTTTCATCAAGTTTAATTGTTCAAAACAGATAACAAAGTTCATATTTGGAAAGAACACAAAATTTTAGGTGGAATACATGTCTCAATTATTGAAAAAGGAATTACAATGATTTAATTATGAATTAAACAAGTTTAAACAAGATTTAAATGAAGTTAAAACAAGTATTAATATTATTTGAATTTTATTTGTTCAAATCATTAAATAAAATTCATATTTGAAAAGATTATGTTTTTCTGGTTTGAAAACATATTTTACCAATTAAATTTGAGTTTAAAATGATTTAGTTATGAATTTAATCAAATGTGAAATGAATTGTTTGAATTTGGAATTTGAAATCATTTGAATTGTTCAAAACAGTAAACAAATGATTTAATCATGTAGAGAATTTAATTTGGTGCAGAATACATATTTCATTTGTATTATTTGGATGTGTTATGCAATTTTTATAAAGGTTTGAAATTTAGGGATTAATCTGTAAATAAAAATGGATTTAAACTAAAAGAAAAAGGCAGAACAGTTTTCTACCTCGCAGTGGCTAGCCCAAACCACTGACAGAGGGGCCCCTGGGCCACGGTGGCCCGCGTGTGTGCACAGCAGCTGACAGGGGGGGCCCTCCCGTCGGTGCTCCTCGCGAAAAAAAGGTGGGGTTTTATTTACGGGAAGCAGGGATCGAACCCTGGCCTCCCGTGCGCGCGCGCTGCTGCGTTGCCACTGTGGTGGCGAATCGATCCTTGTCAGTAGAGGGCGCGCAGTGAGGATATTGTTCAGGTTCGTGTTAACTGAACTTTGCAGTTCAGTTACTGCACTTCCTGACGGCGACAACACGGGGCACACCGGCGGCGAGCTGCTGCTCGTGTGCGTGCACGAGTGCGTTGTGCTTGCGTGTGGTGCTGCGTGTGCACGCGGTGCAGAGAGGAGGAAGGAGAGAGGTGAGGTGAACGTCGTGGTGCTCACCGGCGATGAAGGAGGAGCAGAGGCTCGGGGAGGAGGCGACGGTGGCGACAGCGACGAGGATGGCGGCGGCGCTCCGAGAGGTCCCCAGCGTCGTGGAGGTGTCGAGGGGAACGAGGGAGCAGAGGGGTTCTGATCCCCGCTGCTAGCCAGAGGTGAGGAGGGACCACGCGGCGGCGATCATCGTCGATTCAGAGGTGGCGCTCAGGGTGGTGAGGTTCAGAGAGCGGAGGTGGCGCAGAGGGTGAAGAGGATGGCGGCGCGGCGAGGTGGAAGGAAGAAGGGAGGCTAGGGCAGAGCTCGGGCATCGAGGCCTAGGTTTATAGGGGGAGGTGAGCGCTGCTGGCCGTTCCTGCTCGCCTTACGACGACGTGGACAGCGGCATCGAGCGCCGTACAGGTAGGAGAAGGAGTGGGGGGGTATGCAGGCCGGTTTGGTGGGCTGGGCCTGCTCACTGGCCTGCCTCTCCCCCTCTGCTATTTTTTTTTGTTTTTAACTGTTCTGTTTGTTTTTTTTTCAGAAAAGAAATAGGAAGAAAAGGGTAGGTTTTTTGGGGTAGAAAATTTAGCGATAAATTTTATAGATTGATTATTGCAACAGCAACATTGTGCAATATTTTGCTTTCAAAATTTTGATTTATGTTGCTGTTTGGAAAATAAATGAATTTAATTAAATATTTGAATTAAGTGATTAATTGAAGCTTAAACAATTTAAAAGCTTTTTAAAACTCATGTTTGTTTGAAACAAATGATTGGAGTGATTTGTAATTTCCGTAAATTTCAAATGGTTGCTGTTTGGAATTTTATTTGAATTTGAATGCAAATTGAATTAAGCGAATTATTAAAAGAACAAATTAATAGTTTGACCTTTCCATTTTCATGGAAACAAATGGATGTTTTATTTGAACTTTTTATTTGGAAAATTGTAACAGAGCAAGTATGAAACAAAACATTTGAATATGGTTTGAAAATTCAAATAGAAAACAAGGAAAAACAAATGCAAACAAATGGAAAACAATTGCAATGATTAAGATGCCATGATGCAAAACATAAAATAACAATTAGCAAACATTCTAAAGGTGATTTCATACTTGGGATGTTACATCGATCGCATGCGATTGGCTACAGGCTCAAAGATATAGTCTTTATTCCTTCTCTTTGCTTTATCGGGTGCACGACAGTGCTCCCGATGGGAGTAGCCGCCGAGGCTATACTCGAATGTTTACAATCGTGTATAGGCTCAAATTTCTCTTCTGATTCTTCTGTCTTCATGTTCTTTGCAGTCACTCATCGACTCTCTTGCGGCCGTTGGTCGCCGTGTTATTCTTGCCGAAGCGGAATGCGGGGCCCTTCGGTCGGATCGTGATTGACTCGCCACCGAGAATGAGCTTCTTCAAAGTAAGTTTATCGCCTTCTTCCATATGTATCCCTTTATTTCTGCCAATTTCTTCGTTTGTGATAACCCTTGCTGCGTAGCTCAAGTTGAGTTTATGAAGGCCGAGAAGGCAGATGCCTCCACTCGGGCAATTGCTCAAGAGGCTCAGTTGGCGGCTACTCGACGGGAACTTGAGTCCTCCCGCATGCTGTCGGCCGACCTCGAAGGAAAGCTTGCGGCCGCCCAGGATGCTCTGAAGAATCTGGAGGAGGCTGGCACCAAGGCGGACTCCGACCTTGTCGACTTCCTTCGTCCTCTGGCCGAACATTTTGCGGGTAAGTTGCTTTTGGTCTATTGTTGTCTTCTGGCTGTCTGATGGGTCCTTGGATTTTAATATTTTTCTTTGCAGGTCTTCTGGGCGTCCCACTGGAGCTTCCTGGGATCCAACGGGTGGATGCGCTGACCGATTCCCTCGCCCAGCTCAGGAAACACGCCGAAGGGATTTGCACCCTGATTGGCGATGCCATTCGAGTGCTGTCGCAGCTTCACGGTCGCCTTCTAGTCGACGTCGTGTCTTCGCCTGCGCTGGGTGATCTTTTGAAGATTTTCTCGGAGAGCAATCTCCTTGACACCTACGCGGTTGCTCAGTCGGAGTCTGGGGCGAAGACCGCCATCCAGTTCGTGCTGGCGCATGGAGTTACCGGTTTGGAAGAGGCATACTCAGACCTTCCCGTCGATCCTTCTACGGGCAAAAAGGTAGGGCTTTGTCGTTTTGGCGAGCCAGCCGGAGTCCTTGCCCGAAGTTATCCGATTTGTTCGCCCGTGCTAGGGGAGGCACCGCCACGAGTGGCAGCACAACTGCAGCTCCTTAGTATATTTTCTTTGTATTTCTCTATTTCAATTGTAATGAACCTTGGGATGCATTCCCGTATTTTCATCGTTTAATCGAAATGTCTTTCTGTGATGCTTCCTGTGACTGATTTGTTGTGTGTTTCCTCCCGATGGGCGTAGCCCCCGAGTACCTGTCGAATAGGTGGTTGTTATATCTCGAATGGGGCATCTTATTCCTTCAATTTCCTTGTATTCTTCCAGGTAGCCGGGGTTGCTGCGGAGTCTTCAGGTGGACTTGCTATTCCAGCAAATCCTCTTGTTGCCGCTGTTGGGACCTTTGCAGGCCTCCATGACCGCGTTGCGGATGGTGAACGCAAGCTAAAAGCATTGCGTGGGGTAGCGGATGTAGCCAAGTCCAAACAGAAACTGGCGATTGAACGCGAGCAGTTTGTGATGGATGAATTGGCGTCTATTGCCAGGGATTTGCTCTGTAAGTAATTCAGCCCCCTAGTCTTCTTTGTCCTGAATCTTTCTTTGATCATATACCTTTGTTTTTCAGTTGTTCAGCCGGATGATAGGAGCGAGAAGCAGTGGGTGGAGAATCATATTCTTTAGGAAGCTGGAGGCTCAAAGCCCCATGCGGATAACTTTTGGTCCGATCGTAGTCGGGGTTTTGTGCTTGCTACCTTGAAGTTCCGAGTCATCCAGGCGAAGATACTCGTGAGTTCTTTTCACGAGGTTTTGATTGCAATGAACGTTGCTTTCTATCCATTGGAGAGGGGTCCTGAAGATTGGAGCCATCTTCTCAGGGTGTTCGGGCGAGAAGGAGAAATTCGCGAGTGTGTTCGCAATCAGATGATTTGCGGCTCGGTAGTAGCTCTCTCTTTCGTCCGGTTGTGGCATCCCGAGGTGAATTTCAACTCTGTAGCTAGACTTCCTGATGGTCCAATCGACGACATTTCTCCTCATTATAGGGTTGTTCGACCTGCGGGAGAGGAAATCATTTGATTGACCTCGGCTGAGGTAGATCGGGTTTTGGCGACTGAAAATGCTCATCGCCATGTGTGATTGTAGGATGTATGTATCCTGTTGCGTTGTGTAGTTGTAAATAACTGTTGTAAGGTGTTTACCTTGTATATAAATTTTTTCCTGTGATGCTGAGTTAGGTGTAGCCCCCGTGTGTTTGTGGGGTGTATACCTGTTACTTTTAGCATGTAAGGATGGGGAACTCGAGTATCTATGGTTGAGAAACCATGTATTTTATTGCAATGACTGAAAAGTCATGTGTTTTTCTGTCGAGCTACAAGATGGCTAATATAGCCTTATTACTGTGAGTAAAATAAATCTGGGGATAAAATTTGCGGAGTTGTGCAACATTCCAAGGGTTGGAATAGATGCCTCTAGTTGTCTGATTCTTCAGTCGATAGGCGCCACCTGGGATAAATTCGTGTATTATGAAGGGTCCTTCCCATGGTGGCTCGAGCTTGTGTCCTTTCTTCTGCTTGAGCCGTAGCACCAGATCTCCTACCGCGAAGGCTCTGTGGCGTATGCGGCGACTGTGATAGTTTCGCAGCGACTCCTAGTATACTGCGGATCTTGCGAGTGCAATATCGCGCATTTCGTCGAGTGCGTCCATATCATCCGCGAGTGCCCTGTTGGAGGTTTCTTCGCTGTAAGCAACAACCCGTGGGGCGCTGAACCTGACGTCCTCGGGAAGGACTGCTTCGGCCCCGTATACCATGAAGAATGGTGTGTAGTTTGTGGATCGATTTGGAGTTGTGCGGAGGCTCCATAGCACGGAGGGTAGCTCTTCTGCCCAATGTCCCGCTCCCAGGTGTAGACGATCGAGTAGACGTTTCTTGATGCGAGCCGAAACTAATCCATTGGATCTTTCGACTTGGCCGTTGGTTTGCTGATGGGCAACTGAAGCGAATTTGAAGATGATGCCCTTTTCTTCGCAGAACTGTTGTGTTTCCTTTGCCGTGAAGTTGCTACCATTGTCAGTAATGATGTCGTGTGGTACTCCAAACCTGCACACGATGGAGTTGAGGAATTTGACGGCGCATTGGGCGCTAGCCGAGGTTACTGGCATGGCTTCTATCCACTTGGTAAATTTGTCGACTGCGACCAACAAGTGTGTGTATCCGCCTGGCGTGGACTTGCTTAGTGGTCCTACCATGTCCGGCCCCCATTGTGCAAAGGGCCAGGCGATGGGTATCATATGTAATTCTGTAGCGGGTGCGTGTGGTTTTGGTGCGAATCGATGGCAAGCGGTGCACCTGTCGACCAGTTCCTTTGCGTCTCTGGCTGTTGTAAGCCAGTAGAATCATGCTCGGAAGGCTTTTCCCATGATTGCTTTCCAGCTAGCATGATGTCCACAATCTCCTTGGTGGATGTCTCGCAGTAATTCCTTGCCATCTTCGGGTGCTATGCATCGTTGCAGTATGCCTAATATGCTATGTTTATACAATTCTCCGTTGAGCACCCGAAAGGATTTGCTGCGTATGATTATCTGTCGAGCCTCACGAGGGTCTGCTAGGAGATGTTTGACGGACAAGTAGTCGAGGTATTTCTGCGTCCAGACTGGCTCGACCAGAAAAACTTGCCGCAAAATATTATGAATCAGCTCGATAATAGCAATTTGCGGGCTGACCTCTGTTTCCAATGCTGCGGGTGCTCCTGCGGTTTTCTTGACTTTGACTGATCGTTTAGTCATCCGCTCGAAATATATCCCTGGCGGTATGGGTGTGTTTGTGGAACCCATGTTTGCCAACCTGTCTGCTTCTTCGTTGTTGGATCTTGCAATATGCTTCAGCTCGCATCCTTTGAAACTTCCTTCGAGTAGGTTGTACATGTCACTATAGGCGACCATGTTTTCGGCGATAGCGTCGCACTCCTTCATTGTCTGTTGCACGATGAGATTAGAATCGCCGTAGATCATCAGTCGGGTGGCTCCGCACGCAACTACCATCTTCATCCCATGCAACAGGGCCTCGTATTCTGCGTCGTTGTTTGATGCTGGATCGTCAGGTGGAAAATCCAATCGTAGGACGTACTGCAGCTTGTCTCCTTTGGGTGATATTAGGACGATTCCAGCTCCTTCTCCTTCGTTTCTCTTGGATCCGTCGAAGTACATGATCCAGTTGCTCGTGTATTCCGGCGGCCCGGGTGTTTGTAGTTCTGTCCACTCGCTCAGAAACTCCACGAGTACCTGGGATTTTACTGAATTGCGCCCTGCATAGATGATGTCCCAAGCGCCCAGCTCAATGCTCCATTTTGCTATTCTTCCGGATGCCATTGGGTTGTTCATGATTGTACCGAGTGATGCATCATTAACCACTGTTATGGTGTGTTCCTGGAAGTAGTGCTTGAGCTTTCGAGCCGTGAGAACAACTCCATATGCGAGCTTCTGGTAGTGAGGGTATCGTTGCTTGCACGGCGAGAGCACCTCACTGATGTAGTAGATTGGTCATTGGACTCCATATGCCTTGCCCTCCTTAGGTCGTTCGACCACGATGGCCGTGCTGATGATCTGGTTTGTTGCGGCTAGGTATAGGTATAGTGGCTCCTCTCTTGTGGTGTTGCGAGAATGCGCCTGCTCTGCAAGGATCGTTTCAGGTCTGCAAATGCCTGCTTAGCTTCTGGTTTCCATTCGAACTTGTCCGTCTTCTTCAACAGTTTGTAGAAGGGTAACGCGTGCTCACCCAATCTTGCGATAAATCTGCTCAAGGCGGCTAGTCGCCCTGCGAGCTGTTGGACTCCGCGTAGATTAGTTGGCTCCTTCATTGTCAAGATTGCTTGTATCTTCTCTGTGTTGGCTTCGATTCCTCTGGCGGATACCAGGTACCCGAGAAGTTGTCCTGCTGGGACGCCGAAGACGCATTTTGTCGGGTTGAGCTTAATCATGTATGCGTTTAGAGCGTCGAATGTTTCTCTGATGTCCTCGAGGAGTGTATCCTCTACTCGAGTCTTGATGACGATGTCGTCAACGTATACTTGTACGTTCTTGCCAATGAGCTTGGCGAGGCATTTTTGCATGCAACGTTGATATGTTGCGCCTGCATTCTTTAGCCCGAAGGGCATTGTCGTGTAGCAGTACACACCGTGTGGAGTGTGATGAATGTCGTCTTCTCATCGTCTTCCTGCTTTATCCGGATCTGATTATATCCCGAGTAGGCGTCCAGGAAGTAGAGGCGTTGACAGCCTGCGGTGGAGTCCACGATCTGGTCGATTCGCGGGAGGGGAAAGTTATCCTTGGGGCAGTGCTTATTTAATGACGTGTAGTCAATGCACACTCGATGGATGTTGGTGTTCTTCTTTGGGACCAGCACCGGGTTTGCTAACCAAGTGGATATCTTGATCTCCCTGATGAATTTTGCTGCTAGCAATCTGTTTACTTCTTCTCCAAGCGCTTTCTTCTTGGGTTCCGAGAACCGTCGAGTGGTCTGCTTGATGGGTTTTGCATCGTTGAAGACTTCGAGTGAGTGCTCGAGAAATCCCTGGGTATTCCTGGCATATCTGAGGGCTGCCAGGCGAAAATTTCCCAGTACTCAAGGAGGAGTTCAACGAGCGCGCTTTCCTATGCTGGCGAGAGGGTAGTTGAAACCATCGCTGTCTTCGCAGAATCTGTCGGGTGCACCTGATGTTTTCGAGTGTCGCTGTTGGCGCTGAATTCCAATTCTGGCGCGTTTTTCTTTGTGAGGGGCATCACGGAGTGGTACGTGGTCTTTGCTAACTCGATGTCGCATTTGTTGGATTTTTGGAAATCTCCGTCGATGGTGATTACACCGTATTCCCCGGGTAGCTTGAGCTTCAGGTACGCGTAATGTGGTACTGCCATGAAACTGGCGAACGCTGTTCGACCGAGAATGGCGTGGTACTGTGAGGGCCAGTCGACTACTTCAAAGTCGAGGAATTCTCTTCTGTAATTGCGTCGATTGCCCAACACAACCTCTAGGTTGATTGTTCCGAGTGGACGGATCGCTTTTCCTGGAACTATCTCGTGGAAACATGTTTCTGATTCCGCAAGTCCATCCAGGTTCCTGTTCATCCGGCGGAGTGTATCCGCGTAGATAATGTTGATGCCGCACTAATAGGAGATAGCTTACTAGTGACGAACAGAATTTTGCTACCGCTGGCGAAGTGGCATTGGCCAGCGGTAACCCGCCAGTGGTATATGGTACCGCTGGCGAAGCAGTTTGTTGGCCAGCGGTATGTCGACGTACTAGTGGCGAACACTCCTTTTGGTTCGCCAGCGGTATGTCCTAGTGGCGAACAGCCCTTTTGGTTGGCCAGTGGTAAGTTAGCCAGTGGTAGCTGGCCATGTTGGCCAGCGGTAGGTTTTTTAGGATGGCAACAGTTCGCCAGTGATATACTCTGTTCGCCAGCAGTATATTTTCTGAAATTTATTTCTTTTCCCGTATATTTGTATTCCACCAGTATATAAAATATGTTAATAAATAGATTAATACAAGTATTTATTTTATTCAATAGTTCAAATACACCGATACATCAAGAGAAATTACATCATTACATTCATATAGGTGATTATTCAATAGTTCAGAATACACCATTACATCAATCATTTCTGGAATGGTACAAAATGATCGTTGTTGTTGTGTCGATGTCATCGTCATCACAACTATGTGTCCATGTCGTCGCTAACGTAGCCTCGAGTCCATGTCGCCACAACAGCCCGTGTCGATGTCATCGCCGTTGCAGCAGCTCCGATGTCGTTGTCGTTGCCTCAGCCCGTGTCGATGTCGTCATTGCTGCAGCCCCGTGTCAACGTCCTCGGTACGTAAGAAAACTGAAGATACAAAACTGAAAGCAAGTTTTACTTCGGTCAAGAACTGACCTAGAATAAGTATACTACTTCACTAAAAAATAACACATACTCCACAAAGTTAGTCCATAGACAAATAGCAGTAGGTTCACGATTCTTTAAATGGCGGTGGGCAGTACCAAATTCCAGCCTTATTTCTGGTGATTTAATTCCTTGCTGCCTTGTTCATGGCAAGTTCCAGATTTGTGTGCTAAATGATAATGCAGCTAACAAGTTGTTACAGGCAGGGATGCATTTGAAGTGCAAAGATAGGTAGACCAATATGCTAGAATTTCATCCAAATAAAAAAACTAGATCAAACAATTTTCCTTCTTGCAAAGTCAGTAATGCAAAGTGCAACACCTAGAAATTAGCAACATTCTCTGTTCTAGTGAAACAGCAAAATTATATGTTCTACAAAAGGAGCGAAAAATTATCTGTTATACAAAAGAAGAGATAAACAGAGCAAAGTGCATGTCATGATTAAGCAGATCTTGCTGCTATCGATTACGTGTGGGTATGCAACAATAACAGAATATATAGGGTATATAAGAACAGAGTGCTTAACTGAAAGAAAATAGCAGATTGGGGCTTATGCAAACAATATGCGAAGCCGGTTGGGGCTGTACTAACCTAGAGGAAGTGATCATTTGCAGGAGTGCCTCAAAGCTGACAACATCTCGTCTACATGGCAGCAAAACATAAGCTTGAAACTTTAATTCTGAAACAACCCACAAAGTATGTCTATAGCAAACAATGCAAGAAAAGCTACCAGCCAAGTATGGCCCGACCTTCCCAGTGACGCAGTTTGACGAGGGCGTTGTCTTGCTGTTTCACCGTAGCAGACTCCGGCAGGGAAGGGGGTGAGCGACCTGAGAAGTATATAATTCAGTCAGAGGTGAACAACTAGTGCACACATGCATAGGTGTCCAGTTAGTTAAAATTTCAGTTTCCACGTGTTAAATTTCAGAGTTTAATCTATGAGGGTGCATCCAAAAACACTAGTTTGATCCTTATGTAATCCAACAGCAGAGCACAATATATGTATGTAACCAGGAGCACATTAGCAGCAGCTATATATAATGAACCAGAGTGGATAATACGTGTAAGCTGCATATATTTGGACGGTGGCTGAAAGCAAATTGCCGTGTTTGTACATACATACATACATACATACATACTAGCAACATTTAAAGAGTAGCTAGTGAGCAGTCTACACATGATTAGCCGTCAGGTCGGTGGTTAGTGAGATGAACGAAAAATCACCGACCTGACGGCTAAAAGCCACCAGTGAAGAGATAAACTTGCTTCAGAAAAGTTGTTTTTAGTTTCAGAAAGATGCCATAGAGCCAGTTCCCTGTTTTATGCTGTTTTTAGTTTCAGAAAAGTTGTTCTCGAAATATTCTCGGAATTGGAAAATTCGAAGTCCGAAAGTCTTAGAATTCCCAAAGGTTCCCCGGAGTCCCGAAGAGGCCCGGAGAGGGGCCACAGGGGGGAAGACCATAGGGCGGCACGCCCCTGGCCGCGCCTGGGGGTGCCGTGGGCCCCTCAGGCATCCACCGCCATCGCCCTTTCGCCAACTTATTCCCCCCGATACGTAAACCCTAAAAATATACCACTTCTTCCCAAGAAACACCCGAGGCCACCGTCATCGTCAACCCGAGATCGAGAGGGTTTTGGAGCTCTCCCCGGCACCCTGCCAGGAGGGATATTCATTACCGGAGGGGTCTACACCCACCATGTCCTCCTCCGGACTGATGCGTGAGTAGTTCATCCCTATACTACGGGTCCATAGCAGTAGCTAGATAGTTGTCTTCTCCACTTTATGTCTCATGTTTAGATCTCTTGAGCTGCCTTACATGATCGAGATCATCTTATTGAAATGCTACATGTTGTGTTTGCTCGGATCCGATGAATGTTGAATGCTATGTCTTCTGATTATCAATCTATCATGTTATCTTCAAGCATATGTTATTTACAATCTTATCCACTTTATGTATCATGTTTAGATCTCGTGAGCTGCCTTACATGATCGAGATCATCTTATTGAAATGTTACATGTTGTGTTTGCTGGGATCCGATGAATGTTGAATGCTATGTCTTCTGATTATCAATCTATCATGTTATCTTCATCCATATGTTATTTATGATCTTGCATGCTCTCCATTATTAGTAGATGCTCTGTCCAAGTAGATGCTAGTGACTCCAAGAGGGTGTATTTATGCTCGATAGTGGGTTCATGCCTCCTTTGCATATGTGCTCGAGTGAGGGAGAAAACAATGATGTTTACTTTGTTTACATTACACACTTTGCTTTCTGCGATTATCTGTTGCTTGCAACTTAATACCCAACGTTTCTCCGGATGATATTCAGATGGTGGATTATTAGTCATAGATGCAGTTGGATGACGGTCTATGTATTTTGTTGTAATGCCTGCATGAATAACATAGTAATTTTTCTGTCTTGCATATGCACTACGGTGCAACCTTCATTTCTGTCAATTGCCAAGCTGTAATTTGTTCACCACACATGTCATTTATCTTATATGGAGAGACACCACTAGTGAATTGTGGACCCCGATCCATTTTCTCATACTGATAATACAACCACTACAATTATTATTTTCACACAGCTGCAACTGTTTTCTTATTGTTCTTGTACTTTATTCCACATCATACGTTTAACCTCTTTGTGTTCAACAAAACCGGTGAGATTGACAACCTCACTACTTCGTTGGGGAAAAGGGATTTGATTGTGTTGTGTAGGTTCCACGTTGCTGCTGAACCGGTAGTGTTCCCTACCATCTCAATTGCATCAACGTTCTGAAGTTACTCCTTCCTCCTACTGGTTGATTCAACCTTAGTTTATTATTGAGGGAAAACTATTGCTATGCTCATCATACCTTCCTCTTGGGGTCTCCCAACGAGTGCAAGATCTGCACCATCAAGCTATTTTTCTTGCGCCGTTGCTGGGGAGGAAGAGAATTTCTACAAGGGGAGTCTCTCACTTCCAATATCCTTACTTTGTTAGTATTTTGTCTTGTTTTCTTCTCTTTATCAAAAAACAAAACAAAATAGTTCTTATTCTAGCTGTAGTTTTTATCCTGTTTCTAGTCATGCTAAAATTATTACTCCTGAGAACACTAAGTTGTATGACTTTACTAGCACCAACAACAATGATTTCATTAGGACACCTATTGCTCCACCTGCGCCTACTTCTAATTTTTATGAGATAAAGCCTGCACCATTAAATCTTGTTATGAGAGAGCAATTTTCTGGTGTTAAGACTGATGATGCTGCTGCCCTTTTTAATAATTTTGTTGAACTATGTGAGATGCAAAAATATAAAGATGTAGATGGAGATATTATTAAACTGAAATTGTTTCCTTTCTTTTTGAGAGAAAGAGCTAAAGAATGGTTGCTATCTTTACATAGAAATAGTATTGATTCTTGGACTAAGTGTATATATGCTTTCATTGGAAAATATTATCCTCATGCTAAGATTATATCTTTAAGAAGTATCATTATGAATTTTAAGCAACTTGATAATGAGCATGTTTCTAAAGCTTGGGAAAGAATGAAATCTTTAGTAAAGAATTGCCCCACTCATGGTCTGACTAGTTGGATGATCATCCAAAATTTTTATGCAGGACAACATTTTTCTTCAAGACACCTTCTGATTCAGCTGCTGGAGGAATATTTGTGACCATGACGTTGGGGGCAACAACAAAGCTTCTTGATAATATGATGGTAAATTATTCTGAATGACATACTGAGAGAGATACAACTGGTAAGAAGGTAAATTTTGTTGAAGAAACTCCTCTTTGAGTGATAGACTTGATAATTTTATGTCTATGCTTGTGAATTTCCATGCTCCTATTGATCCAAACAATGTTACTTTATCCTCTTTGGTTGCTCGAGAAGAGCATGTTGATGTGAACTTCATTAAAAATAATAATTTCAACAACAATGCTTATAGGAATAATTTTGGTAGCAACAACTATAGGCCATATCCTCCTAATAATACTAATGATTATGGTAATTCTTACACCGTTAATAGAAGTGTACCATATGATCCTGAGAACATGCTGAAGAATTTTATTAGTACACAAACTGCTTTTAATAAATCTGTTTAGGAAAAGTTTGGCAAAATTGATGTTCTTGCTTCTATAGTTGAAAGCCTTGCTCTTGATTTTGATTTTGTGAAAATAAAAGTTATGCCTCATGATTTGAAAGAAAGCAAAACTCTAAATGCCATCCAAATTCAAATTGATGATAATGTTAGGATGTTAGCTGAATTGCATGCTAGATGGGAAGGAGAAGATGAAATAGCTAGAAAGAATAATATAGCTAATGTTTGCACCATTACCACCACTAGTAAACTGAATATTCTCATGCTAGTAAACCTTCTACTACCAATGGTAAAGTAATTGGTGTTTGCAATATTCCCACTTCTGCTATTAAAAATGCAAAACTTCCTGAAACTGCTAAAAATGCTCCTGATAAAAGTGCTGAAATGTTTAGAAACATGGGAGGCAATGGTCCCATTAACTTTGGTAAAAATGATCTTGGCTTTGATGATTGCAACATAACAGAAGTTTTTAAGTTCTTACAAAAGCTTTCTAGTTGTCCGAATGCTAGTGCTATGAATATGGCTTTCACAAAACATATTACAAATGCTCTCATGCAAATTAGAGAGGATGAATTAATATGTGAAGGCTCTATCCCTAGAAAGTTAGATGATGGTTGGGAACCCATCATTAAAATGAAAGTGACTGATTTTTATTCCAATGCTCTATGTTATCTTGGTGCTAGTATCTATGTTATGCCTAAGAAACTTTATGATATGCTTGATTTACCACCATTGGAACCCTGTTATTTGGATGATCGTCTTATTGATAATCTTAGAAACAAACCTTTGGGGAGAGTTTATGATTTTATTATCATGGTTAATAATATTTTCCCTGTTGATTTTGTTGTTTTGAATATTGAATGCAATGCTTCTTGTCCAATTGTTTTGGGAAGACCTTTTCTTAGAACTGTTTGTGATGTTGTTGATATGAAAGAGGGGAATATTAAATTTCAGTTCCCACTCAAGAAAGGTATGGAACACTTTCCTAGAAATAGAATGCAGTTTCCTTTTGATTCTATTATTTGAGCAAATTACAATTTTGATTCTTATTCACTTGAAAACATGTGAATCCATTTTTCTGGGCCTAGCTAAAAGGCATTAAAGAAAACCACTTCTTGGGACATAACCCATGGTTTTATTTTTTCTTTGCTTTTCACTGTTTTATTTGAGTAAAGTGGTTGTATACTTCTATAGCAACTCCTTTGTATCTTCATTTTTCATGTATTAGTTTTGCCAAGTAAAGTTTCTAACGAAAGTTAGAGTTGGTTTTGGATTTCTACATTAAACAAATTTCTGCTATCCATCGTAAAAATCGTATAAAATCCAGAAAGATCAGAATGACCTGACATTTTTTGTTTGTATTCCTCAGCTAATTCCGAATTTTTTTTGTTATCTAAGTTTTTTGATCTGAGCAACGTAAGTGCCCCAAAAAAATCGTCTTTACACACTATTCAGGTTTCGACAGATTCTGCCATTTTTCTTGCGTTTGCTCTTTTACGATGTCAAGTGGATTTTTTTGCTTCATGAAACATCAGAGGCTGTATCTAATGTTTAAAAACTTCAATAGCACTTGTGCCCATACAGAACCCAAGATTTTTTTTATTGTTGCACTAACCCTCTAATTCGAATTACTCTTTGAGTGTGGTATGAAAGAAGTTTTCAAGGGTCAAAAGAAGAGGGTTATATAATACGATCAAGAAGAGTGCAAGGTCAAACCTTCAGAATGCTCCCGTGGTTCATCCCACAAAATTCTAAGAAGACTCAAGCATCTAATCTTGGGGATGCCCAAGGCATCCCCTCCTTCATAAACAATTTATCAAGTCACTTCTAGTGAAACTATATTTTTACTCGGTCACATCATATGAAGTTTACTTGGAGTGTATGGTTGTTTTTATTTAGTTTTCCTTGCTGAAAAACAGCATTGGAACCTAGCATCCTTGTTTGGGAGAGAGACACGCTCTTCCTTTTCATTTGAATACTTGTTATGCTCGTATTCTTAGTTTTTCTTCTAGCTGCTGCAAAATTCCTGTTTTCATGCATCTCTTCTTCAGAGATGTTAGTTTTAGTAGAGTTATGTGAGTACTCTCATGCTTGATTGCAATATCATTTAGAGATTTTTTAAAACATATTTTGTATGGTGCTTGTTGGAACTAGAAAATGCTACGTGTGGTAGATGGTATGCCGGAAATCTTGCATATTCTTGTAAATCACTAAACTTTTTCACTTGATTATTTGTTGTTGTTTTGAGATATTAATATGCTTAATGGTAAACTTTCTGGTCTAGTAGAGTATAAACAATTAATGGTTGGTCTAAAAGCTTAAAAATGTGCCACACTCAATTAAACAGTTGATAGGATAATGGTATACGACTTCCTTTGCTGATAGCAATCGTAATGGCTTTTTGTTACGCTCTACGGTCGGGGTAGCTAACAGTGACTTGTCACTGCCACAGACCCTTTTGGAGTAATTTTCATTATGCCTTGTGAGATCATGATTTTATTTGGAATCTTTTAACTTGTGAGTTCTATGTTGCGGTTTTCTGGCACTTCCACCATCCATATTTGCTAGCCTCTTCAGTATTGTGCATTGCTCATTCTCACATTAAGAGTTGGTGCAAACTTCGCCAGTGCATCCAAACCCCGTGGGAGAACTTTGTTTTTATACTCATAAGCCAAAAATTATCTTCCTCAAAACAGCCACCATACCTACATACCATGGCATTTCCATAGCCATTCCAAGATATATTGTCATACAACATCCATCATCATTATGTTACTTGTCATGCTTCATTGTTATCATGCATACTGTTACACTGACAGGAGCATTTAGTTTTATATACATAAGAGATATTTCGGTTTGATTTATGAGTACTAAAAGTGTGATGATTCATTGTAAAATAGAGTGTTGTCCCTACCAGTGAGGTTATATATTAAAAAAAAGAGAAAAAGCCCAAAAAAAGAAATAAAAAAGAAATGGAAAAAGAGAGATAATAAAGAGAGAGGGGGCATCACTACTATCATTTATTCCACATTTGTACTTGGTTAGCATCATTACTTTAGTTTGGAGAGATTTTTCATATTATGACTTGTATACCTATGCGGGGAACTTACATTATAGAACTTGGCTTGTTTATTCCAATGATGAGCCTCCTCAAAATTTCTCTAGGTCTTCGTGAGCAAGCAAATTGGATGCACCCCCACTAGTTCCATTGGAGAGCTTACATACACTTATATCTCTATGTGCATCCATTGTGTGGCAATCACTACTCCTTGCATAACTTCGATTATAAGACTTCCTCTTGTCTAATGATCACTTTCAGTTGTATGAGACTATATTCCATTGACCATCCAACCCCCCATGATATTCTTTTAGCCACAACATCCTGGTGCCAGGAACCAATACAAAACGCTTGCTTTTTTTGAGTGCACAATTATATTGAATGATTTTACTGCGTGCCCTTGGATTATTATATTGTTGTTCTTGAAGCTTAAATCATCTTTAATATACTTTGCATAGTAGATTGTCTTTTAGTATTAATTCATTAAAAAGTTTTACCTTGTTCCTCCTAATGGTTTATACATTATTCTGTTTGATATCAACTATAAACCATAGCCTTTATTCACTTGATCCTAGTTTACATGATTTACATTACTATGATGATCAAGTTTATGTTCGTACCATTTTACCTCAGAAATTATCTGTTTTTATGGTTTATCTACTTGAGGACGAGTAGGAACTAAGCTTGGGGATGTTGATACATCATAAACATATCCTTAATTTCTGATGTTCCATGTTGTTTCATGTTATTTGCTACATGTCTTCTATGCACTTTATGTCATTTTTATCGATTTCTGGGACTAACCTATTGACAAGATGCCACAGAGCCAGTTCCCTATTTTCTATTGTTTTTAGTTTTCGAAAAGCCGTTCTGGAAATATTCTCGGAATTGGAAAATTCGAAGCCTGGAAGTCTTAGAATTCCTGAAGCTTCCACGGAGTCTCGAAGAGGCTCGGAGAGGGGCCACACCATAGGGAGGCGCGCTCCCCTGGCCGTGCCTGGGGGTGGTGTGGGCCCCTCAGGCGTCCACCTCCATCGCCCTTTTGCCTATTTATCCCCTGATATGTCAACCCTAAAAATATACCACTTCTTCCCGAGAAACATCCGAGGCAGCCATCATCGTCAACCTGAGATCGGGAGGGTTCTGGAGCTCTTCCCGACACTCTGCTTGGAGGGAAATTAATCACCGGAGGGGTCTACACCACCATGCCCGCCTCCGGAGTGATGCGTGAGTAGTTAATGCCTGGACTACGAGTCCATAGCAGTAGCTAGATGGTTGTCTTCTCCACTTTATGCCGCATGTTTAGATCATGTGAGCTGCCTTACATGATAGAGATCATCTTATTGTAATGCTACATGTTGTGTTTGCTGGGATCCGATGAATGTTGAATGCTATGTCTTCTAATTATCAATCTATCATGTTATCTTCATGCATATTTTATTTATGATCTTGCATGCTCTGAGTTATTAGTAGATGCTCTGGCCAAGTAGATGCCAGTGACTCCAAGAGGGAGTATTTATGCTCGATAGTGGGTCAGCTAATTCCGAAACTTTTTTGTTCTTTATGTTTTTCGATTTGAGCAACTTAAGTACCCCGAAATAATTCGTCATTATAGACTATTCTGGTTTTGACAGATTCTGCCTTTTTTACTTGCATTCTCTCTTTTACTATGTCGGGTGGATTTATTTGCTTCACGAAACATCAGTGGCTGTAAACTGATGTTTAAAAGTATTAATAACGCTTGTGGCCATTCACAACGTGTGAATTTTTAATTGTGCACTAACCCTCTAATGCGAATTACTTTGAGTGTGGCGTGAAGGAAGTTTTCAAGGGTCAAGAGAAGAGGGTGATATAATGTGATCAAGAAGAGTGAAAATCCAAAGCTTGGAGATTCCCCCGTGGTTGTTACCAGCAAATTCTAAGAAGACTCAAGCGTCTAATCTTGGGGATGCCTCATCCCCTTCTTCATCAACAATTTATCAGGTCACTTCTAGTGAAACTATATTTTTATTTGGTCACATCATATGAATTTTACTAGGAGTGTATGTTTGTGTTTCTTTTGTTGTTCTTTTGTTTTTCTTGCTGCAATAAATATTGTTGGAACCTAGCATTCTTGTGTGGTAGAGAGACACGCTCTGCTTTTTCATATGAATACTCGTTATGCTCGTATTCTTAGTTTTTCTTCTAGCTGCTGCAATCCCTTTTAGCTCCTGTTTTTCATGCATCTCTTATTCAGAGCTGTTAGTTCTAGTAGAGTTATGTTGGCACTCTCTTGTTTCATTTCTATATCTCTTGGAGAGTTTTTGTTTAATATAAAATGATTGGTGTTGGAAAGCAGTAATACAATTTTCGTGCTTATAACGGTGCAAATAGAAGCTTGTATAGACTGTGGCTAGACTTTTTCATGTCACGCTAGATGTTATTTAATTCTATGCTTAGTATTTTTTTATTGTAGCATGAATTGTATCGAATACCCGAGAGTGTTTAATGTGCCATTGAAAGAAGCATGAGTTGGTTTTATCACATTGAAGCATGAATTTGTGGTGTTCTCCTTCGAATGCTTTATTTGGTAGACTTGGCACATGCTTACACCATGTTGATGGCTACAAACCAGTCACTTATAGCCTCTATGATCATTTAGTTTTTAACTTGTAATACCCTTTATATTTTGATTAATAATGTTTTTGTCGCTATGTATGATTATGGCCATTATTGCTCTCTTGATTTGTCTCTCTCGGTCTTTTGCTAGCCTCCACCTGTACTGAGTATGAGCTCTACTCGTGCATCCAACTCCCCAAAACCAAAATTTTGCCAAATGTGTCCACCATACCTACCTACATGTGGTATTTAACCGCCACTCCAAGTAAATTTCTCATGTTCTACCTTTAAAACTTTCAAAATTATTCTTGTTTGGTGCCCCTGGTTTAGCTCATGAGGAAGTAGTAGTTGGGTTTGTTGTCCTCCATACTATTTATGTACCCTGACTTGCATGCTTCATCTGCTCATCATTAATTTTGCAAAGATCTGGTTAGACCATTATAACATAAAAAAGCTAAACAAATAAATAGGCACTACTCCATGGTATGAGATTGTTGGCAGGCACCCGAGGATTTGGTTAGCCATGGTTTGAGAAAGCAAGGTGGGGATGAGTGTCATACTATATAAAGAGCATGCTATAAATGCTTAATATAAATAATTCGGAATCGCTCTCAACTTGTTTAGTATGGAAGATGACAAGAACTCTATTACCGTTAGTTGACATAAACATACACCTCTCTAAAAAAAATCTTTCCAATACCTTTGTTTAGTAAAATAAAAAGCTCTAGCACATGAGTCGATCCATGCTTCCCTCTACGAAGGGAATTTCTTTTACTTTTATGTTGAGTCTCCATCTTCTAACTTTATGCAGAGTTGAGAGAGTGTAGTTGCCATTCTGAGTTTAATGTGCATTTTCCCAGAAACCATTATTAATTTATTCACGATGTGTTATCACTTGCTCTCAAACTATCTGTTTTAGTCATCCACTTGAACTTTGAAGGTGTCCTGGCATTTATGTTTTTCCCCACTCTTAAGGACAAGATAAATATCACTTTGATAGGTTTTCTTTATGCTTGAAACAAACGTATAACTTTTAAGTGCATTATTATTCATGATCTTTTATTTGTGTTACTTTTCATGATGACAAGTGATTGCTAAGTTTCATTGTTAAATTATATCTATCATGCTTGTGTTTAAAGTACTATGATCTCAGCTTTACATATGCTTTTACAATTTAGATGATCAAGTTTATGTTGGTAGCATGTCACCTCAGAATTTTTTTTTTATTGTTTACCTACTCGAGGACGAGTAGGAATTAATCTTGGGGATGTTGATATGTCATAAACATATCCATAATTTCTGATGTTCCATGTCGTTTTCATGCCATACGCTACATGTTTCTTATACACTTTATGCCATGTTTATCGATTTTCTGGGACTAACCTATTGACAAGATGCCACAGAGCCAGTTCCTGTTTTCTGGTGTTTTTTGTTTCAGAAAAGTTGTTCTGGAAATATTCTCGGAATTGGACAATTCGAAGCCCGGAAGTGTTAGAAATCTGTCGCGCACACGGGGTCCGGAGGGGACCCGGAGGGGGGCCACAGGGCCCCACACCATGAGGCGGCGTGCCCCCTGGCCGCGCCCAGGGATGGTGTGGGCCCCCTGGCCGCCTACCGACGTTGCCCTCACGCCTATATGTTCTCCTCGAAGGTTTAACCCCAAATACATAAGCCTTTTCCACCAAAAACATCCGCAGCCGCCGTCATCGTCAACCCTATTTCAGGAGGGTTCTGGAGCTCTCCCTGGCACCCTGCCGGGAGGGGGAATCATCACCGGAGGGCTCTACACCACCATGCCCGCCTCCGGAATGATGTGTGAGTAGTTTATCCTTGGACTACGGGTCCATAGCAGTAGCTAGATGGTTGTTATCTCCTCTTTATGCCTCATGTTTAAATCTTGTGAGCTGCTTAACATGATCAATATCATCTTATTGTAATGCTACATGTTGTGTTTGTTGGGATTCGATAAATATTTAATGCTATGTCCAATGATTATATTTTATCATGTTCTTTTCATGTGTATGTTATAGCACACATGCCCGTGCGTTGCAACAGAGAGAGAAAAAATAAAAATTCCAGCAATACATGGTGCTTAACGATGAATTTTAACCAAGCTCAATATAACTTCAAGCTTCATCAGAATCTACCCTACTATGAAAGCAAAATAAAACCAATAAATCATAAGAAATAACTCGAAAAAATGAACCACATGATGTTCATCCATTAACGTAATAATGAAGGGATTCTAACCAGTTTCATTATGAGTTTGGTGTTTATTATTCCACGCATGTAAATGTGGTTTACTCTGCATCATCCATTCATAACATATTACAACTATAACATAGAATATAAGCTTAATCATTAATATAAAGGAAATATAATAATAACATTTATAATTACGTCTAGGGCATATTTTCATTATATAACTCTCGGACGAATAGTCGAGCACATTGTGGGCACCGAAGTCGACGGTGGTCGAGGTAGCGATACCAATCATTGTCGGCGCAATAGGTGCATGAGAAGGAGGAGTGGGTCCACGAGTTGTATCCTCCTTCGTCGGTGTTAGCCCGAAAGCAGCCGGCCTTTGCCGCCCAATTGGCGCCAACGCGGGCGGCCAAAACTTTTCCCCAACACCGGAGGAGTCCGAAGAACGCGACTACGCCAGCCCCAGCCCCCATGATGATTTGCTTTCCCATGATAATAGCTAAAGCAGAGCCCGTCGTTGCTAACTTAACCGGCCCGAGCTAGCCTTTCGCACCGAGTCGCACCGGCCATTTTGGCCCAATTTCAGCCAGTCGAGGAAGCCCGCGCCAGCCTCTTTTCTCCTTTTTTCGCTGACAAACATGACTCACTTGCCATTTCCAACCTCCAACTGTTGTCCTACTTCTCTCCGGGAAACAGCCCCCATGTCGCCCATACCTTCCCTCTCGCCCACAAAGGCAAGCAGGCCTCCGCCTTACTCCACCGCCAGGACCTCATTCCCTTTCCTCCCATCCAACTCGCCCAATATTTTCGCCGGGAGTTGCGCCATCGAGTTTCCCTCTAGAAGCTGAGCGGCGAGCCCTCCTCTAGCTCCTGGGTCTCCCCTCCACGATTTTAGCCCTAGAATTCCTTTTTTCAGTCAAAATTTTCACCTTTGGAAAGTTAAATGTATTCATGTACATAACGCATGTAATTTTCGGGCATGACATTTGCACATTCCATTTGTAACGTATGCACTCCCAAGGTAATAAATTATTAAGAAATTACAAACACGGTAGAAGACATATATGTCCATTGTATTTTTTTTTTGAAAAATAGGCAAAAGATTTGCCATTTTCATTAAATAAGAAGAGAGTTTTAGAGGTTTTAGTTTTAATGCCTAGGACAAGCCCTAGGACTTTGCAAAATCCTACTCTCCCAAAATTACATTGCCCAAAGAGACGGCACCGGCTAACTTCCACAACTTAGCCTCATATTTAATCTTGGAGATGACCACATTTGTTGGGGAGGAAAAGTGCCGGAAAACTCTCGCGTTGCGCTCCTTCCAAATCTCCCAAGAGACTAGCATAATTAGGGAGGCCATGGCCTTACGCGCTCGATCTTTCTTGGAGACGAGGTTCAACCACCAAGACTTAACATTGGGTTCATTGGTCCAACTCGCCGAGGATATATCCTCGAAGCCGCACCATGGAAGAATAGCCGACCAAATCCTCGTGGAGAATCGGCATTGGAAGATGAGGTGGGCCGCCGACTCTTGGGTTTGGTTACAAAGGGGGCAATTGCCACAATTTTGCCAACCTCTTCGTTGGAGACGATCCGAAGTCCAAATTCTATTTTGCATCACAAGCCATGCAAAGATCTTACATTTTGGGGGGGGGGGGGGGCAAGTCTTCCAAATTACTTTGCTTGTGTCAGAGGCGATAGTGCCTTCAAATTGCATCTTGTAGGCCGTGGAGGCGGAGTAGCTCCCGTCATTAGTTAGCTTCCAACGAATGGAATCACGAACTCCGGGAGTGAGGTTTATGTTGGAGAGCAAGGTCCAAAGGGTCACAAATTGTTGGATGTGTTCAAGGTCAAGTCCGGCTTGGATGTCAAGGTTGCTCACCTAAGAGTTGTTTTCAAGAGCCTTTACAACCATGCAATTCTTCCTTTTTGCTATGAGGTAGAGCTTCGGGGCAATGTCCATGGGCCTTTGATCGAGAACCCAAGAGGATTTCCAAAAAAGTGCCTTTTCACCATTTCCAATTGTAACCACTGTAGCCACCGCGAAGAGGTCTTTATCGTAGTCGTTGCAAGGGCTTCCAAGTTTAATCCAAGATTTGGAGTCATCCGTCCATTGGAGCCATAACCATCTAAGCCGCAAGGCGGAAGCGAACTTCTCGAGGTGCAAGACCCCAAGACCACCAAGTTTAGTGGGGCGGCACACGGCTTCCCAATTGACCTTGCATTTGCCTCCGGTCACCTTGTCGCAACCGGCCCAAAGATAAGCACGTAGGAGGCCGCTGATCCGCTTTAGAACCGTCATCGGAAGCTCGAGAAAGGTGAGGTGGTAGATGGCTTGAGAGGTGAGGACCGCCCGCACAAGCACACGTCGACCGACCATGTTGACAATTTTCCAAGTGCCCGAAGCAATCTTTCCGGCAATTTTGTCTTCAAGGGGTTGGAAGTCAATTTTCCGAAGGCGAGTGACACTAAGAGGAAGGCCAAGGTATCTCAAGGGAAATGTCGTCTTGGTGGCCGGGAAGTATTGGAGAATGTCATCTAGATCAATGTCCTCGCAACGAATAGGGGCAACCAAACTTTTATGGCAATTTGCGGTTAGGCCGGTCACGTCACCAAAGGAGGTGAGGGTAGTGGCAAGAAATTGGATGTCATCTTTGTATGGAGCCACAAAAACAGCGGCATCGTCCGCGTAAAGGGAGGTGCAGGTGATCGGATCACGCCCCCTAAGAGTGTGAAGATGACCTTGGAGGGTGGCTTTATGGAGGATGTGGTTGATAGGATCAATCGCCAAGTCAAAAAGGAGGGGCGATAGAGGGTCTCCTTGCCTAAGGCCGCGGCCATGCTTGATAGGGTCACACGGAATTCCATTGAGTAGCACACGGGAGGAGGACGTTGAGAGGATGGCCCAAACCCAATCACAAAATCTTGGAGGAAAAACCGATGTGCTTGAGGGCATCCATGAGGTAGTCCCAACGAACGGAGTTAAAGGCTTTTTTGATGTCGAGCTTGAGGAGCAAACAAGATGTGTTTGTGCGATGAAATTTCCGAGCGAGGTTTCGAACATACATAAAGTTGTCATGGATGCACCGCTTCTTGATAAAGACAGTTTGGGCATTTGAAACAATAGAGTCCATGTAAGGCGCAAGGCGGGAAGCAAGAATCTTTGCAATGAGCTTGGTAATGCCATGAATGAGACTAATAGGACGGAAGTCTCCAATATGAGACTAATAATGTCCATCGTATTCAATTGCTCCTGAACTAACTGAAGGAAAGCAATCTCATCGAGTAAGCAATCTCTTTGTCTTCATCTGTGCAGAAAACTCCCACGATTATGCAATGCTCCTTCAGCTTTGGCCCGGATATGCTAGCTCTGTGCCTCTTGAACAGTGAAAGGTGCAAACACAACAGCGGCTCAGCGCCTGAACTCATATCCGCTCCTCTTTCACATCTCTCTGGGCTCTCTGAAAAAGCAAGCACATGGGTAAATGGATTCGACACCGAGAGTGGACGCGAAAACATGTCATCCGCGATTACAGCACATGTCAACCAGGATCCACGATTACAGCCTTGACGAGGACCGCCGTCACGGTCGGTATGTCACTCGCCACCGGAGCAATTATGGAGAGCAGCGCCACTCAACCAGCCCACCACAGCGGCTGGTCGTGCAGGAGCAGCTCCGTTCCTCCTGCCAAATGAGGGAGATGGCACCTCATGGGTGGGGCGCTGGGAGAACCTACCAACGACACGAGATTAGCATCTTGTGGAGTTCCATGATGTGATCCAGAAGCTTAACGCCTAGGCCAGTGCTGCTATCCCATCCGCCGGATCTCATTATGTGCTGGATTCTACTTAATCGTGTTGCTGTATTCATGGTCAGAGTACTCGAGAAGATATTTGCAAGACAGCTTGAGTCCCTGAAGATGTACGTTTATTTAATCTGAAGTGTGTCGGCCGCTGAGGTGGAATCGTCCGCCGTGACAAGGACGCAGTGTAGGCTGTAGCAGCACTGCCGCGGCGACGCAATTTTTGTTTTTGCTTTTTGAGAATTGCGGCGGCGCGCGGATAGCACAAAATAGCAGATAGCAATGTACACAGATATGGTAAAAGGAAAGAAGAACTCACAACTTTTGTGCAGGTTTCAGTTTTGGCAAGTTCCAGTGCGTGGGCGTATAGAGTATTCTCCTTTGGTGCTGACTCTTTTTTCTTTGTCATCCCGTTGGTGCTGACTAGAGAGGTAATGGATGTCACTGACTAATGATGTAGCTCACAGTTTAATACCCTTTGGAGTACTTCTGAGCAGCCCCACAAAATTTAGCAATAGATGGTTTACTCTGCTTCGGATGCCCGGTTCACCTGGGTACACAGTCTGTATTGCCTCAGTCTGTACAAGATCACGAGGGGGCGGTCCGGCGCCCGTGGCAGGGCGGCCGGACTGGCATGGCGTTGAGATCGGTTGCGTCTGTATTGCCTCAGCGGGTTTATCGTCGACGGTACTTTGACTAGTACATGGGGAGGAGCGCCCGTAGTCATGCCCCGCAGATGTAGGCGTTAAGCGCCGAACTGCGTTACCAAATCTCGGTGTCATGTTTGCTGTGATTGCTTGGCCTCGTTAGATCGATTAAGCGTCTACGATTTGCAACAAGGATTGCCACATGATGCAGTGTGCAATGGACATAGTCTAAAGGAAAGTGCGACCAGTTTAAAATCATAGAATTTCCGTTGGCGTTTTATTTAAATAATTAACAAAGTCAATGACTCCAAAATTTATCAAAAACAAATATGAACCCACAGCCGCATATGAAAAGAAGACTAAGAGTGTTCTACTTAGTCAGTCCTCTTATCTCTTTCAAAATTCAAGAACTTTGAAATCGCATGTTTTTTTTTGAACGGGAAGAGGGGTCTCGAAGGACCCCGAGAGACATCCATTAACTTACTGGTGGAGTACACTTACAAAGAGAGCCCTGCCTAAACAAAGGATGGCAGAAAAGACCCTGAACTTTTACAGCAAGGACCCTGGCAGAAAACGCACAAACGCAATCAAGACCAGGTCGTCCCCTCGCTCCTGCTCCACCACTGCTACAGAACCGTCGACAGCGATCAACTGCACCTACTCCGGGGACGAAACCACTTGGATAGGTACAGCGGGAGCCAACCGCGCCAACGAAGAAAGGCCTCCATGACGGCACCTTGGCCTGGAGGTTTCTGATAACCTTGCGCCAGTCTTCAGCCGGCGAACAAGACGGGAGGGGCTGCCATTCAGCCATGAAATTCAGTAACTTGACAGAAGGTACCGAAAGAACCCTCCCTCGAAGCTTGAAGGATGCATCAACAAGGCCAACTCCAGTGTGACGCCGGCGTTGGGGAAGATAAACCGCATCCAGGGCAGTGAGGATATGCCCCATCGCTTCCCGCTGGACAGCAGCAACCAGACCAGCTCGACCCTCCTCTTTCCTCTCCCAATCGCCATGACTAGAAAAACAAACAGAGGAAGGAGGATCCAGACCTGTAACCGCTGCCCAAGATAAATCACTTCCTTGAAGCAAATCGAGGAGATGATCTTCGAGCTTATTGATGGAGGAACCGATGTCTTCTCCGCCCACTCTCGTCTCCACCCTCTGGAGCACAGCAAGCAGAGGCAGCCGCATCGAAGACGAGCAGCCACCGCTCGGTGGCGACCACCCGCACAACCTCCTCGGCATAGCGCCAGTACTGAAAGCAGCAACAACAAGCAACAACAAGAACGAAAATCTACAACCTATACTACAGCTATACAGCGGGGGCCGGCACCCTATTCCATCCCAACACCAGCCGGCGTAGGCGCCGACGGCGAGGGTGGCCGGATCTGGCGGGGGCGGGCGGTTGACTCTCAAGGAGCTCTCGGGTGGGGAAAGGGGGGGGGGAGGTGAAATCGCATGTTGGGTAGGTGTATCATACCAACACCAAGATATTAGAAGAACGTTGACATTCTTTCTTCTATCAGAAAGTCCAAGGAAGTTCATTTTTTTAAAATCTTAATAGTGAATAAAGCTAACCATAGTTCGTCACCTGCCCGAGAACCAAGTGTGTTTTCTTCGACGAAGAAGGACCAAGTATATAACCAAGAGAGTCTTATCTATTGATCTACCGGCTCTCATATAACTTCACGCCATTGCCTACTAGAGTGTTGTATAAAAGGGAGCAAGGCTTTCTCAAGGAAAAGATGAATAACTTATCCTCGTTTTACTCCAATTCTATCCCATTGTATGTATTTTTTTTTGTATGGATAGAGGAGAGAGAGTGAAAAGCTTAGCATTTATGAGGAAGTGGCCGTTGTGCAGTCCCAGTTGCACCGGAGGCTCCGGTGGTTTTACCGGAGGCTCTGGTGGCCTTCTTTTGTGCGCAGCCGCGCATCCCAGATTTGATCTTTAGTTGGGCCAAGGGGGCGGAGGCTCCGGTGGATTTGGTGGAGGCTCCGCCCACCGGAGCTGCACCGGAGGTTCCAGTGGAGCCTCCGCCCTTATCCAACAGAACACAGTTTTGGCGGAGCCACCACCGGAAGCTCACCGGATGCCAAGCCCCTAGCGGGCTAGTTTGAGAGGGCGGAACCTCCGGTGGATACACCGGAGCCTCTGCCCACCGGAGCCGCACCGGAGGCTCCGCTCTTATCGAATAGAACGCCATTTTGGCGGATCCTCCACCGGAAGCGCACCGGAGGCCAATCCCTTAGAGGGCCAGGTGGAGATGGCGGAGGCTCCGGTGGATTCACCGGAGGATCCGCCCACCAGAGCTCCACCGGAGGCTCCGTCCTGGCCTCCGCTCGTATGCACCAGAGGGAGGTTTGGGCGGAGCCCACACCGGAGGCTGGGGCGGAGGTTCCGGTGGTTTCACCGGAGCCTCCGCTCCATAAAAAAATTGCCTTCTATGTTTTGTCTCTTCTAGCTCTTTTCATTTCAAACAAGTTTGTAGCCCATAGAATTTTGTATCCTTGATGAACCTGGACATTTTCATATATGAAGTAAACATAAGTCCAATAGGTATGTTGTCATATAATTACCAAAACGGACGATGATATTTCACCATGAAGGAAAAATTACCTAATCCGAATTGACCAGATCAACATTGAGTACACATGTGTCGATGGGTACCTTTCCTACGAGTTGTACCGTATCATCAGTGTCTTTAGCTAGGGGCAGCGTCACCTTGCCCCCCGGTCTCCTACTGTTTGGGACGATTCGGAGGACGAGTAGTCCGTGTAGATGGGAACCCTCGTGACGCCCTATATATATGCATATTATGTATTTATTAGTGTGTGATATTTATATATATATTCTATCCCTAGAACTAGAAGACATATGTATGTGTCCTTGTTTAATTATATATATATCTATTTTAAATGTCCTTGTTTAATTATATATATGCATAATCGATCTGACCGCGCTTAATTAAGCAAATGATATATATATATATATATGTGATGAAATTTCGTAGTAAGATAAAAAATATATCTATCTAAAGATAATATAATATGTTGAAATGGCTAACAATTTGGAGTAAATAATTATTATTTGAATTAATTAATTAACTAGTATTTAAATTAATTAATTATTGTTTGAATTCAAGACTATTATTACTTATTTATTCATGTTTAACCAAATAATTTTTTAATTCATAAAATAAAAATGTGCGACATAATATCTCAAAGGTTAACAAGATTGACACATTGTCATTAAAACATTATTTGATTCTTGGAAGCTAAGAGTGAAGGAACCCAGAAGTTAAGCGTGCTAAGAGTGGAGTAGACTGAGGATGGGTGACCTCCTGGGAAGTGTCTTTTCAGAGTGATCAGAGTAAAAAAAAATTGAGATTAAGAGAATGATTAGAGATAGAAATAATAGAGACTAAATGAAAAGAAAAAATCGAAAAAAAAAAGTCGAGTCCTGCCCTGAGGGAGCCCCGGGAGCTCCCAGCTAGTCGCGGCTCGTGGGCCGACGGGACAAAAGGGGGGCCTCTAGTCCCGGATAAGTAGTCCCAGATGGCCATCCGGGACTAGAGCCCCTTACGGCCCGGGATAGAGCCCCGTTTTCTATTAGTGTTTGTTCTTAAAGTTCAGTAATTAACCCTATATGGACCCTATTCTTGGAGTATTCTGTAGGTGAAAATGCTTAGTTTGTGTAATTTGTAGACTTATTTTATGTTAGTCGATAATGTATATCTGCTTTATTATTTGCTGCAAAATAGTTGTTTAAATTCTTCTATTTTCCTTTTTAACATGACTTGGCACTGTTAATGATATCTTGTATGATGTAAAAATATGCACAGGGACAATGATGGTGAGGTTGCTGCAGCTGTTACGGAGGAAGCTGGAGAAGCGCCAACATGGCAGCGCTCTGGACTCCCACATTGAAGAGCAGTTCAACAGCGGAAGGCTGTTGGCCTGCATCTCATCCCGCCCTGGGCAGTGTGGCAGAGCTGATGGGTAAGGAACATGAACACTCCATATGTTCTTTACCCTTTGTAAATGAGAATCGTCAAAGAGCAAAATTGTAGGATTAACTAACATTTTTGTTTGAAAATCGTAGATACATCCTGGAGGGCAAGGAGATGGAGTTCTACATGAGGAAGCTTCAGAAGGAGGGCAAGGGCGCTGCAGCCATGGTATGTGTTCCTTGATCTCCGGGCTCTGTGTGTTTGTTGACGAGCGACGGTGGAGTATGTCCACTATCTGAGTTGTTGTTGCTATGCCCTCATGCCTCCAACTCTGGAAGCAATTTGCTAAACAATTTTTTTTAGATGAATGCAGAACAATGCACTGTGCTTAGTTTCAAACTCAATGCTGAGGGTTGTTATCGCAATTGCAGCAAAGCTCTTCCCCTATGGTGGTAATTTATTCAAGTGGCTTTCCTATGGAAATGGCCTGTGCTCACACTGCACTGCTTTGGTTTAGGTACCACTTGTCTTGCTATGTGTTAACTCCCATATCTTTTTTCTTCTGTAGATGCAAAGCATCCAGGCTATGATCTGTCATACATGGGGCGGACAGAACTTTCGTTTACACTGAAGAATGACATCAATCTGCAGTTCCATGAGCTTGCTTGCTGGTATATTCATGAGCTTGCTTCCTAGAGTAGTACAAGCTGCACTATGCTCATTGCTTGCTTGTACAGTAGGAGTATTTTATTTTGCTCGCTTGAACAAATTCAAGTTTAACTGAATTTTTTCTTGCAAATGTACAAGCTTGCAAGCTTGGATTATTTAAAATCTTGCAGTATACTCTAGTAATTTATAGGAGCAGCAATTTACGGGAGTATTTTGGAGTACTGAACATTTTGTTGTCCCAATGCTTTTGGAGTTGCAGCCTCTGATTGTGTGCTTGTGCTTGTAGTAATAAAACCATGTGCTTTATTTAGTCATTGACAACCATGTGCTTGTGTGTAAAAATACTTGTGATGCAATACTCCTTAACTTGAACACCCATCTTGGCTGAACTACCAGAATTATTTTTAGTTAAAGCGATGCTTCCTATTTTTTGCTTTATCTAGCCACTATACTCACTCGGATAGCAAGCATGGCTGTGTTCCGTTATATTGATTATGTCTTACAGACATGAGGAGTACTTACACACATTAACTTGACAATATGCTCCATCTGGAAAATAATTAAGCTGCATATAGCAATACTTGATACTCCTATTAACTTACAGACATCAGGAGTACTTACACACATTAACTTACATCCGCATGTAGCATATAGCTGCATATAGCAGTGTTTGATACTGTACTAGAAAATAATTTTACAGTACAAACATACTCATATTAACTTCATACATCACACACAACTACACCAATCCAGTACAAAAAATTACACCATGTACTTCATACAACACACACAACTTCAATTCTTGATGAGTTTAGTTGACTTCTTGGCCTAGAACCTCTAGAGAATTAGCATAAACCTCAGCAGGGCATTTAATTCTGGTAGGTAGTAGGCCTTGATTTTCATGACCTGCCTTGTAGACATGGGGAGTTTTATACCCATTTCCTCTACTATGATTCATGATCTCAACCATGCAGGTTTGAAGAGTTCAGAAAATATTGTTTAAGATTTTAGGATCATATGTATGAAATTCTTTCTCCACACCTATAATGAATTCCTGTAGTGTTTTAGGGCTTAGAAAATTTGTTAGCGATTGTATGGACCTAAAGAACCTGAGATCGAGCACATTCAAATCTGGGTTATTCGCCGGCTGCTGCAGCAATCTCATGTCAAGTCCTGTAGTGGCCATAGCTGCAGCGAATGCAGGGTCATTATGCAATAAATGTGTCTTCGCATTATCTTGATGTATAAATATTGTTTTCCATCTACCTTCTTTTGGCCAAACAGCTTGTATTGCTGGCAATAACTTACTAATAAAGTAATCTCTCATGACTTTCCTCAAATTTTTAGTCTCTAAGGCCCCATTTTCCCTGTTTGCACTTCTTCTTTGTACCAGAACCTCCATCAAGAATGGCCACATGCCTATTTTCCCATTAAAAGTCATATTTCCTGCACTGTCAAACCTTGTCCTAGCAACTGCAGTGAGAAACATTACTTTTCCAATACAATTGGGAGGTACAACTCTAGTAGGATCTTCTTCCTCAAGCATCGGATATAATTTCTTATGATCCTTAGTCATGTTAAACCACTTTTCGTCGGCATAAACTACAGTGAACATATTTACGAAAAGATGTTCAGGAATTCCTGTAGTAGTTTCGTCAAGAAATTATACAGAAAACTCCACCCTGCATTTCTTGTGTTTTTCTGTTAGTACTGTCTTTAGGGCACTTGAGTGTCTCCTTATCTGGTCCATTTTGAATCTTGTGAACAATGTAGTAGGGCTGCATTCCAACTGCCATGCCAGTGATCGAATAGTATATCTCATGTTCAGTGGTATCGTCGGGATGAGTGAAAAATTAATCTCTATGGGTTTTCTTCCACATCTCCCCTTTCTCTTACTTGACACATGTACTAGCAAACCTTCAACAATTTGTTTGATAACATCTTTCCAAATTCTTTGTATGATGTGGATGTCCGCCTGGAAATTTTTTGCTATCTCTTTCTCGTCATCTCTTTGAAACTTGCCACCTCGACTCATACCAGTATATGCATCGCCACATAAGCAGCGTATATTTGAGTGTCATTGAGTGAATTCCTTTTTTTCACTATCTTATTAATTGTACCTGCATCTTGATCCATTTCATGTCCATGTTCATCTTGATCCATTTCATGTCCATGCTCTTCAGGTGGTATGGCTGCTACAAATTCATCGGGTGGTGTCAAGTTGAGATCCAACATTGCAGCTTCAGGGACCGGCAAGTTGAGATCCAACATTGCAACTTCAGTTGCGGCCATTTCCTGCAAATTGGTAAGCCTTCTTCTCCGCAAATAATGCAATAGATACAGATCAGTAGCTGGCTATCATGCAAGTTTAGGATTAGCATGCTTGAGTAATGCTTTAGTAAATATATGTACACGTGTAAAATATTTTTAGAAATGCTTCTCATTTATAGTTTCAAATAAAATACTCCTAGGAGTACATGTGTAAAATATTTCTAGCAATGTTGTAGCTTGCTTGCTTTTATCCGTGCTTGCTATCTGTGCTTGTTATAAACTTTGTAATGTACTTGTTGGCGCAGGATCACTTTGCAGCTAGACATACATCAAGAGTAATTTAAGCTGGAACTTTTCAGTACACAAATCAAGAGTATACGTAGCAGCATTATATAAAATCGATGTCTAGTAACTTGTTTTTCATGCATCTTTCTAGGAGTATACCACTAGGTGAAATGGTGATATTTGTGTTGACTCCATAAGGCCTTCCGTAATGCATAGTATCTTAGCGCGTTATCATAGGTAGAAATACAATCTAAGAAACAACCACCCTAATGCATTGTTTCTTATACATCGTATCTAAGTTAAGTTGCATTAATTGATTTTGGTCTAATACTTGCTTGTGATTGGACTAGCAACATTTTTTGCCTATGATCTCGTGCAAGAGTTGTATCTTATATAAGATACAACTACATTCTCTTTCTTCAATAAATAGTGTGCCATGTAAGCAAAATGCCTATGATACCGTGTCAAGATACTCCCGTTACGGAAGGCCTAAGCATACCATTTAGTTGTAGGGATAGTTTGGTTGTTGGTTTACTGTTGTCGGATGGCAAAATGTGCAAGCTACATTTACAAATCATTCTGAACCACGTTTTAGCATTTCAAGTAGCTTCGACAACACCATGACATGCTCTTAGGCCATTTTACTAGTTAGGCCATGTTAGTAGTTAGCCTGCAAAATAATTGTCGTGCTACCGGGGCCAAAGAAGGCTGAGTTATAAAGGGATGGATGGTCATGTGCTACTGGTGGTGGTTGCATCTAGGGATCAGATCCGATTAAAGACCATGTCTAGCTAGTGATGAAAGGAAAAAGAGAGGCCGGGCCTCAGATCGTCTGACAGTGAGAATTCAGTGCTCTTTTTTCTCTGTCTCTTTTCCGTTGGGAATTTCTTAATGGGAGCCTGGTATGTGTGTGTAGGAGAGGACTAGCCTTGAAGAGTTCAAGAGGAATGTGCGTTTTGGGGTGCATTTTGTGATGATCCGTAGTTGCTTTCGATGATGTGCTTTCTTTGAATTTTAGTTGTTTATGTTAGCTACTACATGTGCCAGTGGCAAATTAGACTATGGTACTGTAGGTTAATACCAATTGCACGTTTGGAAGGTTCAGATGTCAGAACCTAAACCAAGGATATTCCAGTTATGACAGCTAGCCGTAGTTTGCATTCATTGATGTGCAGGCCACGATGATCGATTTCGCTTTGACCTGACTGTTGGATGGGTTGGCCTAACGGGAGAGGGGCTGGCTGGCCTACTAGAGGCGAGGCGCTGCTGGAGGGGGCGATCTGCTCTAGGCGGCGGCGGCCTAAAGCTCTCCCTCTCCCTCTCGCGGCGCCGACGACCTGAAGCTCTCCCTCTGCCTCTCGCGGCGCCGACGACCTGAAGCCTGCTAGAGGAGGTGATCTGCTCCAGGCGGCGGCGACCTGAAGCTTCCCCTCTCCCTCTCGCGGCACCGGCGACCTGAAGCCTATAGAGGAGGCGATCTGCTCCAGGCGGTGGCGACCTTAAGCTCTCCCTCTCCCTCTCGCGGCCCCGACGACCTGAAAATTTGCGATGTCGGAGGTGGGGCGGTGGTGAGGCGATGATCCTGGACGGCGAGGTGTTCCTGAGAGATTCAAATTCCTCCCACGATCCAGGGAGGCGACGAACTAGGATGATTAGCCGGGAGATGGGCCACGTTTTCCGTCTTGTATCGAGTTGTCTTACGATTTGTATTTCCGCTGTGTAATGGATCCGCTTTTTTCCGTCCTGTATGGATAGTTCGCTAGGAGCAGACGTGGGAGGGCAGGCGTGTCTTTTTGTCGATTTTTTGTTGCTGTCCGAAAATCTCCCAAAGTCTTATAATTCCGAACGGAATGAGTACATTTTAGGGTGGAGGGGTTTCCAATCTTCAATCAACCACAGCTTAATGAGACGCTGATTTTAGGAATCAATACCCTAGCCAATGCTTAATGGCATGATGATTTTCATGTTTAATAGCCTGATTTGATAAACATATTGGGCAAAACATGCATTGCAAGTTTTGGATGCATTACAGTAGCGGGGGAGACTAGTTTACAGGTGGCCTTGCCCCCGATCGATCACCCGTAACATTATGGGAACCAAACATTCCACTGTAGAATAGGTCGTGTACGGGGAAAAGGTGGACCTCAGTGTAGACGCGTGGTGCGAGGTGCGCCGGTGCCCGTGGCAACGATCACCCGGTAAGGAGCGATTCTGTACAGTAGCATCATATGCCATCACATAACTTTTTTTTTTTTGAACAGTAAACGGTCCTGAAGGACCAGGAAGCTATCCATTCATCAGCGGGATTTTACAACGAGACCCCCACAAAGGGGTAATTACAAGGAACGCCTCAGAAATTACAAACCAAACCCTAAAAAAGTCTTGGGGAAAGCAATCGAGTCCCTGGGCTTGGCCTCCGCCGCCGTTCACAGACCTCCAAGATCGGGCAACCGCGCCGCCGCCGGGGAACATGCCACTTGGGGCGCCGCCGTTGATGAAATCCCCTCCGAGGTCGCAACAACTCCTCAACGCGAGGAGAGAAGGCTGGGTATGAGATCCCAGCGAGGAGTGGCTCCACACGCCGTTGATAACGCCGGCGCTCACAGCGCTGCGTTGATGAACTCCTCGAAGATCAGAAGCTTCCGTCGCGTGCACAGTAGCGCGCGCACGCCTCCGCCGCCGAGCTCGAAAGAAAAGAGCCAACAGAATCTCACCTCCATGTCGAGCATCGCCATGAGCTGCAGCAAGGAGAAGAAGACCCCATCGCACCCTGAACTTCAAAGCCCCACAGACGAGCTTTATTAGAAGGGTTGGCGAGGTAGCGGCGCAGCTCATCGTCTCCTTCCACAGGAGCTCAACAATCCACACCACCATCACCGCCGTACGCCGGAAGAAGCTCGAGATCCCCGGCGACAAGAACCCTAGCGGCACAAGGCCGAAACAGCACAAAGGCATAAAAACAAATCTACAACTAGAAAGCAGAGAGGGCCGGCACCCAAAGTCATCACCGCAACCACCAGCAAGAGCGCCGGAGGCCGGGGAGGCCGGAGATCGCCGCCGGGGGCCGACTCTCAAAGCTACTGTAGCAGTCGCTTATCCTCTCGGGAGAAAGGGGTAACACACCGTCCGATCGTTAGGTTGCTCGCCACATTTGCGCCCGCCATCACATAACTTGAAGCTTTCTTAAGACGAGCACCAAGACTCACCCAACCCACTCATACCTGCAAAAGTATCACACACCGTTGGCATACTCATTTTCATGAAAATAAAATAGAATACACTTGTGTGGCATGTGGAATAGAATGTGCAGATTGTTGGCTACGTTATTCCCTCAAATGTTTTTTTTACACGGCCTAAAGAGTAAACACACTAGGCACTGCTCCTCAAGCACAGCACTGCAGATTGCATTCATAAATCAAATACCACTTCTGCAAGCTCATTTCAATCTAAATTTACTCGAACCACGATTAAAAGAAGACCTAGATCAAGGCATGGTCCATGTAATCAGAGAAAAATGGATTAAATTTTTAGTTTAGTGACACAAATGAGAAAACAAAAATGGCAGCACATCGAAGTCAAGAAATGATAAACGGTAACAGCAATAACAGGAAATTTGTAGCAGATGCCTCAAAAGTGATTCAGCTCTAAGCTTCTAGCAACTGTCTGGGAAAAGAAAAACACAATGCTGAAGCATACAGCTGAACTAGATTTAGCAACACGCTCCTATCACTAATCTCCTCTTCACTAGCATGCAACCATACTTACATAGAGATCAACTGCAAGTCTCACCAGAAAACTACTCCATTCTTACCAGACTGCTCATACTAGAAATTTCTAATGGCACCCAAAAAAGTTCTTAGGACACCTAAAACCATTAACAAAAGTTATAAGGCTAGAAGTTGCAGAGCAGGATCAACTACGTAATCTTCCTCCAGCAGAAGATTTTCTGTCCTAATGATGAAATAAGCAGTGATGAAAGGCTACTCATTTCCCTGTCAAAAATTCACTGCAATCCTGCAGCAGGCTTAGCACTGGCTAGTAGCGAGTTAGAAGACGAGGTTGCCGAACGGTGCCCGGTGTGGGATGCCCTTGCGCCTGTGCAGCGGCATGGCTGGCGGCGGTGTTGGCGGCGTGCAGCTCCTGTCGACAGCATTGCACAGCAGGGAGGGGGAGGGGGAGTAGGTGCTGCCGTCCTTGCAGCCAAGCGAGCAGAAGCAGCAGGCGTCGTGGAGGCCGCGGCGGCAGGTCAGGCAGGCGTAGGGGCTGCCCTTGAGGCGGCTGTGCTGGTGGTTGTGCCGTGGGCTGCGCTCGTTGAGGAAGACAACGCGCCCGCCGTTGATGATGTAAGTCTGCACGCCGTCCAAGTCCACGAAGCCACGGATGTCCGACACGCGAACCACGCTGTTGTATGTCGAGCGGCGGATCTGGATGACGCGGTGGCCGAGGTGGCCGTGGTCGACGCACAGGCCGCAGAGCGGGCCGGCGCCAGCGGCGCAGTCGAGGCAGAACATGGTGCGCTCGCCGCCGCGGCGCGAGTGCGGGTGCGCCTCGCAGGTCGTGTAGAAGTGCGCTGTCAGCAGAGGGCGTAGCCACGGAGGCCCCCGCTCCCCCCGCGCAGCCGAAGCCGCGTGCTCCTCCTCCGCTTCCCACCCTGCAGCATCCTCATGGACCTCACCCTCCTCCGGCTCAGAGGCGTCACCGCCCTGCAAGAAACGCCACACCACATCAGAATGACTCGTCAAGAAAATGCTTTCCTCGAGACCATGCACACAATGTGTTCGTCCGCGGGAATCAATCAAAGGAGAAGCAATTACGAACTGATTTACCCAACCAAGAATCATTCGAACCAGCGCAACCAAATTCTGCACGAAACAACATAATCGAACTACCAAAAGGGGAGAGGGGGGGGGGGGTCAAAAGAGGGTTTAACAACGAAAAAGAAAAGTACCAATCTTTCATCCACCGCCATTGCCCCCAGGATCCGCCCGAAGCCCTAGATACCAGCAACCCCGCCCAGTAAGATAGCAATGAGCAGAGAAGGAGACGGAGGACAATAGCAAATAAGGAAACCGTTTCTTTCCCGGAAGAGGAGCAGGACGAATCAAGAACGCGGAGCAGAAACGAAAGAGAAGCAAGCAAAACGAGGGCAAGAAATGGGGAATGTGCGTCGAGGGAGGGGTTACCGTGATCCTCCGGTCCCTGACGCGGAGCTCCTTGAACGGGGAGTCGTGGTCGATCGCCATGGCGTGACACGCGCCGCGCAGAAAGGGGAAGAAAAGGGGGCGGGGGAATCCAAGAGTCGGCGGTTGGTGGGTGGACGCCAGATGAAGAGGCGGCGTGGCCAGATTTGTAGCGGAAGCGGAATGGAACGAGGGGAGGGTTGTTGAGCTGGACTGGGCTTATATGGATAGCCCGTTCAAGCCTTCAAGGATAGGGAGGAACCTCTTACCCTGCTTGGATGGGCGATTTTTAGCCCAAAACGGGGGTTACTTTGAGAGGCCCAGTATTTTTCCCATAAAGCCCAGTAAAGCCACTTGGTTGGCTGTATTATTTTTCATCGTTTCTCGTTTTCGGCCTTTTCCGCCTGGAAAAAGTCACGGACCACCAGAGGTGCTTTTATTTTCCGTTGTTTCAGCGTACACCAAGAAAACGGCACGTAAAACAATATCATCGGAAAACAATACCGAATAGCCAAGCGGGGCCTTAGACTAGTCATAGTGGGAGTATCGTACAAAAGTATCATGCATATGATAGAGAGGGAGAAAAAATCCTTAAGAATTTTCTGTACCCGGCTAGATACAAACTCGTGACCTAGCCGCTTTTGGCGATCTAGGGTTTCAAGCCTCCCTTGTCAGATTCCATCCGACGGGGAGTTTTTGCTCTTCTTTCTGACTTCGGCCAGGGATCATAGTCGTGCGTAGCCTCAAGTATGCGAGTCGACCAAGCGGTTGTGCGACAAGGAACCTGAATTTCACGCTGCAGTGTCCTTTTTCTCACGCTCGTGGACAGGAAGAACCGGGACTTGGGAGCTGCGTGAGATTCCGATGAAGACTGGATCAATGGCTACGTCTAGTGCATCTAGTAGACAGGGTCGTAGGTTGACCGTGGACCCGAACACATAGATGATCTACTCCTACGTATTGGGATTGAAGAAGACGAAGTAGACGATCTGATTCTGGATGATGATCTTGAGAACCCGATCAAAGAGGTGAAGTGCCTGGCCCTAGCACGCGTCTATACCGAAAACGTGTTCAGTCCCCAAACTTTTGAGCAGCATATGAGAATCGCTTGGAGTCCTGCCAGGGAAGTAATTTTTACATCGCTAGAGCCAAACCTATTTACTATACAATGTTTTTGTTTGGGCGATTGGATCAAGATGAAGGAGGGAGGCCCCTGGCACTTCCGGCAGAACACATTAATTATTGAGGAGTATGGTAGCCTATCCCCTATTGAATCCATCGATCTGAACCATATTGAAGTGTGGCTCCAAATTCATAAGATACCAGTGGGCTACCGTGATCAGGTTTTTATTAAAAACCTTGTGGAGAAAAAGGTGGGAAAGGTGGTGACAGTGGAGACTACGTTTGAAGGTGTAGGGAATTTTGTTAGGGTAAGAGTTAAACTGGATGTTCGTAAACCGCTAGCCCGGATTGTGACACTATCTCGTGGAGGTCAAAGAGAAGCCTTTCAAATCAAATATGAGAAGATACCTAAATTCTATGGCGCATGTAGTAATTTTGGGCACACCCATCTCGAGTGTGGAACGGGGGAACACGATGAAGCAAACCTTAGATGGGGTGAATTCCTCAAGGCCGATTGGGAAACATGGAAGGAGAGAAGAACCATTGGGACTAGGATTGGTGGTCGTGGAGACTCCAAAAGTGGTCGGGGCAGAGATCCAGCTGGTCGTGGTAGGTTTCCTCCAATCCACGAGGTCACACATACTAGCTGGCGATACAATGCGGTTGCTCCTTTTAAAACCTTATCTGGCTCACATGATAATAGTCTGAATGATGCGGCAACTAGTCCACTCAAGTCATCGGACAGTGAGATGGAAGACAGAGATGAAGAGATCTTGGCTAGGAAATGATTGAATCTATATCCTATATCCTATATAACTAAGTAGATCATCCCCACTACAGATTTCTCTCAACATGCAGCCTATCCAACTCAGCAAGCAAGCCACGTCAGCAATTTCCATGTGATCCGTGATTTCCTTGTGGGTTCTGTTTGTGTTCTGCAGCCGTCACGTTCATGCATTCGTCGGTTTCCCTTTGGTACATTTCATTATGCCCACCAACGAACCGTGAAGCCCATTTCTTTCGACCACATGCAACCCGTCGCAACATCTTTATTGATGCTCACGTGAGGAAACGAGTCATCAGTATCGCTCAAAGAAAAAGGGTAGATCATCCCCACTACAGATTTCTCTCAACATGCAGCCTATCCAACTCAGCAAGCAAGCCACATCAGCAATTTCCATGTGATCCGTGATTTCCTTGTGGGTTCTGTTTGTGTTCTGCAGCCGTCACGTTCATGCATTCGTCTGTTTCCCTTTGGTACATTTCATTATGCCCACCAACGAACCGTGAAGCCCATTTCTTTCGACCACATGCAACCCGTCGCAACATCTTTATTGATGCTCACGTGAGGAAACGAGTCATCAGTATCGCTCAAAGAAAAAGGGAAACGAGTCCCCAATAGACACTGTTGCCACTATGTCTCTTCCTCTTCTCCATTATCTCCGAGAGAAAATCAATGGAGGCGGCATCCAGGAAGTCCGTGTGTAGAGGTAACCAAGGGACAGTACGTGCCAATAAAAACCTTACTCCACTTCAAGACGGGCGTTGTGTGGAGGCTCCACTTCCACTACTCCGTTGTTCATACCAGTGCCACAGCCCTTCTTGTGAGCCGTCCCTTCTTCTCCACCTTCTCTACCACATGTCTTTCCACCATCACCATGAACTTAGCTCTCTTCACCTGTGTGATTTAGACGACACAGCTGTCTGATGTTTCTTTTTTCTCCTTCTTCTATAGATTTGTTTTGTCTGGCCCTCCATTGGCGACTTGGCGTGGGGAGTGGTAGACTGGTAGTGTAATACTCCATTTCATTTTGGCACCAAATATATAGTTCGGTTTGATTTGATGGAACCAGCATGTTTGGGTGATGTGGGAAAATTAGCGTTTGCCGTTATGAACTACTTTTTGCTGCAGATAGGATCATGGGAATTCCACCAGTTGAGCAGTCGAGCTCCTAACGGAGGCTGTGGGCTCCATGACTGCTGGGAAATGGATGCGCTCCAGAATTGTAGTGGAATCAATACTTCCTATATGGCCATCCTTTGATTTGAACTTTTGTCTCATGTGAAAATCAATCACTCATTGTTTATTTGTTTTTATCAAGCTGAAAATATCAGATGCCTCCAGGCGTTATTTTCATTCTCATCTCCACCAATACAGATGACCAAGGGGCGGAGGAGGAAGCACATGAGATGCAATGCAACCATCCTGGTGTTTCATCGATGTCCTCACATGATCGTCTATGCAGTGGGTTTCGTTTCTATTCTGGGCATCTTGCCTTCGTGGGAGAGTCAAGGCGACGGCACCCTAACATCATCGGCATTTCCGTCTTCTATTGAGCTCTGGCGGTATGCTTCTCATGCACGACCTTGCCACCAATGGTCAGTACACACGCGCTCTGCATCATACACCTCAAAAGCCCACTCTACCAAATGTACCAACGAAGACTTCCTGGAGCTGGGGCCGGGCACGTGCCCTCCATGGTTGCTTTTCTCAGTTTTAATTCATCCCATTTGTATATAGACCACATGCTTTGTTTTTCATTGTTTGGAAGATCCTTGACGGTGTTGTGCGCAGAAATCCTTCAACTGGTCGGCATCCAAGTTCCAATTGATCCAGCGTCGACCCCCAGTTTGGCACTAATTAGATTGGTAAGAAAATCTCAGTTTTTTTTCTCTATGACACCATAATTGTTTATCTCTTCTTTTCTAAGGTATACTTTCTCATGTGCTAAATGACAAGCTGACACATTTTCAGGACATTTATATACACTGGAGTACATGCCGAGACGCCTTACTATATATATATATATAATATTTTTTTTTTGAGAAACACTATTGATATATTTGTTGGAGCAGTAACAATAACTCAGTCAGACAATTTATTGTGTTACATGCACAACTTCAGAACTACTTTTGTAGGAACAAGATTGTATACACCCCTTAAACATCTGATGCAAGGGTACTTGGGCATCTGTCATACTGCCTTTTGTATTTAGTATATAATATATGTAATTCATTTGATAAATTAATTATGTTGTTTCTAACAATGTATAATAATTTTTTGATTCATTTCTCATTATTTGTGTCATTTTGTGACTATGTAATGCGTCCATTGTTTACCTTAATATATCTGTTTGCTTATACTTTACCAAAAAATTCCGCATCAATGCGCGGGGAATTATCTAGTAAACTAAATAGGCCATCCCCACTAACTATTTCTCTTGACATGCAGGCTATCCACGTCAGCAACACTCTAATTGGTCCACGTCATCCAGGTCCTCCTATCTTTTCTAAATATGTTTTCCATATTTTTTCTAGAGGTACCATCGTCTTCTCCGACACGGTTGGTATCCTCCCCCGTTATTTTCCCCAAAACCGCTCTTGGTCTCTTCTACGGCAGCAATCAGCATTGCTCTAATAAGTCTAAATTACTATCCACTTAATTATTTCCCTTCATATTAATTCCATGTTCCTCTTCACCTTCCAATTCCTCCGCTGCCCACTACTATTATGGAGAAGATCGATTGATTTCCTTTCCCCTCCTCTTCTGCATGCAGAAGATGCACAACTAACTGACGCAGCGGCTCTCCCTATTTAATCAGGGGAGATGCTCCGTCTCATCATCAGCAGCACAACTTCTTCCCCGCGCCCCCGCTGGAGAGTCGTCAGGATTCTTTCTGGGGAACACGAGATTTCGTGGCGGATCTGAAGTCATCGTTGTTGACATGGACCTCCTACTGGACACATCTGTAACCCTTTTGGTTTCTCGCGACCCTATTCAGTTCCCCTCCCATCCCAGGTTCTTTCTAATTCCCCCATGCCTAATCTTGATACCACGCTGTTTCTGTACTGTAAGATTGTTATTCTGCAGTTGCATGTTTCTTATTTTTTACAACCCTTACTTGAGTAAGTTCAGAGACGAAACACCCATGTTTCATGCAGTTTACACAGATTAATGTGTTTGTAGCTTTTATCCAGATCTCATATTCCTGCCGCCGACAGTCCTGTTTCCACAGGTCAGTGTTGTTCCGCCATGGTTTCTTCCTTGAGTTCCTCTCTATTGTGGCGCAAGCTTCAGCACCAGGAACTTCTATGGCAACATTTTGTATTAGCACAAGCGGCAGCGTTAGCGATTGAGCATGAGAGCAAGCAAATGAGATGGATATTATTGATGATTGTGGCCACGAGTGTGTCCTCTATTGTTGGTTAGGAATATTCTTTGTATAACACACCCAACGACTCCTCCTGTAAGGTTTGGTACCTACGACCACCTTTTTTCTATCTAGATCTGAATTTCATTTGCACACTATGAACACACACTTTGCTTTGATTCATAGGCATTTGATTCTCTGCGTTTGCTAGACAATCTACAAGGACATCTTGATGCAGCCATACAGACCCAGTATTTTACAAATACTTCCTCTCATTGTTGACATATATGACTTATGGGAAGGCTATTTATCTCGCTGGAATAGTTGAGGATTGCCGAATTGATATTTGACGTTCAAAATTTTAGCCTTTTTGTTAGGATAAATATCGAAATCTGACAAAACTGTAAGTGGCAAGCATCTTTGTTGGCTGATCGTATAGAGTGTGGTTTTTATTTGATTTCCTATACCAGACCAACATAATATATATGGTTATGGTTCATGTAGATTTTTACCAGCAATATAGAAAAGTCACCTTACTCCATTAATAAGTTAGTTGGCCACAAGTTTTAGCAAATTGCATTGAAATCAGTCATGATACCAGAGTCACAATCGCTCATGATTATATGATCTTTTGTAGTGCACGCCGTGAAGATAATCTGTATTTCCAAGTTTCTGACGGTTTTCTTTTACATTAATTCTCAACGTCTATGCGTTTTTCCTTTCTGTACATCTGATAGTGCAGTGATGTGAGTTGCAGAATTTAACTACTCTGCCACAATTTTTACCATACAGACCAACCTTACTCTACAATCATATTCAAGAAGGTTAGACAAGTAATACTTATTGATTTAGCAATTTTGTCCCCGGTACCAATGTCGTTTAACCATTTTGACGTATGCATCTCTAAGTACACACTGTTCTATTTCTTTAAGAACAATTTGTATTTCTCTGTATCAAGTGATTTGCAGACAATTGCCACTACAGTAAGTTTCCATAGTCCGTTTCATCAGTACTATGAACCAGATATACATATATAATGTGTTGATTAGTTTGCACCCATGTTAAATCTATATGTTGCTCAATATAGGACTTAGTGTCCTTCGACGGATATCCAATAACATCCCAAACAATGGATTTATGTTCCATTCCTAGAGTGTGTAACCACTTCATACCAAAAGTCCTTAGCTACAAACTTAGATGACTGTGATATCTCAAACTGATGCAAGTAAAATGTGTTTATTTGTGTTCAGTCAGATTTTACTATAATTAATTCTATAATCTAAACTTTGCCATTGGATACAGAGTGCTATAACATTTGTTTTTTTTAACTCTCACTCAAATATATGTGCAAGGTACTTAGAAACATTTTTACCAATATAATAAACTACTTATCTGTTTTCAGGACCACAATTCTCTAATGATGTATCTACAAGTCCCGCAGCAACGCGCGGGGCATCATCTAGTTATGATAAGGAGGTGGGATTTTCTACTATTGACAAGTCCACATTGGGTACAGATATGGTGATAGAGGAAGTGGAGAAGCGGTCTTTAAAATCCACTTCGAAGGATTCTAATCGCTCAAAGAAAGCAAAGATAGATGGAGCTAACTCCCCATCACTAGGATCGGCGAGTTCCCATGAGGAGCCCGTCCGATTGCAATGAAACTTTGTGGAGCTAACTGTCGTGGTGTCTAAAAATCCACGGCAGTTAGATCGCTCTTGGATCTCCAGGAGCGTGTGACACCCGATGTTATTTTTTTATCTGAGACACATCTATCGAGAGCTAAGGCAGAAAATTTGAAGAGAAGACTTTATTTTGACCGTATGATTATTTCCTAGAGTGATGGGAAAAGTGGAGGTCTAATACTATTATGGAGAGATGATCTGAATGTCACTTCGTATATTGAACATCAAAACTATCTTGATATTAGGATTGACGAGGAGACAGATCACTCGTGGAGAATAACAGGTATTTATGGTGAACCGAGCGGGACAAGAAAACATCTCACGTGGGACTACATTCATAATCTTCACGGTATGGTGAATCTTCCCTGAGTCATGTATGGAGATTTTAATGAAATTCTTTATAATTATGATAAAGAAGGGGGCGCAGTAAGAACCCAAAGGTGCATGCACGGTTTTAGAGATGCACTTTCTGATTGCAATCTAACGGATTTGGGCTACCATGGAGATATTTTCACTTGGCGTAGAGGACGCATACGTGAAAGGCTCGATAGAGCGGTTGCTAGTCAAGAGTTGGATGGACAAATTTATGCAACATGCTGTTGTTCATGAGGACTACTATAAATCAGACCACCGGCCGATTACTGTGGATACACAATATACGGATGCTGTTAGGGGTAATTTCCCTAAGAGGAGGAATTTATTTGAAGCAAAATGGTTATTGGAGGATTCTTTTGATGTAACAGTGACGGCGGCCTGGCGACAGGCACAACAAAATTGCCCGGACAGTTTGGCCCAAATATTGGCCCATGTGCACGGGGCCCTTAATGCATGGGACATGCAAACTCTACAGGCTCCACGTTGATCCTTACGGTCCTTACGTAGGCAGTTGAAAGAGGTCATTTCTAGTCCTCTCTCGGATGACGCAACGAGCAGGCAACAACAAATCCAAGTAGAGATTGAACAAGTGCGAGAGAAAGAGGAAATTAAATGGTTTCAGCGTAGCCGGGTGAATTTGTTGCAAAACGGGGATAGAAATACTCAAGTTTCCACAAGTTTTCCTCCGAACGGAAGAAAAGGAACTTCATTAAAAAACAAGAGGATGAGGGGGCGAAATGTCATTGAAGGAGATGATCTGTCTAGCCAAGTATTTTGAGGGACTTTTCTCTTCTGAAATTCTAGAGCAGAATGAAGAGTCCCTATCTAAGATCAAACCTAAAGTTACTTCTGAGATGAACAATATTCTTAATGCACCATATACTAGAGAAGAGGTTATCGGTGATTTCAAATCCCCTGGACCCGATAGACTTCATGTGGTTTTCTTCAAAAAATATTGGGACCTCATTGGAAATGATCTCACCGAGGAAGTTCTACAAGCCATGAACTCGGCAAAAATACCCTTGGGATGGAATAATACTACTATTGTATTAATCCCAAAAGTTAATTCTCCAGTGAAGGTAACACAGTTTAGACCCATTAGTCTATGCAATGTTATTTACAAAGTTATCTCAAAAATTATTGCCGCTAGGCTGAAGGGTATTCTTTCTGAGATTATTTCTCCAACACAAAGTGCTTTCGTGTCGGGGCCTCTTATTATTGACAATATCTGTGTGGCTTATGAATCCTACCACAACATTAAAAAGAAAAAAGAGGGCAAATTTGGGTGGTGTGCTATTAAGTTGGATAGGAACAAGGCTTATGACAGAGTTGAATGGGGTTTTTTGGAGAATGTTCTTTTGCGCACGGGGTTTGATCCAAGATGGGTTAAATTAATCATGTCCCGTGTCAACTCAGTTTCCTACCAAGTTAGATTTAATGGAATTGAGACAGATGGCTTCTCTCCGTCTAGGGGGCTGCGGCAGGGGGATCCTCTTTCCCCTTACCTTTTCCTCTTATGTGCTGAGGGATTGACAAGTCTATTACAACATGCTGAATATAATGGTGATTTAATTGGGGTAAAGCTGTGCCGAAACGCCCCGGCAGTTTCACACCTTCTATTTGCAGATGACTCACTCATCCTAATGAAGGCTGATATGACTAATGCTAGTACATTGAGATCTATTCTACAAGATCTTTGCCATGCCTCAGGATAATTGGTTAGTGAGGCTAAATCGAGCATTTTCTTAAGTCCATGTACCCTGGTTGAGATGAGCGAATTTATCTGCCTTGAGCTTAATATATTAACTGAGGCTATAACATATACCTATCTTGGGCTGCCAACCCAAGTGGGACTGGATCGTTCTGATTGTTTTGCGCATATCATTGACAGGATAGTTCAAAGACTGAGAGGTTATAAAGAAAAAATGTTGTCCTACGGGGGGAAAGAGATTCTTTTGAAGGTGGTGTCTCAAGCCATTCCAACATATGAGATGTCAGTTTTCAAGCTTCCTAAACTAGTTATCAAAGGGATCATAGATGCTATGTCCCGTTACTGGTGAGGAGATGATGATGGGCAAAAACATATGCACTGGTTTGCATGGTGGAAGCTATGTGTCCCTAAAATGTCTCCAACGTATCTATAATTTCTGATGCTCCATGATCATATTATGGCAATTGCTACATATGTTTTCTCCCTTATTTATAGCATTTTTACTCGTTTTCCGGGACTAACCTGTTAACAAGATGCCAAGTGCCAGTTCCATGTTTTCTGCTGTTTTTTGTTTCGAAAAAGTTGTTCTGGAAACATTCTCGGAATTGAACCCCACAAATCCTGAAGTGCCTATTTTCCCCGGAAGCATCCAGAAGACCGAAGGAGAGTCGAAGACGGGCACCGGGGGGCCGCACCATGGGGTGGCACGCCCTCCCCCTGGCCGCGCCAGCTGCTGGTGTGGGCCCCCAGGCCTCCACCGTCTTTTCCCTTTCACCTATTTATTCCCCCCGGATGGAAAACCCTAGGCACCTGATCAAATATCCTCGAAAAATTCCGCAGCCGCCGTCGTCGTCAACCCTAGATCAGGGGGGGTTCTGGAGCTGTCTCCCGACACCCTACCAGAGAAGAAATCATCATCGGAGGCTTCTTCATCACCATGCCTACCTCTGTAGTGATGCGTTAGTAGTTCATCCTTGGACTACGGGTCGATATCAGTAGCTAGATGGTTGTCTTCTCCTCATATGCCTCCATGTTTAGATCTCGTGAGCTGCCTATCATGATCGAGATTGATCTTATGTAATTCTATAGGCTGTGTTTGCTGGGATCCGATGAATATTGAACTTATGCCAAGTTGATTATAGTCTTTATTGCATATGTTATTTGTGATATTGCATGCTTTCCGTTGCTAGTGGTTGCTCTGGCCAAGTAGTTGCTAGTGACTCCAAGAGGGAGTATTTATGCTAGATAGTGGGTTCATGTCTCCTTTTCGCCTGTGCTCGAGTGAAAGAAATGTGAAGGGGGAGAATGTGTTGTTTCCACTAGGGAGAAAACAGCGGTGTGAGTGCACGTGTGTACAATCATTGCTTACATTACACATATTGTTTAATGCAGTTATTTGTTGCTTGCAACTTAATACCTAAGGGGTTCGGATGATAACTTGAGGGTGGATTATTAGTCATAGATGCAGATGGATTTCGGTCTATGTAATTTTTTAATGCCCGCACTAAATATCATAGTAGTCATCATGTTATAATATGTACTACGGTGCAACCTTTATTTGTCAATTTCCAGCTGTAATTTGTTCACCCAGCATGTTATCTTTTATGGAGAGACACCACTAGTGAACCTATGAACCCCGGTCCATTTTCATACAATGTTAAACAAACACAACAATTTCCTGCTTTCTTCACTAACTACAAACATACAACATTTTCCACACTATACGTCTAATCTTTGTTTTCAGCAAGACCGGTGTGATTGACAACCTCACGCTACCGTTGGGACAAAATATTTTGGTTGTGTTGTGTGCAGGTTCCACGTTGTTGCTGACACCGGTGAAGCGCCATCACCACCTTTGGTGGCATCAACCTTCCGAAGGTCCTCTTTCTCCTACTGGATTGATAACCTTGGTTCTTAACTAAGGGGAAAACTCCTACCGCTGTGCTCATCACACCCTCCTCTTGGGGTCTCCCAACGAGTGCAAAATCTGCACCATCGGTCCAGAAGAAGAAATGAGTTATGGGTTTCAGATATTTGCATTGTTTTAATTTGGCTATGCGTTCACGTCAAGCTTGGAGGCTGATATGAGCTTGATTCCTTGTCTGCACGGGTCCTCCAAGCAAAATATTATCCTTCCGGAGATATTCTCAATGCAACCTTGAAAAAGGCATCTTCCTTTACTTCACGAAGTATTTGGGCGGGGATCCAAACTTTCAATAAAGGGTGTATACGGAGAGTAGGGCATGGAACTAAAATCAAGATTTGGGATGATCCATAGGTACCATGCAGTCCCTCTAGAAAGGTAATTTCGGTAAGGGGGAACTCCACCTATACTCATGTGTCGGAGCTGATTGATATTGATGGAAGATGTTGGGATGAGGAGAAGATACGAAGCATTTTTCTATCAGTAGATGCCAACCAAATACTAGCTATCCCTCTTACTTTTGGTAAAATTGAGGATTTTGAATCTTGGCATTTTACTAAAAATGGCTTCTTCTCTGTTCGGCTAGCCTATCACACAGAATGGAATCACCAGCATGGGCGGAAAATTATTCGCAATAGTGGGGCGGGACCTTCGGATATTAACCCTGTCTCGGATATTTTATGGAAAATTCGGGTCCCTGCTAAGATCAAAATATTCACATGGAGATTTCTTGATGGAACAATCCCTTGCAAAAGTATTTTGGCCAACAAACACATCTTGGCGGACAACTCATGCCCTATCTGCAAGGTAAACTGCGAGGACTCAAAACATGCTTTCTTCCAGTGTGTCCATGTTATGGAGATATGGGAGAACTTGGTCCTTTTGCCAATTATCAATAGAGCAATTAACATTGATAGAGAAGGATCAGAAATTACTGAATACATTATAAGAGATAGTGCATCAAATTCTCAAGGGGGTGGTTTCGAAACAAAAGAATTGATCCTTATTGCATGCTGGTATATGTGGTGGGAAAGACGGAAAATTTCCCGAGATGAACACGTTACTAAACCAGCTAGCACGGCTCAAGCTATTCTAGCTTTGGCACTGAATTACTCAAGGGCATATAGCAAAAAATCGAAAATCCGAGGCCAAGGATGGGAGAAACCTCCCACTGATTACGTGAACCTTAACATTGATGCTTTTTTTCTCATCAACTTTTTTCAGGTGCCATTGGTGCAATCACCCGTGATGATAAGGGAACTTTCATTGCAGCGAGCTGGAGGTCCCTACCTAATATTAGTGATGTTACATGTGCGGAAGCTTGGGCTCTTTGTGATGGCCTTATCCTCGCTGGACAAATTGGTTGCAACATAATCGAAGTCAACAGCGATTGCATGGAGGTGGTGGATACTATGATTGAGGGTGGTGTTTCTATGGGTACTGCCGCGTCTATATTCGAGGAGTGTGCTTTCCTGGCCCGCAATTTTACTCATGTTACCTTCTCGCACTGTCCTAGAGATTGTAATACGGTTGCTCATACTCTAGCTAGAAACGCGGAGGGGCCCAATTCAGTCTGTTGTATTGAGGACCCCCCCACCCCCTAAATTTCCTTCGTGCTCATTTAGCTCACGATGTAAACCTCTTTGAGGTAACAATTTGATTGCTCAGCAGCAAGTTTTCAGACACACTCTTTTCCTTGTAGGGTACCTAAGGGGACTAGAAGGTTTTAATGAGGCGGGCTTGCTTGCTTAATATATCTGGTTTAAATTAAAAAAAAAAGGTATCATGCATATGATACTACATCTCTAATGCATAGTATCATATAGGAGTATCATAATCAGGTTCTATTTATTATTTTATAGAATGTCAATGCAAATATGTGTACAAGATTTGTTTTTCATTATTTTCTTAGTTTTGCGTGTCATGATACGTTATCTATCTATGTTACTCTAATCTTCTCTCTCTTCCTCAGTTACATGCCACATTAGTTTTTTTTGTGGGACCAAGTTGCATGTTACTACCTATGATACCACCACTATGGCTAGTCTTAGTCTCTCTACACATATCATATGTTCTAAAAAAAGATATCATATTCCCTTCCCAACAAAAATCATATTCCGTAATACCTATCTCTAAAAAAAAATCATATTTCCTTTCCTGAATAAAATATATAATATTCCTGAGAACACGACAATAAATATAAACTCCTATGACATGAGTAGGATGGAGGAGTATGTTTTTATCTTTACATAGCTAAACTTAAAAAATCGTCCCTCTAAAATATCTGTAAACTGGTGTAACATCCCAAGTATGAAAAACCACCCCTAGGATGTTTGTCTCTTGTTTAATTTATATTTTGCATCATGACATCATCATTGCAATTGTTTTTGCATTTGTTTTCCTTTGTTTTCCTTTTGTTTTCCCTTGTTTTCCCATTTGAAATTCAAACAATATTCAAATATTTGTTTCATACTTGTGCTGTCACAATTTTTCAAATGAAAATTTCAAATCAAAACATTATTTTGTTTCCAATAACTTGGAAGTTCAAACCCTTTAAATTGCTTCTTTTCCATGTTTCAATTAATATCAAAAGTGCTCAAATTCAATTAAAATACAAACAGCAACTAATTTGAAATATTTGAAAAACAAAAGTTTGCAAACTTGTGCTGTTACATTTTCCAAATGAATATTCAAATCAAAGCAATTAAATTGTTTCCATTAAAGTTGTAAGTTCAAACTAGTTTAAATTATTGCTTTCAATAATTCAATTAATATCAAATTCAATTAATTTCCAAACAGCAACATAAATTAAAAAATTTTGGGAAACAAAAGGTTGCACATTGCTGTTTTTATAATAAATAAGTCATACATTTTTTTTCCTAATTTTTTCCAACCCCAAATACCCACTCTTTTCTTCCTATTCTATTTCTGCAAAAAAAAAACAGAAACGGTTAAACAGGAAAAAAACAAAACGTAGAGGGGAGAGGCAGCAGGCCCAGCCCACGGCCTGCTACCCCTTCACCTCGTCCCTAACCTCCGTACGGCAGCACATCGGGCGCATCCACGTCGACATCAGCGAGGAGCAGACGGCCGAGCACCTCCCCCTCCTCCTTATAACCCTAGGCCTCGAGCTCCTCCCCTAGCCCTAGTCTCCACCTCTCTCTCCCTCGCCGCCGCCATGTTTTTCCCCGCCTCTCTCCCGCTGTCCCTCTCTGCTCCCCACCTCTGAATTTTTTCCACCACCGCCACCTACCTCCGGTGATCGCCGTCGCCCTAGCCACCCTCGCCGCAGGACGAGTACGGGAATCGAACCCCCTGCGTCTTCATCCTCCTCGACACCGACGTTGAGCCCGAGAGGCAGTGGGTCGCCGCCGCCATCCTCTTCCCCTCGCCAGCGTCCACCTCCACACCGGGCCTCTGCTACGTCTACAGAGAGGTGAGCTCCACCTCTTCTCCACCCTCCTCTTTCTCTCTGCACAAGCCCGAGCACACGTACACCCTAACATGCGCACGTTTCCTTGCCCACAGCGAGCACGAGCCTCTGCATCTCGCCGCCCGCGACCGCGTTTTCCCTCTGTTAGAAAGTTCAGTAACTGAACTTGCAAATTCAGTTAACATTCGCGAACACCACCTTATCCTCCCCGCGCGTCCCTTCTGTCAACGAACCGCAACGTACCGCAGTGGCAACGCTCCCGTGCGCTCGCGCCCGAGGTCGAGGGATCGAGCCCTCGCCTCCGCGGGATTTTCCCCCCAATTTTTGGCCTTTGCCACGCGGGATGCGCTGGCCCACCTGTCTGTGGCAGTGGAGGCCACGCAGGCGCACACCCGCGGCCACGCAGCGCCACGGTGGCCAGGGCCCGCTGGCAGTGGCCCAGGTTGGGTCACTGCGCGGTGTATTTAGTTTCTGCCACAGTTTTCTTTTAATTTAAGTCCCTGCAATTTACAGAATAGCCCCTGTAATTGAAATACAAATAACTTTTAAATTCCAACTCCAAATAATACGAATAAAATATGTATACTGAACAAAATTTAATTCTCTATCTGATTAAATCATTTGTTTTCTGTTTAGAACATTTCAAATTGTTTCCAAATTCAAATTCAAACAAATCATTTCAAATTTGGTTAATTTTATAACTAATTCAATATTAATTCAAATGTCACATATAAAATATGTTTTCCATGCAAAATTGAACCACCTTTCCAAATATAAACTTTGTTTCATGTTTTGAATAATTAAATTTGGTTAACTAATTTAAACCTTGTTTAAATCATTTAATATTGCTAAGTCCATAACTTGGTCAAATTAATTTCTTTTTGAACATATAAAATATGTTTGCAAACCAGAAAAACATAATCTTTTCAAATATGAATTTTATTTAATGTTTTGAAGAAATAAAATTCAATTAATATTAATACTTGAATCAAATCCATTTAAATCTTGTTTAAACTTGTTTAATTCATAATTAATTCATTCTAAATCCTTTGTCAATAAATGAGACATGTATTCCAACTAAAATTTTGTGTTCTTTCCAAATATTAACTTTGTTATCTATTTTGAACAATTAAAATTGGTGAAAACAACAAATGCTTGTGTAACTCATTTAATAAACCAAATTTCTTAACTTAATAAATAAAACCCCAAACTTGGTAAACAATATATCAAATTGAAATCTATTCTTGTTTCCTTATTGTTTTCATCATCCATGCATCATGCTAATCAACTTTCACATGATGGTTAGTTGTAGATCATTTAAATTCAACCTTATTTCATGGGCTTTCCATATGCAATCCAAATTGCATATGAGCCCATTTAATTATGTTACCATGTCAATTAGCTTATCTTTGATGCACCAATTAAATTGTCATGCATCATCCCATGTATGAGCCCATTTAATTATGTTACCATGTCAATTAGCTTATCTTTGATGCACCAATTAAATTGTCATGCATCATCCCATGTTTGTGCATTATACCATGTTATTGATTGTTCGTCTCTCTTCGTTGTTTGTTTGCTTCTTCTCGAATAGACGACGACGTTGAGACAGACGAGGTTTACGACACTACTTCAGAGGAGTTAGCTCAGTACCAGGCTGCTGAGTTTGCAGGCAAGTATTCACTCACATGAACCATTGTGTTCCTTTCCACACTGGTTACCGATACTTTCCGTTGTCTATTCTGCTAGACTTATGAATCGTTGCTTGTGTTCGATCCTATCACATGTTATCCTGTAACCCTGATATAGCCTCACTTCCACACCTATACCCCATTGCTTGTTGCCTGAGTCTTACTAGCATGCTTAGGGTTGTTTATGCTCGAGTCTGCTGTCCGTTATTGTTGTTACCTTATTCATTATTTTCTGGGGCTCGATGTTAAACAATAACCTGTTAATGTTTGAGGTAATGCTAATTTGATGATAAGGCACCGGCAGGAGGCCCGGCGTGGTTTTGAGGCCTGCTAGTATCGACCCTAATTAGGAAAAGGGTCTTGTCTACTGATCCATGATGAGCGCACTAACCGCATGTGGGAAGCGTGTATGGGCGCCCCCCTCAATTTGATTCGATTCGCATCTCGTCCAAATCGCCTCATTTAGTTCGGTTTTTCCATTTGCCGCACGCATATGCAGGTACGAACCCGAGGCCAGGGTGGAAACTTTTGTATTCGGCATTTAGGGAGACACGTTCTTAGAGTGCTATGACGGTGCCCTTTTCTTCGTGGGGCTTGATTAGCCGTGCGCTCAATTGCACGGGGTTCTTTGGGCTTGATGCGAAGAAGAGTTGGGTTGTGTTGAGTGCCCCGCTTGGTGGAAGGCATTCCATCTGGCGGGTTATTCTTACGTGTACGGCCAAATTGGTGCACCCCTGCAGGGTTAAATCTTCTCGAGAAGCCGTGTTTTCCGCGGTTATGGTTGACTTGGTGAAAGTACTGGCTAACAAGTACCCAGAACAACTTACACCTAACTAATGATAACTTGACTAGTAATAGTCTTATTGACACAATAACTGGAAGTTATAGCATGTTTTCTGTAGTTGGTTAGAGCAGCCTGCTGCCGCACATTTGTATCACCTATTCTTCCGTTGAACCCAAAGCATCGGTACTTGGTGTTGCCGGGTACACTATGGTATCTTGTGAGTCTTGCTTGCCAGTGCGTTTATGTACTGACCCCTTTGGGGCTGTGGTTTCCGCAGACTACGTTTCCGAGGATCCCCATGGTGGCTACTACGTGGAGTATGACGAGGCTGCTGACGAGTAGATAGCGGACCCGGGCAGGATCCGAGACATCGTGGATGGGCTCCGTCTTTTCGTTTCCGGCCTCTTAGGCCTATTTGGATTTTGTCTGTACTCAGACACTTTGGATGCTTCCGCTGTGTTGTAATGATGAATTGTTGGGACATGTGTCCTCTGGATGATTGTATTTGCTATCTCTGCTCTAGTGAGAGCCATTTGCAACTTAGTTCAATCTTTTGTGTCTTAGAGATATGTTGTGATATCAGTTGTTCTAATGCCGTTGACGTACCCCGTGTGTATGTTATGAAGTACGTCAACGGAAGTGTCCTGATTTCTATGGGATGGTTTACGCAGACGATGGATAGTAGAGAATGGTTGTCACACGTTTACGTGTTGGCCTGCTCATATTGAGATGCGGGTGCCGGTATGCCCCGTAAGCCATTTGCTCTACTGTTTAGCGGACTGTGAGTATCCTCTAGAAGTCCGGGTGCGACAACTGGACACTAAAATTTCCGTAAACTGGACAAGAATGTGAATGGTTGCCTCCACTTTTGTTCAATTTTACTTAAATGCAAGATCTGGACCATATGACTTTAGCAGCATGAAAACCCCATGTGTGCGGCGTTTTTATCCGTGTCCAATATCATTTTCACATTATTCTTCTCTATGCAATATATCCTTAGTGATCGCAACATCTGAGAAAAAACATCAAAACATATGCACCATAGAAGTCAATGTCTATCTTAATCGCCACAACATTTCTTGATGTATTCTTTTAACTACTCCGTAATGGGACAACCCTCTCAAGGTAAGTTCCCTTTCATACGTCTTCTCACTCTCAATAGGTAGAACTGGCTCATGAGTTCGTTCTGACTGTTTTAGTTCAAAAGTTTTTCCCTCTTCTAAGGAACGATTTTATCCCGAGTCTGGTATGCAATCCTTTAGGGTCATCAATCACTTTTATTTATAACTTTAATTATTGCATTTCTTGCACCTCATTGAACTTCTCTTACACTTTGGTCATTCTACTCAACCTCCATACCATCTTCCTCTTTATGATGCCTTGTTACCCTAGAATATGTGGGTATATCAATCTTATCACCTTGCCTCTTCAATACTATCATGCACTAGGAGTTCAAAGTTTTTGATACACATTAATCACTTCATCAAACGTGAGAGTAGGAATTCTGTTCTTTTATTTCTTTCCCCACCCACCCTCCCTTTTTCTGGTAAGGAAGTGCAACGTTATTTTTCTCTTCTCATCTAAACTTTCAAGTTAGGATTTCATGTATCCTGGTTTCTCTAGGATAGTTATATCTACTAGACCATAGGAATGGAGGTGGTTGTGACATGATTTATCATGTTGCCTACTCACGATTGAGAACGGAGGCGTGTAAGCCCCGGAAGCAGATCCTCTATTCCTTAAGCAGTAGATATTTATCCTTTAGAAGCCCGGATGGGTTTTCCGTAGTACCTCAGGAGTTTTTGGTCTCGTGTTTCCCGAATGTTGCTTCGATATCCTGTTCTTCTCAACATCCTTTTCATCCGTTGAAACCTTGTTGTTGCTTTCCACTTCAGTTCTTCTACCGGCGTCTAATCAAAACTTCCCCGATCATCTGCAGATGGATCTCAGGTTCTACCCGCAGGTGGTTCGTATGACTCGTTGCGAGAGCACTGCCGGTTATCCGGAGATGCTGAGAGACATGGTCACTTTTCTGGGGTTCCGTTGGGCACCAGAGTACCAGGTCTACGAGCAGCAGCGAGAGTTTGACCAGACCTACTACCAGGCTATCGTCTACATTCTGTCAGATGATGGCATGAGCGTAGTCCACCGCTACGAGGCAGTAGGCTCCACAGTGGATATGGCTGTGCAGCAGGCAGCTTATGTGAGTCTCACTGTCCTTCGTGCTGACTACTGGGGATTTGATGATTCTATCTATCGCCACATCCCCCGTGGTTACATCACTTCGGAGGGAGCTCACTTCACTCTCTACGACAACTTGGATGTCTACGAGCATGATAACTCCAGGCTGCACACCACCGCTCAGTTTGTGAGGAACAGTGACGCAGTTGCCAGCACACTATCTCAGGAGTTGGCTTCAGTCAGAGAGCAGCTCTACCTTGCTTTGACTCGTCTGGCGACTTACACCACAGACTTTGTTGGAGACGAGCGCTTTGCACGTTTCGATCAGCCAGTTGGTCGTCGTCTGCCAGATGCTGGAGGTTACGAGCCGATCAGAGGTCCACTCCTCAACCTCGGTGCTGGTTACACTGGGATTCCACGCTTTGGAGCACAGGGAGTCGACGCTATGTACTTCACCACACCTAGAGTCGCTCTCAGACCACGTCAGATCTATGTGGATCGTCGTTCTACCTACTTTCGTGGGCGTGCTCCTCACCGTACCTCTCGCCGTACTCCTAGCCGCCGTCCTGCGTGATGAGCCTGGGAGTACCGATGTATCCATTACTAGCTATGTTTAGTTATCCTTTGGCATTCGAACCATTTGTGGTGTGTTGGATATTCTGATGTATTTCAACATGTGATGATGTACCTGTTGGTTACCTATTCATGCGTCGGAATAATCTCTCTTTCGGTTTCCAAGTCTATCCTTTTCTATTGTTGTGCTAAAATGCATTTCCATTCAGGATGCCGCCAACAAGGAACAACCCGCCTGAGCCACCGCCAATCACGGAGCTGTTGACTCAGATGACCCAAGTTATGGCACAGATGGCCCAGTTTCAGACTAATCAGCACAACAACCAGACGGCTCCACGGGTCAGCATCAAGGAGTTCCTCAGTCTGGGCCCGAGAGCTTTCGTGGCAACACGCGAGCCTCTGGATGCTGATGACTGGATCCGTGAGATAGCTAAGGCTCTGGAGATTGCTCATGTAGCTGAAGAAGACAAGGTCAAGTATGCATCCTATCTGCTGAAGGGTCAGGCAGCTACTTGGTGGGAAACTACCAAGCCATGAGAGATGGCTTTCCAATCAACTGGAATTGTTTCAAGGAAGCTTTCCTGAAGCACCACATTCCAGATGGTCTCATGGAAAGGATGCGTGAAGAGTTTTGCTCACTCAAGCAGGGCAAGCTGGACGTCATTGGCTATCAGAGTGAGTTCAATCGCCTCGCTCGTTACGCTGGTGATGAGGTGTCCACTGAGGCTAAGAAGATGGCAAGGTTCCGCAGAGGTTTTAACCCGGAACTCAAGTATGCCCTCACAAACGTCAAGGCCAACAACTTCGAGGAGCTCGTTAACACCGCGCTCAATGAAGAAAATGGGCGCAAGGCGTTCCAGGAGTCTCGCAAGCACTCGCGTGAGGGTGGTTCCTCTTCCAACATGACCACCCCTCCGCAGAAGCGCCGCATCTGGGTGCCAAATGGTGCTGTCACTCGGGCTCCATACGCCCAAGCTTCTCCAGGCTTCGCTCCCCGCCCACCCAACCCTGCTCAGATGCATGATCAAAGGGCTTCGATGGGGCAGCCAAGGCCAGGGCCTCCTCGTGTCGTCACTTGCTACAAGTGCAAGCAGACGGGGCACTACGCTGACAAGTGCACGCAGAGGCAGCTACCTCCACCACCACCTCGTCCCAACACAAACCAGACAATGGTGCGCGCTCCCCCGCTTAAAGCCTTTAACTCCAACAACAGGCCTGTCGGGAGGACCGCAAGGGTGAATCATGTCAAGATCGACAAAGATGAGGAAGCTCCTGATGTCGTTCTCGGTATATTACCCGTAAACTCTTTTCCAGCTAAAGTGTTGTTTGATACCGGAGCATCGCATTCTTTTGTGTCAAAGATTTTTGCCACAACAAACAACCTAATGGTGGTTCCACTAAGCAATAAAATCACTGTTCACTCCCCGGGATCTCAAATGTTGACTTCCAAGATAAGTAAGGATAATCAAATCCTAATTGGAGGCCACATATTCCTTGCTTCTCTCATGTTGCTAGGAAGTTCTGACATTGATGTCATTCTTGGTATGGATTGGCTGAAAGCTAATAAAGCAAGGATTGACTGTGCTCAAAAGTCAATAACTCTGTTCCACCCCTCTGGCCAGATAGTCTATTCTCCGCATGAATCAAGTTCCATTCAGCTGTGCAACCTCGATGCAAAACCTCTACCTTCACTCGAAAATGTTCCGGTGGTTTGCGAATTCCCTGACGTCTTTCCAGAAGAGTTGCCAGGGATGCCTCCGGACAGAGCTGTTGAGTTCGTGATCGAACTTGAGCCAGGTACTGCTCCAATCACTAAGCATCCTTACAAGATAGGAACTCCCGAGCTGAAGTTGTTAAAGGAACAAATTGATATGTACATGGAAAAAGGTTACATTCAACCTAGTTCCTCGGCTTGGGGTTGCCCAACTCTGTTCGTTGCGAAGAAGGATCACACAAAGAGACTCGTTGTTGACTATCGTCCTCTTAACGAGAAAACCATCAAAAACAAGTATCCAATTCTTCGTATCGATGATCTTTTTGATCAACTTGCTGGAGCCTCAATATTCTCCAAGTTGGACTTGAGAATGGGTTACCATCAAATAAAGATCAGAAAAGAAGATATTCCAAAGACAGCCTTCACCACTCTCTACGGACTATATGAATTCACCGTCATGTCCTTTGGTCTCACCAATGCACCGGCGACATTCTCTCGACTCATGAATTCTGTCTTCCATGAATACCTCGACAAGTTCGTTGTGGTACATCTCGATGACATTCTTGTCTACTCAAAATCCGAGGAAGAGCATGAAGAACATCTTCGTCTCACTCTCATGAAACTTCGCGAGCATCGTCTTTATGCCAAGTTCTCCAAATGTGAGTTCTGGATTTCAGAAGTTTCTTATCTTGGTCATGTCATCTCTGCCAAGGGCATAGCCATTGATCCAGAAAAGGTTAAAGCAATTGTTGATTGGAAACCTCCAAAGACGGTGAAGCAAGTAAGAAGTTTTCTTGGCTTGGCTAGCTATTGCCGTTGTTTCGTCCAAAACTTCTCCAAGGTTGCTAAACCTCTCACAGATCTCACAAAGAAGGACAAGAAGTTCGTTTGGTCTCCACAATGTGATGAAAGTTTCAATCTCCTGAAGACTAAACTCACTTCTACACCAGTTCTGGTTGGCCCAGATCCTACCAAACCTTTCCAGATATTCTGTGATGCTTCTCTCCAAGGTCTAGGTGCAGTTCTTATGCAAGAACGTAAGTTGTGGCTTATGCTTCACGTCAGTTGAACGCACATGAGCTCAATTATCCCACTCATTACCTTGAACTTGCAGCAGTTGTGTTTGCCCTCAAGAAATGGAGACAATACTTGTTGGGTAATCGCACTGAAATCTTTTCCGATCATAAGAGTCTGAAATACATCTTCACTCAACCAGATCTCAACCTCGGGCAAAGGAGATGGATTGAAAAGATCAAAGACTTTGATCTTACCATTTCTTACACTCCAGGCAAGGCTAATGTTATGGCCGATGCTCTCAGTCGCAAGTCGTATTGCAATAATCTCATTATCATGGATAGCCAACCTCCACTTCATGAAGAATTCCAGAAGCTGAACCTTGGTCTTGTTCCTCAAGGCTATCTTGCAAAATTGACAGCCATTCCAACTCTCGAGGACAAGATTCGTTCTGAACAACTTCGTGATGCTGAAATCAAGAAGATGGTAGAATACATCAAATAAGGCAAGGAGAAATTTAAGTCCTTCTCAGTTGATGACAAGGGAACTGTGTTCTTCGAAGGACGCATTGCAGTTCCTCAAGTTCAAAGTCTCAAAGATGTCATTCTCAAGGAGGCTCATGAAACTCCTCTCTCCATACACCCTGGAAGTACAAAGATGTACCAGGATCTCAAGACACTGTATTGGTGGCCTGGCATGAAACGTGAAATTGCTCAATACGTTTCTGAATGCGACGTTTGTCAACGTTTTAAGGCAGTCCATCAGAAAACAGCCGGTCTTCTCCAACCTCTGAAAATCCCTGAGTGGAAGTGGGACATGATTGAAATGGACTTCGTCACTGGTTTTCCAAAGTCCAAGAGGGGCAACGATGCAATCTTCGTTGTCATTGATCGTCTCACTAAAGTAGCTCACTTCTTTGCTGTCAAAGAAACAATCTCAGCTAGCCATTTAGCAGAGCTCTACACAGCAAAGATTGTTCCTCTTCATGGTGTTCCATTGGAAATCAGCTCAGACCGTGGAAGCATCTTCACTTCTCATTTCTGGAAAAGTTTTCAAGAAGCATTGGGCACCAAACTTCTGTTCAGCACAGCCTATCACCCTCAGTCTCAGGGGCAAGTCGAAAGAGTCAATCAGGTTCTCGAGGATATGCTCAGAGCATGTGGTCTCTCATTTGGCATGAAATGGGAGGAATGTCTTCCATATGCTGAATTCTCCTACAACAACAGCTTCCAGTCAAGCCTAGGCATGGCACCATTTGAGGCTCTCTATGGCCGCAGATGCAGGAGTCCAATCAATTGGTCTGGAGCTGGTGAACATTCACTCTTAGGCCCTGACATTGTTAAGGAAGCCGAAGAGAAAGTTCGTATCATTCGTGACAATCTCAAGATTGCTCAGTCTCGTCAGAAAAGCTACTATGACAGCAAGCACAGGGATATGGTTTATGCACCTGGTGACAAAGCATATCTCCGTGTAACTCCCCTCAGAGGCACTCATCGTTTTGGTGTCAAAGGAAAGCTGGCACCAAGATATATTGGTCCTTTCAACATTCTCTCAAGGCGTGCGGAAAATGCCTATCATCTTGAACTTCCAGAAAAGCTATCCAAGGTGCACGATGTGTTTCACGTGTCACAGCTCAAGAGGTGTTTCAAAGAACCAGATCGTGCAGTTGATCATGATTCCATTGAACTGCAAGAAGATCTCTCTTATGAGGAGCACCCTGTTCGAATTCTCGATGAGACCGAGCGTAAGACTCGCAACAAGAGCACCAAGTTCTTGAAAGTGCAGTGGTCCCATCATTCCGATAAAGAGGCAACGTGGGAGACCGAAGAGGATCTTCGCAAGAAGTATCCGGACCTTTTCTCTTCTCAGTAGGAATCTCGGGGCGCGATTCCTTCAAGGGGGGGCGTTTTGTAACATCCCAAGTATGAAAAAACACCCCTAGGATGTTTGTCTCTTGTTTAATTTATGTTTTTCATCATGACATCATCATTGCAATTGTTTTTGCATTTGTTTTCCTTTGTTTTCCCTTGTTTTCCCATTTGAAATTCAAACAATATTCAAATATTTGTTTCATACTTGTGCTGTCACAATTTTTCAAATGAAAATTTCAAATCAAAACATTATTTTGTTTCCAATAACTTGGAAGTTCAAACCCTTTAAATTCCTTCTTTTCCATGTTTCAATTAATATCAAAAGTGCTCAAATTCAATTAAAATACAAACAACAACTAATTTGAAATATTTGAAAAACAAAAGTTTGCAAACTTGTGCTGTTACATTTTCCAAATGAATATTCAAATCAAAGCAATTAAATTGTTTCCATTAAAGTTGTAAGTTCAAACTAGTTTAAATTATTGCTTTCAATAATTCAATTAATATCAAATTCAATTAAATTCAATTAATTTCCAAACAGCAACATAAATTAAAAAAAATTGGGAAACAAAAGGTTGCACATTGCTGTTTTTATAATAAATAACTCATACATTTTTTTTCCTAATTTTTTCCAACCCCAAATACCCACTCTTTTCTTCCTATTCTATTTCTGCAAAAAAAAAAACAGAAACAGTTAAACAGGAAAAAAAACAAAACGTAGAGGGGAGAGGCAGCAGGCCTAGCCCACAGCCTGCTACCCCTTCACCTCGTCCCTAACCTCCGTACGGCAGCACATCGGGCGCATCCACGTCGACACAGCGAGGAGCAGACGGCCGAGCACCTCCCCCCTCCTCCTTATAACCCTAGGCCTCGAGCTCCTCCCCTAGCCCTAGTCTCCACCTCTCTCTCCCTCGCCGCCGCCATGTTTTTCCCCTCCTCTCTCCCGCTGTCCCTCTCTGCTCCCCACCTCTGAATTTTTTCCACCACCGCCACCTACCTCCGGCGATCGCCGTCGCCCTAGCCACCCTCGCCGCAGGACGAGTACGGGAATCGAACCCCCCCTGCGTCTTCATCCTCCTCGATACCGACGTTGAGCCCGAGAGGCAGTGGGTCGCCGCCGCCATCCTCTTCCCCTCGCCGGCGTCCACCTCCACACCGGGCCTCTGCTACGTCTACAGAGAGGTGAGCTCCACCTCTTCTCCACCCTCCTCTTTCTCTCTGCACGAGCCCGAGCACACGTACACCCTAACACGCGCACGTTTCCTTGCCCACAGCGAGCATGAGCCTCTGCATCTCGCCGCCGGCGACCGCGTTTTCCCTCTGTCAGAAAGTTCAGTAACTGAACTTGCAAATTCAGTTAACATTCGCGAACACCACCTTATCCTCCCCGCGCGTCCCTTCTGTCAACGAACCGCAACGTACCGCAGTGGCAACGCTCCCGTGCGCTCGCGCCCGAGGTCGAGGGATCGAGCCCTCGCCTCCGCGGGATTTCCCCCCCAATTTTTGGCCTTTGCCACGCGGGATGCGCTGGCCCACCTGTCTGTGGCAATGGAGGCCACGCAGGCGCACACCCGCGGCCACGCAGCGCCACGGTGGCCAGGGCCCGCTGGCAGTGGCCCAGGTTGGGTCACTGCGCGGTGTATTTAGTTTCTGCCACAGTTTTCTTTTAATTTAAGTCCCTGCAATTTACAGAATAGCCCCTGTAATTGAAATACAAATAACTTTTAAATTCCAACTCCAAATAATACGAATAAAATATCTATACTGAACAAAATTTAATTCTCTATCTGATTAAATCATTTGTTTTCTGTTTAGAACATTTCAAATTGTTTCCAAATTTAAATTCAAACAAATCATTTCAAATTTGGTTAATTTTATAACTAATTCAATATTAATTCAAATGTCACATATAAAATATGTTTTCCATGCAAAATTGAACCACCTTACCAAATATAAACTTTGTTTCATGTTTTGAATAATTAAATTTGGTTAACTAATTTAAACCTTGTTTAAATCATTTAATATTGCTAAGTCCATAACTTGGTCAAATTAATTTCTTTTAGAACATATAAAATATGTTTGCAAACCAGAAAAACATAATCTTTTCAAATATGAATTTTATTTAATGTTTTGAACAAATAAAATTCAATTAATATTAATACTTGAATCAAATCCATTTAAATCTTGTTTAAACTTGTTTAATTCATAATTAATTCATTCTAAATCCTTTGTCAATAAATGAGACATGTATTCCAACTAAAATTTTGTGTTCTTTCCAAATATTAACTTTGTTATCTATTTTGAACAATTAAAATTGGTGAAAACAACAAATGCTTGTGTAACTCATTTAATAAACCAAATTTCTTAACTTAATAAATAAAACCCCAAACTTGGTAAACAATATATCAAATTGAAATCTATTCTTGTTTCCTTATTGTTTTCATCATCCATGCATCATGCTAATCAACTTTCACATGATGGTTAGTTGTAGATCATTTAAATTCAACCTTATTTCATGGGCTTTCCATATGCAATCCAAATTGCATATGAGCCCATTTAATTATGTTACCATGTCAATTAGCTTATCTTTGATGCACCAATTAAATTGTCATGCATCATACCATGTTTGTGCATTATACCATGTTATTGATTGTTCGTCTCTCTTCGTTGTTTGTTTGCTTCTTCTCGAATAGACGACGACGTTGAGACAGACGAGGTTTACGACACTACTTCAGAGGAGTTAGCTCAGTACCAGGCTGCTGAGTTTGCAGGCAAGTATTCACTCACATGAACCATTGTGTTCCTTTCCACACTGGTTACCGATACTTTCCGTTGTCTATTCTGCTAGCCTTATGAATCGTTGCTTGTGTTCGATCCTATCACATGTTATCCTGTAACCCTGATATAGCCTCACTTCCACACCTATACCGCATTGCTTGTTGCCTGAGTCTTACTAGCATGCTTAGGGTTGTTTATGCTCGAGTCTGCTGTCCGTTATTATTGTTACCTTATTCATTATGTTCTGGGGCTCGATGCTAAACAATAACCTGTTAATGTTTGAGGTAACGCTAATTTGATGATAAGGCACCGGCAGGAGGCCCGGCGTGGTTTTGAGGCCTGCTAGTGTCGACCCTAATTAGGAAAAGGGTCTTGTCTACTGATCCATGATGAGCGCACTAACCGCATGTGGGAAGCGTGTATGGGCGCCCCCCTCAATTTGATTCGATTCGCATCTCGTCCAAATCGCCTCATTTAGTTCGGGTTATCCATTTGCCGCACGCATATGCAGGTACGAACCCGAGGCCAGGGTGGAAACTTTTGTAGTCGGCATTTAGGGAGACACGTTCTTAGAGTGCTATGAGGGTGCCCTTTTCTTCGTGGGGCTTGATTAGCCGTGCGCTCAATTGCACGGGGTTCTTTGGGCTTGATGCGAAGAAGAGTTGGGTTGTGTTGAGTGCCCCGCTTGGTGGAAGGCATTCCATCTGGCGGGTTATTCTTACGTGTACGGCCAAATTGGTGCACCCCTGCAGGGTTAAATCTTCTCGAGAAGCCGTGTTTTCCGCGGTTATGGTTGACTTGGTGAAAGTACTGGCTAACAAGTACCCAGAACAACTTACACCTAACTAATGATAACTTGACTAGTAATAGTCTTATTGACACAATAACTGGAACCATCATTAATCCAACGGTGTGAGTTATCCTCGGATTGCTTCTTAGGATAAGGGGCGAGATCCAGGATGGGTTTGTTTGGAGTTAGTAGTAGTTGGTTACGATACGCTATCTTATCTCCTTTCTGTTAGCCGGAAGTTATAGCATGTTTTCTGTAGTTGGTTAGAGCAGCCTGCTGCCGCACATTTGTATCACCTATTCTTCCGTTGAACCCAAAGCATCGGTACTTGGTGTTGCCGGGTACACTATGGTATCTTGTGAGTCTTGCTTGCCAGTACGTTTATGTACTGACCCCTTTGGGGCTGTGGTTTCCGCAGACTACGTTTCCGAGGATCCCCATGGTGGCTACTACGTGGAGTATGACGAGGCTGATGACGAGTAGATAGCGGACCCGGGCAGGATCCGAGACATCGTGGATGGGCTCCGTCTTTTCGTTTCCGGCCTCTTAGGCCTATTTGGATTTTGTCTGTACTCAGACGCTTTGGATGCTTCCGCTGTGTTGTAATGATGGATTGTTGGGACATATGTCCTCTGGATGATTGTATTTGCTATCTCTGCTCTAGTGAGAGCCATTTGCAACTTAGTTCAATCTTTTGTGTCTTAGAGATATGTTGTGATATCAGTTGTTCTAATGCCGTTGACGTACCCTGTGTGTATGTTATGAAGTACGTCAACGGAAGTGTCCTGATTTCTATGGGATGGTTTACGCAGACGATGGATAGTAGAGAATGGTTGTCACACGTTTACGTGTTGGCCTGCTCATATTGAGATGCGGGTGCCGGTATGCCCCGTAAGCCATTTGCTCTACTGTTTAGCGGACTGTGAGTATCCTCTAGAAGTCCGGGTGCGACAACTGGACACTAAAATTTCCGTAAACTGGACAAGAATGTGAATGGTTGCCTCCACTTTTGTTCAATTTTACTTAAATGCAAGATCTGGACCATATGACTTTAGCAGCATGAAAACCCCATGTGTGCGGCGTTTTTATCCGTGTCCAATATCATTTTCACATTATTCTTCTCTATGCAATATATCCTTAGTGATCGCAACATCTGAGAAAAAACATCAAAACATATGCACCATAGAAGTCAATGTCTATCTTAATCGCCACAACATTTCTTGATGTATTCTTTTAACTACTCCGTAATGGGACAACCCTCTCAAGGTAAGTTCCCTTTCATACGTCTTCTCACTCTCAATAGGTAGAACTGGCTCATGAGTTCGTTCTGACTGTTATAGTTCAAAAGTTTTTCCCTCTTCTAAGGAACGATTTTATCCCGAGTCTGGTATGCAATCCTTCAGGGTCATCAATCACTTTTATTTATAACTTTAATTATTGCATTTCTTGCACCTCATTGAACTTCTCTTACACTTTGGTCATTCTACTCAACCTCCATACCATCTTCCTCTTTATGATGCCTTGTTACCCTAGAATATGTGGGTATATCAATCTTATCACCTTGCCTCTTCAATACTATCATGCACTAGGAGTTCAAAGTTTTTGATACACATTAATCACTTCATCAAAGAGGCTAGAAATTACGAGAAAAAGGATGTCGAGCGAACATAGAGAACATACGAAATCTCTACTTCCACTAACCTCTCAAATCATACATTTTGAGACACCGCCTTCATTGATTCAGGCTTAGGGAATAGAGATGCAGGCGATGTTCGCGAGGGTTGCTATCAATTGTTTAATTAGGCTGATTAGGTAGTGATGCAGGTGCAATTGTGTACCTAGAAGAGCGATTTTGCACTGCAAAGCGCAACATGCTGGCGGATGCGGACGGCCCGCTCCGTCTAGTGGCACGTCCGCCTGCATGCCTATCAGGGAAACTAATTTGGCTCACCAAATCCCTATTGTTCCTCGATTTGACCCAAACCTAATCCTCCTGACGTACCATATTACTAAGACCAAAAACATGGAGAGCCTGCATTTCATGCTCCACCTGGAGCTCAACTATGACATAATCCATGCAAAAAGTTTTGTGAGCTTCATGTGTGACGCGGGATAGTCGCACGGTTCCATTAATAGCCTGCAACTCCCATGATGCTCATGTGCGATGCTCGGATAGTTTTGCAAGTTTCCCTTGGTTTTGTCTTCTACCATACAGTTAGTGGTAAAGTATTGGACTTACTATCAAGAAGATTGACTTTGTTCGGTTTTTATGCATGTCTTTTAGTAACATATAGTTGTATGGAGATACCAAGAGTTATCCTCATTTTCAGGAAAAAAAATGACATAAAAGGATAAGCGGTCGACAAGGACAAGGGATTGCGAAAGAGGATCTGAAGAGGCGAGGCTGATATACTCTTTGTCACGAATGAAAGGAGATTATGTGCATGAGAGGAAATCTAGTGATTTGCTCTTGCACACAGCCATCCAATCCACAGATGGATCGGGCATGTTGAATCATGTATACGAAGATAAATGACATAAACATTAACATATATCACGATCGGTGAGCGATACGTCCATTTTGCATCACTATTTTATATTATTATTTTCTGTTATTCATCGATATATTTCATGTTATGATGCATTACTTATGTTATTTTCTTATTTTGCATGTTTCATAATTTTTGGAGAATAAACACCGGGACCAGAAATCTGATGGAAAAAGCACCATCGAGACACCCTATTTCAGAAGATCAGAAGAAGAGGGGAGGATACCAGAGAGGTCTTAGAAGTCCCTAGGAGGAAGCTAGCCAGAAGGACATCCAGAGGGGGTCCACAGGGGGCCCATACCATGTGGTGACGCGCCCCCTGGCTGCACCGCCAGGTGGTGTGGCCACCCTGGCCCACCTCTGGTCGCCCCCTTTCGCGTACTTGACCCCCTGGGAACCCTGAGCCCGAGAACATCATCAAAGGAATATTCCGCCACCGTATCGGGGCGAAAAACAACAGAGAGAGAAAAGCTCTCCGGTAGGGATAAATCTGTCGGGGAAATTCCTCCCCGGAGAGGGGGAATCATCACCATCGTCATCGTCATCGCTCTGAGCATCATCAAGATCGTCATTGTTGTCATCATCACCACCAGCACCATCACCCTCATCATCCACCTTCATCCCGATGTAACAATTAGGGGTCTTTACCGTTGTTTTCCACTAGAGATCTCTCCTGGTGTGGATTACTTGTTAGTAGTTGATGCTTGTGAGATTTATCGGTGTGTACACTTTATGATCAGATTGTTATTATCCATTATATCACCTCTGATTATGATCTATATGATGTCCCGTGAGTAGTATATATACTTCTTGGGGACATGGGAGAAGTCATGATGTTAGTAGTGGAATTATGTTAAAGTAACATCTAGTGGTTTGATATTTAAGTTGTGGTGATATTCTTCTAGTGGTGGCATGTGAATGTCGACTACATGATACTTCACCTTTATGGTCCTAGGAGGATGCATTGTGTATTTGGCTACTAATTGTGGGGTTGCCAGAGTGACAGAAACCTAAACCCAGTTAGGAAACCAATGCATGAGGGAGTGTAGGATCCTAGAGTTATAAGATTGTGGTTAGATTTATCTTAATTACTTGCTTGTATTTGCGGATGCTTACGAGGGGTATAATCACAAGTATGTATTATTCCTAGTTGGGCGGAGCATTAGCATAGGTTCACCCACACAACACTTATTGAACAATAAATATTAATCAACAGTATATGAAGCGAAAGCACTTGAAGAAATTCACATGTGTCCTCGAGAATGTTTGGTAATCATAAGTAGAACGACCGGCTTGTACTTTGCTCTCAAAAGGATTGGGCCACTCGATGCAATTATATATACTGTATTTTCTTTACTCGCACTTTATTTATCTACTATATCAAAAATCACCAGAAACATGTTTGCTAGTGTTCACAGTGAATTCTCTATCCAACCTGCTTGTCAACACCTTCTGCTCCTCGTTGGGTTCGACACTATTATTTATCGAAGTACTGCGATACACCCCCTATACTGGTGGGTCATCAAGACTATTTTCTGGCGCCGTTGCTGGGGAGTGAAGCGCTATTGGTAAGAGAAACTTTTAATGTGAGTGTTATTTTTATTTCTGTCTGCTGTTTTATTTCATTATGGAGAATTCTGTTGGTTCTCTGTTTAGAGGTACTACTACTGTTACTGCTAGGGTAGTAGGTGACCCTGTTATCTCCTGAATTATATCCTTATAAAATATCTGTGAAAATTGTGGGACGTGTTATGGATAACTGCTCTTATGGAGATGGAACTGTCAATCCCGATGATCATTTGCTCTTTATACATGAATTAGGCGAGTTATTCAGGTGTGCAGGTATGCCAATGGATCAAGTTAAAAGGAAATTATTATCTTTATCACTGAAAAGTAGAGATGCTGAATGGTTTAAATTACTGAAGAATGGTGAATATATTGGATGGGAGGAAATTGTACCTCTCTTTTATTCTAAATTCTATCCTCTCAGTGAGATTCATAAAGACCGGAATCAAATATATAATTTATGGCCTCATGATGGAGACGGTTGTGATGAGCCAGCACACCACTGCATGTGTAGTGCGCAAGTCGGTGACATAATACTCACAGAAGGACTTATCCGTGAATATTACATCTCTCAGAGTGGTACAACAGAAACACAGCGGGTCCAAGCAAAGCTATAGGATATAAACTTCATTATAAAATCTTGAGAATCTCCTTGAAGAATCAAAGAAGATCTCATGCAAATGAAACATCGGAAGAAGCAATTTGAAACTCCAAGCCAGAGAATAACTCTAGCTCAGAACCAAATACACTACGGCTAATGTCAGCCCTAATCTATGGCCTGTAACATCTAAGCCCAAGAGTGACCTTCACCTACGTCTTGATAGCTTCTCCTCCACCAGCGTTGTTGATGATGATGCTTTGACGACTAAGTAATAGATCACTCCACCTAGCTTCATGAGGTAGCGATGCCTTCACGATAACAACTTCCATATGGCTTCAACTCTAAGCAGGGGGTCAAATGGGAACGAATGAGTAACGAGCGTTACTCAGCAAGTTCATGATATATAGTGTGTAGTTTGATGCACTATCTGCAGCTTTAGACTCGAAAGAGTCATAAGCTAATGCAAGGTTTTGTAAAACTTTCTTCAAGAGGTTTCTTTTAATTATGAAAACTATGCCCGCTAGATCTTCACAGGATTATAACTTCATGGAGTTGCCTTTCTTGCGGCGTTCGCAGCTCCTTCCCGGAACAGGGGGTAACATGCCACATCCTTTTACACTCTGTAGAGGTGCGTTACTTTACCCATGGACGACCAAGACCATGTTGCACAACCAGGCTCGAGATCCTATCCACGCCCACATAGGTGTGGGGCCCGGTTGTTGGTCCAACCCAAACCGTGCTTCTCCGCACAACGCATGCCCACCCATTTCCACCAGCAGGTTGAAAGCCTGATTCCACCCCTCACGATGGAGATCTACGCGCCCCTGGCAGACACTCATAGACCCCAGAGTCCGTGGGACGTAAGGGCTCCCACCCATGTGCATGTAGTCCCACAGAACCTACGGCGTACGTCTCTGGCAGCCCATTGACATGCGAACGAGAAAAGATCACAGCTGACTTACTCCCCCCCCTAGAAGACCCATGGTTAATGCGAATTTACGGCGCAAGAATCCTAACGGCAGTTGTTGTTAATTCCTAGGTAATACGTTCCCATGCAGATGGAACCTTCCTTTGACCTATTCATCTTACCATGGTCCCATCCGCCCACCAAACAGAACACTACCACTCGGGTAGTCATTCAATTAGTCATATTATTATAAAAATAGGATCATGCATTCTTTTTGGGAATAGGTGATAATATGATAGGGTTTTTGCAAATAGTTTGTTATGAGATACTGCAAAGGATATGAGCAAGTGATGAACTTGCCTGAGATTGAAATAACAATAATAATCCAGGTCTTCGGGGTTTGAGGGTCTCGTAGAAAATCCCGACATATGAAAGATAGCAAAGTAGTCCCGATAAGGACTACAGAAAACACTGGCAAGGATGATACATGCATAGTAATGAGATGCATCGTGAAATACCCTGGAAAATACCCCAGCTTACAAGTGTAAGCTATGTTCGATACGATAACTTAATCACATAAGTTTTAGGTGAATTGTTTCATTACTTGTGGTGATGTGGTTATTACTTCTTTTAGACTTACATGTGTTTCACTTTTATTTAGCAATCAATTGTTATAATGTTTAAGTATAAATGGTTACCACATGATTAAACGAGAAAACAATAACCTATGAAAAATATCTATTGAAAAGATAATACACATGTTTGATTTTATATTCAAAAGTGTAGAGTTAATGATAAAGAGTTTAATTGAAGAATGATGATTTAATACAATAAACTCTATCATCACATAACTTTCTATTGACTTGTGATGATAGGTTTGTTAGGTGTGAAAACATGAGGTTTTTGTTAATAAGAAAATAATGGTATGTCAATTGTTTGTGGTTATAAAGGAACATGGTAGAAGTTCATTATACTTTTAGAAACAAGTTTATAACTTAAACAAAATGTTTTGTGTTTGCCATATTTGAGTTGAAAACACTTTTCTCTTTGATTTAATATACATTTTATGTTTTCTGAAAATATTTGAATAAGTTATTAATTTATTAATTTTAATTTAATTAAATGACTAGAAAAAATATTGCACATGAAAACTTAAGCAAATGGCTTTGTAAACATCATAGATGAGCTGCATCTATCATTTGGAGCATTTTGGTATATAACTTATATTTTTCCGATTTTATGAATTATTTATTATTTATCAATATTTATTATTATTATTGTTATTATTATTATTTTTATTTTATTATAATTTATTTTATTTTTTTCACAGAAAACATTTGTTATGGATATTTTGAAATGCTCAAAATATTTAAATAAAGTTGAGAGAATAATTTACATTTGATTAAATAGATTTGAATTATTCTAAACCTTATTATGAAAGTTTTATTATTAAAATATTATTTTAAAACCATAATTTTAAGACTATAAGTATTATTTAGTTATTTTCCTTAATTACAGTACACAAATTATTTATTAGAATTTTATTAATGTTTATTGAAATTTTTAGTAATTTATAGATTTTTTTTAATTTTATTCCTTTGTTAGAGAAATGGTCAAACGACCAATATGCCCCTAGGGTTGACAGGTGGGTCAACCCTTTTAGGGTTGAGCCCAACCCACTCGCCTGGCCGAGCCAGACGCACCCTCGCACCCGCACGTTCCTCTTCTCTCACCACCTCCTCGCCCTCGGGCGATTCTCAGACGACCGAAATCGCCACCGCCTCCGGCGAATTACTCCGGCTTCCTCCGACCAACCCCGCCACCATGTCTGAGCGCAAACGATGCGTCACCTCGCCCTCCACCCTTTCCTCCACCTCGATCTATTAGCTGCTCGTTGTGCCCCTCGAGCACAAGCAAACCCTAACCCTAGGGTTCGGGAGCTCGGGGTGCTCCACCCCTCTCCGGTGGGTTCTTGCTCCTCGAGGTGGTCCAGGGCGTTCACGTTACTTCTCTGATGTGCTGCTTCTGCCCCGTGGTTGTGAGGACGATACGCCGCCGGGACGGCCTCGTGGAGAGCAACCGCGGCCTCGTCGCTGATCTGCGCTTCTCCAACTGGTTGTGGTCACCACGATGGTGACCACCTGTGAGTACCTCCTCACCCCTTCTCTCTCTGTCCCCTTATCCACTCTCTCTCTGCCTCCTCCCTCCTTTGCTCTGGAGCCTGGCCTTCGTGCCAGTGTTCATGCCATGCTCCCTGTGATACCTCTGTGAGGTTGTTGCTGGATTGGTTGGGCTTTGGGAAATTTCCCATTGAATCCTTGGTACGGAGGCTGTGAAGGATTCGGTATGTTCTGTGATGGATTGGAGATACAGATGCTTTATGTGGATTGATTTGCACTTAGGGATTATCTATCTGATGCAATTTGTTGTGGAAATCATCTTGGGATTATTCCTGGTGCTTGTGATGGAAAATTTATCTAGGATTCATTCCCTGTGCCTATGCTATGAAGAGATCCCTTAGGATATCTCCTTGTGGTTAAACACTGTGGCTTGCTGTCTGTTGAACATAGCTCACCAGTATGTGTGGCTTCAATACTTTCTGTGGGTGTGATTAATTTTGGTGATGTTACTCTGAATCCTAAATTCAGAGAATATGCCATCATCCCTGATTTCCCATTTTACTGCTTACCTGTCCTTATGTAGCTGTGTTGAGGTATCAGATCCTTGGATCTGATGCCCAGCAACTATATTGAGGTTGTGTGATGGGATACATTAGCTCTTTGGCTTAAGATTTGAATCAGGATTCTATTTACTGATAAGATCTATACTCTGTTGATGTGTTGCCTTTGTGCATCACTTGATAAGAACACATTACACATGATTTTTATTGCCTAAGCCTATGATGTTGTTCTGAGGCAAGTTTTTTTATATATAGATAAGAACAGATATTATGCTACTATTGAATTCCCTGTGATGACTTTAGCATAGCAACACTATGCTAGAGTGAGGGAAATAAATCCCAAACCCTCTCTGTGCATAGCTTAGCAATTCCTTGCTAAGTGGTATGAAGTTAACAACCTGGGGCTTGTTGGTGTTGGATGGTTTGTGTGTTTGTGGTCTGCTTGCTCCTCAGCCCTGCTCCTCCACTTGTAGCTTGGCCTTGTGAAGATCTTGCTGGTTATGTTCTCTTCTTCAGGCCTGCTCCTACTCTCCTGGCTTGGCCTTGCTGAAATCTATCTGGATCTCTAATCTCACAGGCTTCTAGTGATGGAATGATTTGTGGTGAAATATTGGGTGATGGTTGTTCTTACTGTTCTTGCTGGAGCTGTGCAGCTCGAGCTGTGAATAGGGAAAAGTGATGTGATCCCCTCCCCTTGCGGCTGATGTGGTATTTATACCACAACAGGGGTCTTGACAGCACTAAAGTGTGCTCATGAGTGTGTTGTTAGCTTGTGTGCTAGTGATAAGATCTTTTGGCCAGGCAGTGCGGCTGGTCTTATCCTAGCCTGCTATTTTTCTTGTGATGCCAGTTGTATTTCTGGACCCTGACTGTGATGCTGGTCTGAGGCTATCTTTATTAGAACAGACACTACACATGTTTATTAACCCAATCATGAGTTCATCAGTGCAACACACTGACAAACTGAGGGTACTAATCCCTCCTAATCTCTCTGTGTTTGGTTTGTGTTTTATTTTGCAGGTGAAGAAGATAACATATACTAAGGAGTAGATAGGACTTATTTTTAGGAACAAATTCATGTAATGATACCCATGTAATATCATTGTATTATTTATTTTGTTGGAATCAGTTATAAAGACTTTGTATCATGTGTTGATATTAATAAAATTCAATTGTTTTGTTTTTCCTATACTTATTGTTATTGGAGACATCCAATATTTGTTATCTATTATATGTTTCCATTTAATTATGGTAATTGTATTTTCTTAATTATTCAATTTGAGTTCCAATTCAAATTCAAACATTCACAAGTTTAAATAATTAAAATCTGAACTCCTCAATTTCAAATATAATCTAGAGGTCATGTCGAAATTCCACTCTCTTCCAATATTGGTCTCTCTCTCTCTCTCTCTCCATCAGAATATCGATGGAACCTCAATCACTCTAGGGTCTAGTATTTGTGAATAAGTCTCCAGTTGCCACATCTCGTCTGATGATGTCTCAGAGTCAATTACCATTTTGTTCCCGTAGAATTAAACCTAATGAAACTACAGTGTTTAATGCCCTCAGAAATAATCTGTTTACAAGATTGATCAGGTCCTGTACTCAAATTATTCTTGTATGACACCAAACACCAGGATTTCACCCCCTCAGTTGATGTCTTCTTATCTTGGTTCCCTCCTGGTTTGCTTCAGTTGATGTCTTCTTATCTGTTTACACACAGTGATCAGGGTTAAGTATTGGTTTAAGAAGGTTTGTTTCCTTGTTCAGACTCATCCTTTAGAACAATCTAGATCATCCAGTTATACACGACTATCTTGTAGAAGTAAAGTCATCATCTGTGTGATTTGGATACTCACCCCTCTTCGAGTTCTAAAATACCTAGATGAATTCTCTAAAGTCATTCATAAACTTGTGGTGGATGTTGTTGAAAGTTCATGATGGTCATCACCAAATTTGGTTTGTCTTATAATATGATTTGGTTTATAAAAATGTTTGTTATAAAGATCACTCCAAGATATACTCTCAACAAGATGATCTAGCCCTATTTCATCATGTCGAGAGAAACATTGGTCACTTTGCTCCGTTTAAACTTTCGCGCCAAAATTTCCCGTATTTTCAGATGCATGCTTTGCAAATGCACATATTAAATTTAGATCCTTATAACCTCCCAAACACTGGAGCGTTACAACAGTATTGCCCAAGCATGGGGGAGAATGAAGTTATTAATGCTTAAATGCCCCGTTCTTGAGCTCTCGAGCAATATTGTTATCAATAATTTTTATGCAAGGCTTTCTCTTCATGATAAGGATTTATTGGGTGCTTCTTATTCAAGATCATTCACACGTATGAAGGAAGAAGATAAATGGGATTTTCTTGACCGTATTGAAGAAAACACTAAAGCATGGGAGAATGACAAAGGTAGAAAATTGGGTATAAATTATGATTATGAATGCATTAAAGATTTTATGGGAACTGATGATGTTTGTGGTCTTGATTCTCAAATCTTTGCAATTTTTCTTAAAGACTTTGCCTCCTATCTTGATATTCCTAAAAAGGAGTTGAGCAAGTACCATGCACCTTATAAATATATTGTTCCTACTAGAAATATAGAAGTGCATGTTCTTAGTCCTGCTGTTCCTGAGCCTTATATTGAGAAAATGTCTTTCCCTGCTAAGGTAAAAGAACATCCTATTGTAGCTAGTGTGGTTAACAAGAGTATAAATAAATCTATTGAACCTGATGAACAAATAACTGTTGAACCCGCTGTAGCAATAGTGAAAGACCTTGTTTGTGGAAGCGTAGATGATGAACATATTGTCTTTTGTGAGGATGCTTCTAATATTGTCTCACATCCCAAAAGACCTAAGAAAAGTAGTGTTCCCGTGCTTTCTGTTAGGATTGGTGATCATTGCTATTATGGTTTGTGTGACATTGCTGCAAATTCTAGTGCTATTCCTTATGAGCTTTATAAAGAAATTGAAATTGGTTCTTGTGAGCTTGAGGATATTGACGTGGTTATCCAGCTTGCTAATAGAGAAACTATCTTTCCAATTGGTATTATTAGAGATGTGGAAGTTTTATGTGGTAAAACTAAATATCCTACTGATTTTCTAGTGTTGGGTAAGCCTGCTAGTAAAACTTGTCCTGTTATTTTTGGTATACCTTTTTTGAACACTTGTGGTGCTATTATGAGGGAGAAGATATTGACTAAATTTGATGGAAAATCTTAAGAGTTCAATGTCTCCAAATTTGATAGAGCACCTTATGAATCTGAATTGCCTTGAGAATTTTAGAGTTGAAAAACGTGCCTCTATTGCTCTTGCTCCTAACAATGCTTTGCAACAATATATGAAGGACCATGAAAGTGAGGTCTTTATGGAAGAGAGAAATGAGATTGACGATATTCTTCTTCGTCAACCCAAGGAGGATCCTGTCTTTGATTAAAAACCTTTGCTTGATGATCTTAAATATTTTTATATTGATGATAAGAAAAAATATCCTTTTATTATTAGTTCTAAACTTTCAGGTGAAGAAGAGGAAAGATTATTGGGAATATTGAAGAAACACCGTGGAGCTATTGGATATACTCTTGACGATTTGAAGGGGATTTCTCCCTCTATATGTTAGCATGTTATTAATATTGAACCAGATGCAAAGCCAGTACTTGAACATCAACATCGTTTAATTCCTAAGATGAAGTAAGTGGTAAGAAATGAGGTATTAAAACTCCTGGATGCTGGTATTATTTTTCCTATTGCTGATAGTAGATGGGTGAGCCCTGTGCATTGTGTTCCTAAGAAGGGAGGAATGACTGTTGTGCCTAATGAATTATTCCTCAAAGAGTAGTAGTTGGTTATAGAATGTGCATTGATTTTAGAGAAGTTGACAAGGTTACTAAGAAAGATCACTATCCTTTGCCTTTTACTGATCAAATGTTGGAGAGGTTGTCTAAGAAAACACTTTTTTTTCCTTGGTGGTTATTCTGGGTTTTCTCAAATTGCTGTTATGAAGCAAGATGAATAGAAAACAACCTTTACTTGTCCCTATGGTACTTATGCTCATAGACGTATGCCTTTTGGTTTGTGCAATCCTCCTGTTATGTTTCAAATATGCATGTCTAATAGTTTTCATGGTTTTTGTGAAGAAATTGTGGAAGTATTCATGGATGATTTCTGCGTCTATGGAACTTATTTTGATAACTGCTTGCACAACCTTTATAAAGTTTTGCAGAGATATGAGGAAACTAATCTTGTTATTAATTGGGAGAAATGCCACTTTATGGTGAATGAAGAAATTGTTCTTGGACATAAAATTTCTGAAAGAGGTATTGAAGTTGAAAGAGCTAAAGTGGAAGAAATAGAGAAAATGCCCTGTCCCAAGGATGTTAAAGGTATTCGTAGTCTTCTTGGCTGTGCTGGTTTTTATAGGAGGTTTATTAAATATTTCTCTAAAATATCAAAGCCTCCTACTAATCTTCTTAAAAAAGACGCACCTTTTGTTTTTGATGATGATTGTAAGGAAGCTTTTGAAACTTTAAAGAAGGCTTTAACTACTGCTCCTATTGTTCAACCACCTGATTGGAACTTACCTTTTGAAAATTATGTGTGATGCTAGTGATTTTGCTGTCGGTGCTATTCTTGGACAACGAGTAGATAAGAAATTGAATGTTATTCATTATGCTAGTAAGACTCTTGATGATGCTCAAAATAATTATGCTACTACTGAAAAAAAGTTCTTAGCTGTAGTTTTTGCTTGTGATAAGTTTAGACCTTATATTGTTGATTCAAAAGTTACTATCCATACCGATCATGCTGCTATTAGATACCTTATGGAAAAGAAAGTTTCTAAGCCTAGGCTTATTAGATGGGTACTGCTTTTATAAGAGTTTGATTTGCATATTGTGGATAGGAAGTGTGCTAAATTCATGTTGCTGATAACTTATCTAGATTGGAAAACATTGCTTATGACCCTATTCCTGTTAATGATAGTTTTCCAAACGAACAGTTGACTGCAATAAAGGCAAACTCACAAGATAGTCCATGGTATGCTGATTATGCTAACTTTATTGTTTCCAAGTATTTGCCTCCAATATTTACAGCTGAACAAAGAAGGAAATTCTTCTATGATTTGAGGCATTATTTTTGGGATGACCCACACTTATATAAAGAAGGAGTAGATGGTATTATGAGAAGATGTGTTCTAGATCATGAACAACGTGAAATATTGAGAAAATGCCATGGTAGTTGTGGGGACACCAGACTAGATGTCCGAGACCGCCAATATGCATACACTCATGATCCCAGATCGACGGTCATGAGCAACATATTTAGAGATGGTACATCAGAGTTCACATCCATTAGACGAATCAAATAGTATTACACAAATGATCTGTCGACCAACTCTGAGACAACTGCCGCGCAGGGCAGCGGCAAACACACATTACATCTACTTTATTCAGCGGAAGCAAACACAACGAGTAGAACCCATGTCAACACCTTAGCACCATAGGATGCTAACCGAGAGACGTGCCTAGTACGCGGGATCGTCATAGTACTCCTCCTCAAAGGTATCCTCCTGAGGGAGCTCCTCACAGTCTGACCAAGACAATAGCCAGGGACGAAACCATATGAGCACATTGGATTGTAATCGCAAGATACCCTAAATGAAAGCTTAATAAATGCAAGGATGCAATATAGGTGGTAGGAAGGCTATACTTTGGGCTGGTCTATCCATGGTGAGTAGAAGACCCATCATGGTTGCTCAAGTTTTAGTTGTTTTTGTTGAAGAAGATACTTCAAAAGTTATTTTATTTCTCTTGTAGATATCGCATAACCACAAGGTTTTGATAAAGCATTCTAAATTAAAGAAAAGTTTTTCTTTGTAAAACTTCTTGGAAGATCACAACTTCAAGACCAACATTTCTCCGGTACCTCAAAGGTACGATCATTCCCTTTCCAGTACCTCCCAGGTACAACAACATAAACATTTTCCAGTTTTTTCAAAAATTGACACAATGCTAGCTACATGGCCATTCAAGTATCCATATCCGAGGACGCGGCTATTCTGAATAGTTTTACTCCGCAAAGGTGTACACATTCCACAAGATCCAGTACATCCGCTGTGAACAACCACAGACTGTCCAAGACAGTATGCAAACATCAGATACTTGGTCCTAACTATCCACTATGTAAGTGCTAGTAAATGGCTACCTCTTCAACTAGGTTTGTTCTCCCCGGCACTGAGTGAATCAGTCTTATAGATTCGGTTTCCCCTGACAACACACCGCCATGGAAGGAGACCCAACTGTTGCAACCGGTGGTGAACTTAATCCCACACTGAATGGCCCGTTAGTCCTGAAACCAGAAAGAGAGAAGCCGATGCCGGTGAAGCCCTAACACAAAGATTGAGGGAATCTTGGACATCGAGAACCCAAAGCACACTTGGGAACATGTGATTTGGAACCACCTTTCATTTGGTGGCATTCTGATGCTTCGGATCCTCTCTCTGGTGGAACCCTAGTCCCGCTGGAGAAAAGTCTGACTTATCGTTCTATCCCTCATACGTGAGCCGGAAGGGGTAAAAAGGTGGAACCAATTCCTTGGTTGTGTTTGGTTAGGCCAAAGGAACACCCAATAAAATTGTATACCCACACTGTTGATAAGATTCCCCCCGGTTCGATAGATCCGGAAGTTTCGGAGTTTAAGTAGTCGTGGAACCGGACAAGGAGAATCTGATGCCGGTGAAGCCCCAACACAAAGAGTGAGGGAATCTTGGACATCTACACACCAAATCACACTTGGGCACATGTGATATGGAACCACCTGTCATTGGTGGCATTCCGATGCTCCAGAACCCCTCTCCGGTGAAACCCTAGACCAGCTGGAGAAAAGTCTGAAGCATCGAAAGAGGGAAGCAAATTGATAGTGTTAGTGGAACAGATCCAACATGCGGTATAAGTGAATTTTCTGAAATGCAAATATGTAGTCAGATGCTGTAAAAAAGTTGAAATGGTATGTTGTATCGCCCACCGTGGGGCTCGAACCCACGACCACAAGGTTTAAGAGCCTTGCGGTCTACCAACTGAGCTAGACGGGCTCTGTTGATTTTAATGATTTTCTGGTTGACAACTAAACTAACTTCCTCATTAATCAAGCTACTACAACATAATCGTCAGTTGGATGTATTCATGCATTCATAATGCCAGGCAAGCTCCAGGTCTTTTCCAAAATAAATGATTGTGTTTATGCCAGATCAAAAGTCAAAGTTCCATGCACTAGTAATAGCTCTTTTTTTTTAACACGCAATACAAAAGTAATAGCTCCATTTTGGTACTACTATACTTTGCTGCTCTCATGAAAGAACATAGCATACAATTCTACTTACCTCGGATAGCGGAACACTTTGGTTTAGCTACTCTGCATTTGGCATGCCTACATAACCGACCTGAGGAAGACACACAAATTATAACATATTTTTGCAACAGACCTATATTATATCTGTATCATTGTGCAAAATATAACATAGTTATATTTTGCACATCTTGTTATATTTTGCACATCTTCCAAGGCACATGCCCAGCCTTCCAAAGATACTTCTTAACCAAACAACGACAGTTTTACATAGACAGTCAGATGCCACTGCAAAACCAAAACATTGATCCAGCTCATTAATCGCGGTCAGAATAACAGAACCAGGTAAACATCTAAATCAATTTCTGGTTAACGACAAAACTGCAGGATCAAACATAGGACAACCGAATGCAGCAACTTCCCTAATGGTACAACTATCCCCAAAACCAATGTAGAACGGATACAAATTAGCTATTATGTTCAGCAGCTTTAAGTAGCAAACTATTATACCTTCATTCCCGGTTACCATGCGCAGTTCAACATCTTCAGGACAGTCGTTGCAGAACTTGCTAATTTTGTATCATGTCAGTCACTACAGCTTCAACCGGTAAAGAGAACAGTGCAAAACATATTCTCTTCACTCACTACAGGAACAGGAAACACCGAAAGAGCAGGAGCCAGCCTAAAAATAGATATATCAGGACCTCCAGGCTAAAATAGTTGCAAAATGGCAGCCCAAGTTGTACTCCCTCGCACTAGTCATCATCGACTGAATTTAACTGACTGTGTAGTGGCCCTATTATAACCGCGACTTCTTCAATATTTTTCGTTGGCTGAGAGGAGCAGAAAAACTCTATTACAATCTCATCAAATCTCCACAAAAAAACGAGAAAAAACATGGGTAATGAATTATACCTGCAGGAATTCTAGGAGGCGCCATACGAGGTAGTTTATGATCAACACAAGGCAAAACAGTTTGCCTGCCCAAGCTCCACATGCGAGGTGCAATTACAGAAACATAGACATTAGTTGCTTCCTGACGTCATTGCGAAATAGCAACAGTGATACTGCATAGACATTGACTTGTAGAACTAACCATTATATGGAAAATAGTAGAAAATATAGAGGTAACTCGCCTCGTCGGGCGCGTCCACCACCATGGCGCCGCCGTCGGCGTCTGCGGCCCGGGCCGCGCCGGCTCGGGAGCCCGCCCCCATCCTCTCGCTCCAGGAGCTCTCTACGGGACTCCGCGACCTGACCAAGGCGGTCTCCGACATCAAGCACGCCATCGCAGTGCTCCTCCAGCGGACGGCGCCACCGCCGGCCGCGCCGCCATCCGCGCCATCACAGCCGCCGTCCACGGCCCTCGCGCCGTCGCCTTCGGCAGCCGCCTCCCACCAGGGGGTCCCGATCACTCAGATCAGGTTCCCTCCCTCGCCGTCCCAACTTCCGGCCTGGCTCGACGCGTCAGTCTATACGACCGCGCCTGCCCAGCCGACCGTGCTCCAGCCGACCGCGTCGTCCTCGGCCACGACCTTCGGGGGTTTCGCCGGGTACGCTGAACCCTACATCGGCGCCGGCGGCCACCAGTTCCAGGGGGGGCCCATGGTGCCCACCTACTCGCCCCCCGCCGCGATGGGTCGTCACGAGGGAGCCTTCGCCGTCGCCCCGCGCAGCCAGCAGCCGCCCCGCTTCACCAAGCTGGAGTTCGCCACCTACGACGGCACCGTCGACCCCCTGAACTGGCTCAACCAGTGCGACCAGTTTTTCAGGGGGCAGCGGACCCTCGCGTCCGACCGCACGTGGATCGCCTCCTACCACCTCCGCGGCACCGCCCAGACGTGGTACTACGCCCTTGAGCAGGACGAGGGTGGGATGCCTCCGTGGGAGCGCTTCCGCGACCTTTGCCTCCTCCGGTTCGGGCCTCCGATACGCGGGAGCCGACTGGCCGAGCTCGGTCGCCTTCCCTTCACCTCCTCTGTGCAGGACTTTGCCGATCGCTTCCAGACGTTGGCGTGCCATGCGCCTGGCGTCACGGCTCGCCAGCGCGCCGAGCTATTCGTCGGCGGCCTGCCGGACCACATTCGCGTCGACGTGGAGATGCGGGATCCTCAGGACCTGCAGTCGGCCATGTACTACGCCCGCGCCTTCGAGCAGCGCGCGCGGGCCATACAGCAGGCCTTTCCAGCCAGCGACGTTCGGCCGCCCGCCCGCCCCCCACCGACACCAGCAGGCCAGGCGCCCACAACCTTGACTCATGTGGGGCAATCTGATCCAGCCGCGACCACGGCTCGAGCGCCGCCGTAAAGGGTTGTGCTTCAACTGCGACGAGCTCTACGTACCGGGCCACGTTTGCCCACGCCTGTTCTACTTGGAGACCGTAGACGACGTGGCGGCTAATGTCGTCACCGCTGGGCCGGCCAATGCAGCTGTCTCCAAGACCGACGCCGATCCGGGATGAGTTCCGCCAGCAGTTTCCAGAAGTTCAGCTCGAGGACGAGCTGTTTGAGAAGGCGGGGAGAGATGTTATGGTCGGTTTAGTTGTGGGCTTAGCCCAAGTAAATTAGGGGCTTAGCCCAAGTAAATTAGGGTTTAGAGGAGGCCGTCCTCCTATATAAACACATGTATCCCTACTTTGATAGAAACAATAACAATTCAACTGCAGATAATAAAGATCAAATGGGAAAACCACTGTTTCAGATACAACTACTTTATCTGAAATGGCAGAAAATGAGACTACAGTGCATGCTCCGCTTTATACTCACTGGGGAAGACGGTCTAGCAAATTTGTATCCGAGGATTGTATTGCACTGTTGCACACGATCTCTGTTCTTTTAGCCACATCATCCCAACTATAAAGCATTTTCATCTACCATGCACATTAGATTTGAATAAGCATGGAACAATTTGCATATCAAGTTTGTACTAAAGGAAAAAGCTTATGCAGGATCCCGTTTCTGGCAGGGCTCCAAGGAGCAGTAAGATCCCGAGCCAGGTGTATACAGACGAAACTCACCCCAAGACGCATAGTCTGGGGATCTATGCCAGGAAGTATGTCAATAGCTTTCCTGACAGCTCGTACCATGTCTTCTGGACCTGGTTCTGCAAGTACTATCATGTCATCAGGTAGAACTAGAACCTGAAAAAGAGTCGTTTGAAAGGAGCTGCAAATTGTCCAATTAGCTGAGATTTACGGTTGTCGGCAAAAGAAAACTTGAAAATCATAAAGGACATATACCTGTGGAACCCCTCTGACTCTAGTGCTTACTGTTAGCAGCCCACAGCTTGCCGCCTCCAGAATGGCTATGGAAAATGCTTCTGTAAGCGAAATACAATAGGGAAAGGTCGATTTTCAGTACTACTATGGTTACCAACTGCACTCTGCTCAACTGTCATAACTCATAAAGAAGGTTAACTTATCCTCCTTCTAGTTTCCCAAACAATATTAGGATTATGTTAAGAAGTGAAAAAATGGAACGAAAAAGCTCATTTTTCTGTTTGCATTGGATCCATGTAATATATATTTAATAGTTCCATAAGAAATATTCCCTCAACATAACTACGCTCAATTAAATGATACTCTTGGTACATGTTTTTAGAATCCGATGTTCACAACAATAATCAATAATCTGGTACAAGAATGCCCAACTGCAGGAAGGATCCACCGGACCCGATGTGGCTTAAAATATCTGTTCAAGAGCGCAATACACATACCCTGCTAATAGTAGTGATCATTTCCACAGAAGCCTTGGGTTTTTCAGAATTCAAAGGACAAGTTTAGTAAAAGCAATTCTCTTTGTCCCAATACAAACTGAAATTGGGAACCAGCAGGACTACTGAGACACACCAGGGTATAATTACAATCATCAATTGCAATTAGAAATACAGAAGAATGGAAAAAACGGCATGTAGCACAACAAATCTAGATGAAAAGGGATAAATGGATGAAAGAAACATTACTTTAAATACCAAACAATGAAAATTCAGAAAGATATCAGAACAAATCGTACTTGAGCATGAGGTACAGCCTCTAACATATCAACTCTATCTTGAAGGGAGAACTGCTCCCTCATCTGTTCAAGTCGCACACATTTTGGAGACAGTGAACTTTAAATCAAACCCAATACAATCCATATTGACACATGCCGCTTAATCTCTAGCTAACTCACTAGCGTATACTCATGCACATGATGCATGAATGTAATATCAGTAAACATACTTTTGCATTCGCCATGCATCAAAATGTCAATGCATACAAGACTGTTATTTCACATAGGAAGGAAATGTGCAAAACAACAAGAGCAGTAGTCTCCTCATGACAACATGTATCAACAAGTCCTTCCCAGTTCCCAATCCCGATTTAATTACCACATAGTGGGGAAAAGTGCTACTCCTACCTTAATACTGAGGGATATGGCATCTAATACATTATCTATGTACAGTTTCTTCACTACCAATCCAGCGGCAGGAGGCCTCCCAAACACGCCGGCTGCTGCCTGCACCGCCGGCCAGCTTCATTCTACAATATGTACTTCTTCCCTCTCTCTAATCTTCCATAAAAATGGCTAACTGATCACATCTTTGCTCCCTCAGTCCCCCTCAAGTCTGCACAGAGGGACTGAATGTGTGTTATACTGGCGTGACTCTTTAATGCAAAAACAAAAGGGTCAGCAAGGGGCGTTCATACATGGCGTTAAACTGTTATATACAGGTATGTCAGGTCAAATATGAATATATATGGCCTGTAACTCATAGAGCGCATTTGGCGGGAGACTGTGATTTCTATTCAGAACATTCAGAATGAGTTCCTTACTGATCGTTTGGCAGCAGCTATTTTTTACCAGGGCATGAACTACTCTATTAGAATCCTTGGGAACTCTGATGACACACGCCGAACCCTGCATCCTAGATTTGAATAAATCATCAAGCAAAGGCCTAATAGACCAGCGACACCCGCTCGAAATGACGTCGTTGCGCAGTTAACACATCTGCAAGTGTCCTGCCTTCAGTGAAGAAGGCGACGTTGCAGTAACAACCAACGTCAATTCTACCTTTCCATTGTTGCACAATTCCCCAGACTACATCTTGCCTCTCTTGGTTGAGAGGATGTAACCACTATCAATTAATAACGTTACTAGAGATATATAAATAGGAACCTGAAGGTACAAGAAGACAGGGATAAGGAAGATTGGTTGTTTTCTAAACTCTGCTCAATATTACAAAAGTCTCGGTAAAAGTTCTATCATTTCACATTTGACCTACTTTTTCCCACCACCAAACTTCTGTTGATTATTGATCGCATCAAAAGACAAAGTTAGGAACTTATGATACCCGTGCCCAGGTGGTGCTAGAGTGCAGCTTGGGCTGCAGAGTGCTCAGCATGTGCAGCACCACAGCCTGCGTGTAGGCAGGAGTTGTCGGGGCAGTGGTCCAGAGAGAGAGTGAAGGTGGTGTTGAGAGTGATCCAAACGCACCAATGGATTTTCAGCATTTAGTACTGAAGGGGCAATTCCAGAACAGATGCTCCTGTGTCTCAGGTTCTTCTGAATCACAAAGCACACGTTCAGTCTTCTCGTTTACCTGAATGTGGCATCGTTGAAGCTTCAAGTGAGATCATTCATATGGAGCTCTGAACCATGCCAAGCCTTATCACCTGAGTCAAGTAAATCAAATGACGCCATCAAAAAATTGGTACTTTGCAGGGAGCAAATTTATTTGTTCACGATATTTTCCTCTCCCTGAAAAGAGAGACAGCAACAATTTAGTAGTTGAAGCTTCAAGTGAGATGCCCTTGCCATCAACTTTAGACAAATAATTTCCGGCCTTGAATATCTCCCCTTTCTGCAGTAACATTCGGATGATATCATTTAACATACGAGAGCTGGGAGCACAACCACTCTTCTCCATTGATGAGAACATGCTGTCAGCCTCTTCCACTGATCCTTCTTTCAGAAGATTCTGTATCATTATGCCGTAAGTAGAAGCATTAGGTACCAACCCACTGCCTGATATTGCCGCAAACAAATCTTTAGCTTCTTCACTTCTCCGGGCCTTGTACAATGCATTAATCATGGTATTGAATATTGCAATATTAAACTTCATATTCATTGCACCTAATTTTTGGAACAGAACGATTGCCTCGTCGGTGCAATTATTTGCACAAAGTCCTGCAAGAATTATAGTGTACGTGCAAATGTCCACTCTAGTCCCACTTTCGATCATCTGCTGGAACTTGTTTTTCGCAGCAACAGGTCTCCGAGCACGAAATAACCCATCCAGTATGATGTTATATGTGACCGTTGTAGGTTTCACTTTCTTGCGCAACATTTCTTCAAACAGAATCAACCCATCATCGACCCTTTTACTTTTAAGATAGCCATCCAGAAGAGTAGCATACGTAACAACATCAGGCTCAATACCAACAGATATCATGGTATCAAACACTCCGATTGCTTTCTCCATGTTGCCGACTAAGCAATATCCGTCAATCAGTGAACTAAATGTAATGACATCAGGTGTCTCACCTATGTCTATAACCAAGTTGAAGATATCTTGTGCATCCATTACCCTTCCTTCTTTGCATACACTGTTTATTATTGAGTTGAAGAAGACAATGTTCGGACGAGAAATACCTTTGCTCGCCATTTCACAAACCAACTCCTTAGCTTTTCCTAAATCACCATGTGTACAATAACCCTGAATTAGGGTGTGATAGACAGCTGTGCCTGGTTTTAGTCCGTTGGAAATCATCTGACTGAATTTTTCCATAGCATCAGGCAGCCTGCCGATTCTACAAAGTGCAGCTATTACACTTGAATAGGTGAATATATCCGGACTCACTCCTTGTTCCTGCATTTGAGTAACTGTGCGCATAGCTACATCCATCATCCCATGTTTAGCATATGCATGAATTAAAATGTTGAAAACATGGCAGTCGGCTACAATGCCTTTGCCTGCCATTGAATTAAAAAGATTAATCATATCAGCAAAGCATCCTTCAGAGGCATACCCGTGGAGCAGAACACGATACGTGACGATATTAGGTTTGTGGCCCTTAGCCGTCATGGACTGAAAAATATCTGCAGCTTCTTTGGTTCTTCCATGCTTGCAAAGGGAGGCCATGAACGAGTTCCAAGTAACAATATCTGGTACAAGACCCTGGCTTGTCATTTCTCTGAACATTTTAGTTGCCTCTTTCCACCTGCCCAAAGTGGAATATCCATGGATCATGCTAGTATATGTCATATTATTCGGATGAACACCATTATCAACCATCTGCCGAAGGAACAACTCTGCCTTATCCATTGCTCTGGCCTTGCACAACGCATCAATAATCGAGTTATATGTGAACACATCTGGCACGAACCCTTGCTGCACCATTTCATGGAATAAATTGCATGCCTTGCTTAGTTCGCCTTCCTTTAAGAAGCCATAGATGACCGTGTTATATGTCACCACGTTAAGGGAGCACCCACATCCTTTCGCCACCGTCTGGAGTAGGTCAAGCGCCATCTGGCTTCTCCTCTCATCACATAAGCCCTTCAGTACGGTGTTGTATGAGTAGGCATCAGGCACACAGCTGAGGTCTGACATCCTATGAAGCAGCACACTTGCAGCCTCGTCTGTGCGTTTTGCGTAGCACAGGCACTTGAAGAGGGTGTTGGCGACGATCACATTTGTCTTGAGGCCCGTCCTGAGGAGGAGACTGAAGAAGGCAAGCCCTAGGTCCGGGCGGCGCGCGCGGCAGCAGCAGTCCATGAGGATGCCGTAGGTGTGTACTGTAGGTAGCACCACCTGCGGGCCAGCTTCTTCTCGGCGCACACGGTTGAAGAGGGCGATGGAGAGGGCAGGGCCATCTCCATGGACGGCGGAGCTCGGCGCGCGGGCGAGCGCGGCGAGGAAGCCGTTCAGGGAGTGCCCAGAGACCGGGGTTGCCTGCACGAGCAATTGGTCGAACAGGTTGTGTGCGTGCTCCGGGCTGAGCGTGCCAGCACGGACGCGCTTTGTGGCTGCAGCAAAGGCTGATTGGGGAGACCAGGAGCGTGAGGGCGACGAGGTGGAGGATGAGGAGGAGCGGCCGTGGAGGAGGTGGAGGCGGGACATGGGCGTGGGGGAGGGTGGCTGTCCGGCGTATGCGGGAAGCTTGGCGCGTGAGCGAGCTGGAGAGTCGAGAGCGTGAGGTGAGGAGGCCCGCGCGGTGCCTGTGCAGCCCTCTTCAACCCGAGCCTAGGGAGGGCTGGGACTGGGCAGGTTAACCCCTTCCAGGGTGACCGTGTCTACGGGTACGGGTGAGCACTGACCACCCCCTACCCCACAAGCCCCACCCGGAAAACATGAGTCATTATCCTCTACGGTGTGTGTCGGAAAATTGACCGGATGAGCGGGTAACCGTAATCTAGCCTTGCCGTCCCTGGGAGCCGTTGGGGACGCGCATGAGCTGGAGAGTTTTATTTGATCTGTTTTTCTATTTTATCTAAAGTTTTTTTTAAGAGACACTAGCTTGATCTTCTATTCCTAACTAGTAAGTTTGCACGTGCAATGCACGTCTCAAACGGTTAACATATATATTTGAAATCCACGGGAGTAAAATTAGAATTGAAATTTCAAAAAAATAACATATTAATGGGTGCACGGTATTCTAATGTCCCTTGGGTTATATTTCCATAATTGAGACACTGTTGTTCTCATGTTACTGAAAAAAGAAAATAATGTTCCATCGGTAGTTTGGTGTTCTGTGCTTATTCAATTATCACCGTGTTGACAAAGATGGTGCAAAACTCAGATACAACTCTCAGGTATCAGGATTAGTATAATGCTTGGAAGCCAAGAAATTAAATATGTGATATATTGAACCAAACTTTCTATTTTGTGTTTCCTGATTCGGGGTTTTTGGTAATAGCCAAGACTCCGAATAAGGATTTCCGGACATAAGTATTCACAATCAAACAAGAAAAATGTCTAGCATAAGTGAAAGTAAAGTATGGGCACCTAGAGGGGGTGAATAGATGCTACGACTAATTTTAATTTTTCTTTCGATTTAAGGCTTGACACAAAGGTAAATTCTCTAGATAATGCAACTATGGTGAATTTACCTATATGACAAGGATAACGATAAACACAATACAAGCGATAAGTAAAGAGAGTGAGGGAACGAGGTCACCAAGGTGGAGGACACGGAGACACGATGTATTTCCGAGTTCCTCCTTTTTAGGGGAGTACGTCTCGTTGGAGGGGTGTGAGCTCGCCACGAAGGCCTACTCAACGCCACTAAGGTCTCACCCTATTCTCCGATGAACTTCGCCACAAAGGCCTAGTTCACCTTCCACTATTGAACCCCTTTGAGGCGGGGATCGAATCCTTTACAAACAACTTGGGGCACACACCCACAACCAAATTGGGGGCTCCCAACTCTTCTTGAATCACCAACAAGTAACAAGATGCCTAGGTTCTCCACAAGAGGAAACCCTAGGCAAGATCCCTCAAGCTAGAGAGGGGGAAATGAAGAACGTCTCGGTGAAGATGTAGATCGGGGCCTTCTCCTTCAATCCTCCAAAGATCTTCTAGATTGGGTGGAGGGATTGGAAGTAATGAGAGATTTGGTGAGTTCTTAAATGCTCATAAATGCTAAGGGGAAGAACTAGATCTTGGGGAAGAAGAGGAGGGGTATTTATAGCCCCTCCTCACAACTAGTCGTTGTGCAGGAAAAAGGGGACCGGAATATCCGGTCCAAATTTGGACCGGAATATCCGGTCAGCTTGTTCCACGCAGTCCAGCAGAACTGTACCGGATTATCCGGTTGCTCCGGAATAATCCGGTAGACACCAGTACGCAAAAATTTCAGTCCTTAACCATTTTTGCGCTCCTTTATCACCAACCGGAATATCCTGTCCGAATATGAAATATCCGGTACAAATAATCCGGTATCTTCCAGTGTGCAAATCTTCCAGTCCTTAGCCAATTTCGCACAACTTCATCTGCACCCGAAATATCCGGCTTGACATGAATAATCCGGTTCAAATAATCCGGTACATTCCAGTGCGCAAAACTTCCAGTCCTTAGCCAATTTCACCACCAACCGGAAAATCCGGCTCAGCATGAATAATCCGGATCGAATAATCCGGTTCATGCCAGTACAAAAATTGCTCTGAAATTTGCCAAACCGGAATATCCGGTTGCCACGAATAATCCGGTTTGCAATAATCCGGTTGGGTGCTGTCCCAAAACTCTCAGGCCAAACTTCACCGATTTTTCGGTGATCGATGCCGATGTTAAGTATAACACCTGCACACTTAACACCTCGATAAATACTGTACTTAGTATTGTTAACTAACACACAAAACACCGGGAAACCGAAATGCACTTTCAATCTCCCCCTTTTTGGTGTTAGATGACAATACTAAGATTTGCAATAAAACCTTGACAAGAACATGTTTGAAACAAAATGGAAATGTCTCCCCCTATCGCAATGGATATCTTTTGTTTGCCTCAAATGCAAATAGATGCAATGGTGTATGAGGAGAAATTTCCAACAAGTAGCAAACATGCCAAAGTAACAATATCATCAATAGGTTGAGAATAAGATAGAAGTATATACCTTGTGTGAAGATAATATATCCATGAATAACCAAGCACAACAATAGACAATATCCTCAACATATAAGATAGATAACCATATAGCCACGAACATAGATAATCCATGATAATATCCAACATAGTCTCACACACAATAGCACACATAGTTTTAACGAGACAATAAACGAACAAAGTTCACGAAAACGAAGAAACTAAAAGGGACACAAGCTCTCAAGAAATGATAAAAGCATACGCTTGTGCCGCATCCATGCAAATCCCGTAGTCTAATAGCTACTTCTCCCCCTTTGGCATCGAGACACCAAAAAGGAGAGAAATAACTAAGCTAAACGTCCCAAACACGGCTAAGCATCAGAGTGCTCAGAAGCCTCGCCAGCAGAAGACTCGGACTCTCCATGTGCCTCATGCTCAGCGTCAGACGCCTCGTCCTCCTCCTCCTTATCATCATCCTCATCATCATAGTCAGCTCCAGAAGTAGAAGCATGAGTAGTCCGGAGCGCAGCCTCAATGTGCTCCCAAGGAGTGCTATCCCCAGCAGACCAAGCAGAGAAGGACTGAGCAGTGATAGGAGCAGGAACATCACCAGTAGCACCACTCACGTGGTGAAGAATCTGACTCTGTGTGCTAGCCAAGGCAGTGTCCCTGCAATATGCCCTGTACTGCTCCTTGTGGATGTCCACCTTCATGCAGAGCACATTGCGCTGAAACCAGGAGAGCTTGCTGACATGGCGCACAGTGCTAATATCCGGAGTGGGCGCAGACTGAGAACCAGGCGCAGACTGAGAACCAGAAGCGGTACCTCCCATAGATGGACCACTCTCAAAAGGAGCATCCTGAGTAGTAGCAGCAGCAGCAGTAATCTTCTTCCTCTTCACATACAGCCTCTTGACCTTGTGCTCAACCATGGGTAACTCTGTGTACTCCTTCCGCATCACATTCTTAATAAGCTTCATGATATATGGACCATAAGGAATGGTGTTTCCACCAATCATAGCAGTGTACAGCTCGTGAAAAATGATGTCCATAACATCCACAGAATAAGAAACATTCGGATCCTCGTCCTCCATGCACTCCTTAGCAAGAATCAAAAGGTTGCATAAAGGAGTGGTGAGAGCATCATTGTTACCTCCACTTGGCACAAGGAAAGATCTGAAGATGCGAACAAGATGATCATAGAGAGGAAGAAGTCCCTCATTGCCCCCAATAGTGAATCCAGGAGCATACAGCTCAGCCATGGCCACCTCCCTCCTAGGCCTATCAACCTCATGAACACGGCGACCAAGAGAAGGATGATCGCGATAAGAGTATCCAAGGACACAAGCAAACTTCTCGAAGGAAGCCTCACAGGGAGTGGACTCAGACATCCACTTGAGACAGCAAACCAAATCCTTGATGTATGCCAAGGTAGACATAAACTGCTTGATGAGCTCGGTGTTGTAGTCACACTGGGTCTCCATGAGCTTCACAAGCCCAAACCGCTCAACAATACTCATAGCATCAGCAAACTCATCTCTCGCCTTGAGGGCGGCAGCGTCATAGGGCTGCATCACACGGACAGGGTGGCGGAAGTCACAATAGATATCCTCATAAATATAAGACTGCTCCAAATTCCAGAACCGAGGATCAATATTCGCCACACGAGGAGCGAGGTAGGCGTCCTTCTTCCTGAGCGCACTGAAATCCGGAACGGACATGTCGGTCTTATAGTTGAGCCGAGGCTTCCTCTTGATCTTGACGGAAACCTGCTTGGCACGCTTATGAATGTGCCCAGCAGCACCACCACCTGTGAATCATGGCAATAGAGGATAGCAAAAGATGAGTACACTAGTGTCAAGCAACGGAAACAAACATGCATAAAAACATTAGAGGAGATTCCAGGGAACAATCTAGGTAGAAATCTGGGAAAGATTAATTTTGGGATGTCCTAAAACAGTACTGGACATAGCCGGATATTCCGGTTCAAAACTGAACCGGATATTCCGGTCACCCGGATATTCCGGTTCAGTCGTGGACCGGATATACCGGTAGATGCGGAAACAGCACAAAATTAATCTAGATCTCAGACTTCAAAAGTAGATCGTACACAAGGGAATCTAATCTATCGTTTCTAGCATGCAAGGGGGCCTCTAAGGAACAAGTTCTACCAAGCATTGCCAACAAAAACGCAAATCCATGGATTGGTAGGGTTATAGCACCAAGATTCAAAGAGATTTGAACATTACCGGACTCCATGGAAGAAGATGCTCGGGTAGAAACGTTCCTAAGGACGAGGGGAACGAGATCCGGGCCAAAGCTTCAAGATCCCGTGGAGGAAACGGCCCGAGAGGCCAAGAATCAAGGCGGTGGCGTTTTTGGGGGTGGAGAGGAGCGGATGGGGAAAAGGGCAAGAACTGCCATCTCCCCGTCGGGCTCCAGTTTTTATGAGTTTCGTCGAACCGGATATTCCGGTTCATACTTGAACCGGATATTCCGGTAAAGCCGGATATTCCGGACCAAAACTGGACCGGAAATTCCGACTGCCTACTGATCCGAAATTTTCTCGTTTTCAAAGGACGACACAAGTGCTAGAAAAGAATGGCTTTTTGATAGAATGGCTTAGGATAGACCAACAAACTGAAACTAGTACTTATCCCTCTCAAGAGCAAGAATCAAACAAATAAAATACCAATTGATTGGGATTTTCCTAGGAGGAAACACTTAGAAGGGAAAAACACACGAAATGCAATGAAATGACAAGTAAAACCCAACTAAGATCCAACTCTTCAAAACAAAGAGGTTGGTGGCCTAGGCCACCATGTAAGAGATAATGGTATGCAACCGTGAAGATGTATCTTGGGTGCATTGCCAATTCTCGACATTGAAGCTCACAATTCAACATTAGAAAAAGAGAGATCACAATGAATTTTTGCTATGTGCATAATGGGGGGAGGGAGAACCCAATGTGTTAGGATAACACTCCCCCTATGTCCATGCCTACATCTAAACTCGAACACGTTTCATCTATAGGGGCGTGTGCAAGATTTTCAAGTCAAGCTCCTTGAATCAATCACATTGAGTTCATTCCTCAAGAATAAGAATCTTGCATCATCAAGTGGCTTCGTGAAAATATCCGCAAGATTGTCCTTGGTGGGCACATACGGTAGTGCAATATCCCCTCTTGCCACATGATCACGGATGAAGTGGTGGCGAATCTCAATGTGCTTCGTTCTAGTATGTTGCACCGGATTGTATGCAATATTGATGGCACTTTCATTGTCACACAAAAGAGGCACTTTATCCAAATGAACTCCATACTCCTTGAGAGTTTGCCTCATCCATAACAATTGAGTGCATGCACTTGCGGCGGCAACATATTCGGCTTCGGCGGTGGAAAGGGAAATGCAATTTTGCTTCTTGGAGGACCAACTTACAAGGGACCTACCAAGGAATTGGCAAGCCCCCGAAGTTGACTTCCTATCATCTTGATCACCCGCCCAATCGGAATCCGTATAGCCATTGAGGGAAAATTGTGCCCCCTTTGGGTACCACAAACCAAATCTTGGGGTATGAACTAAATAACGAAAGATCCTATGAACCGCCATTAAGTGGCAATCCTTAGGGGCCGCTTGATACCTTGCACACACACCTACACTCAAGACGATATCGGGTCTAGATGCACAAAGATAGAGCAAAGAACCAATCATAGAACGATAAAGTTTTTGATCCACATCCTTACTCCCTTTAGGATTGCGAGATAGGTGGTACTTGACTTGCATAGGAGTGGCTTTGATCTTTGCATCTTGGAAGTTAAACCTCTTGATCATGTCTTGGGTATACTTGGCTTGAGAAATGAAGGTACCACGGGCCAATTACTTGATCTCAAAGCCAAGGAAGAATTTAAGCTCACCCATCATAGACATCTCGAACCTGTCAGTCATAAGCTTAGAGAACTCGTTATTGAAAGTTTGGTTAGTTGAGCCAAAGATAATATCGTCCACATAGAGTTGGCATATGAAAAGCTCTCATTTTACTCTCTTGGTGAAGAGAGTGGGGTCGATCTTCCCAACTTCGAAACCACGGTCATGTAGTAACTCTCTAAGGTGCTCGTACCAAGCACGAGGTGCTTGTTTGAGACCATAGAGAGCTTTGTCAAGTTTGTAGACATGGTTAGGAAAGTTGAGATTTTCGAACCCGGGAGGTTGCTTCACATATACCTCCTCTTTTAGTGGACCATTCAAGAAAGCACTCTTCACATCCATTTGTTGCAATTTGAAATTGTGAGAAGAGGCATAAGCAAGGAGGATATGGATGGACTCAAGACGAGCCACGGGAGCGTAGGTTTCAACAAAGTCGATGCCTTCAACTTGAGTGTAGCCTTGAGCAACCAAGCGAGCCTTGTTCCTTATGACAATGCCATGTTCATCTTGCTTATTCTTGAAAATCCACTTCGTGCCAATAACATTGTGGCAATCCTTGGGATTATGTCGAGACATCGTAGTAGTTTTCATAGACGGGGGTGCCATGATACTATGGTAGAGACGTGGGGTAACGGGATCGCGTAGTGAACTATGAACACAGGATTTACCCAGGTTCGGTACGTCGCGACAGTACGGCGTACCTACTCCTGCACTTCTCACTAATCAGGACTAAAGCCTGTAAACAGGGTTACAATGTGAGGGTGTAGATCTAGCCACTCGACGAGGATGAGCTTCTCGGCGAGTTGGCGTAGAGCTTCTCTGTTATGCGGTGCTTTTCTAATCTAGCTCCCGTCCGGCTTTATATAATAGCCGGATTAGGGCTTACAGAATAGGTAACCTAGAAGACTACGATAACTTGTAACTTGGAAAATAAGGAATCCGTCTTCTCCTCCAAGCCAGATCACACGGGCCGTGATCCGGGTTCTTCTAGAATCCGGCTTCTGTGCGTCGGGTTACTAGGCCGCCCAATGGACCTAAGCCCACTACCACTTGGGCCACCCTGGTAATCCGGCACTTTGTCTACCATCTTCTATACCCCTATTTGGTATATATCCGACAGTAGCCCCCAAGAAGGATTAAAACTCTGGTTCTCCGTCTTTCGCCCAATACACTTTGTCCGGGAAATATCGATTCAGCAGTCTTGATTCTTCTTATTCTTCTTTTGAAAGAGATGGTAGCACGAAACTCGGAATCCTAAAAATCCGGCTTTTCTCTCACGATCCTTCGCGGAAAAGGAACTTCTGACGTCAGCGCTTAAATCATGCTGACGCAGACGACGTTTGGTTTCACGCGGGAAACCCTGCAACGTATCTCTGACAGATTCTCACGGGAAACGAGGAGATAGTCATAATTTCCCTGTCGTTTCATTTCCCGGATTTTCCGGCGAGCGACACGCGTCGAACATCCAACGGTCAAAATAGCCGTTGGCACGCATCTAAACGGTTTTCCGGCTATAAATAGCCATCCTCGTCCTCAACGAAAACTTTCCACACTCCTCACTGTCCACGCCATTGACGCGAACGAGCTCGAGAGCGAAGCACAATCCAAAGCAAACCTAGCTTCCAAGCACGCCAGATCGTAACGCGCCACCACGAGATGGCCTCCTCGCCGTCCTCGCCCACTCGCGCCGCCATCGACAACCTCATCGGCGAGTTAGATCCACAGTTGGGATCGCCGAAGCACACCGGCGGCGAGCCGGAGAAGACCGCGGCCTCCGCGGCGGGCGGAGCGAACCTTTCCGCCGCCGCGGACGTTGCGGGATCGAGTTCCGCAGCCTCCCCGCCGTTTGCTCCTGAAACGGCGCAGGAAAAGATCCAGCTCCTCGACGACGAGCTCGCCGCCGCAGAAGCCGCCGCCTCCGCCGCCGCCGGAGCAGACGAAGAGGCGGATTCTGCAGGCAATTGGATTGCCTGCAGCATTCCTCCGGCTCTCCTTCCAAACATGGAAAAGGAGGGCCTGGTCCTTCAAGGGAACTGGCGGCTTCCAGAAGACGAGACCGAACCAACGCCGAAAAACGGCGAAAGGGTCCTTCTTTCTTCCCACCTTCTTCGAGGTATGGGGCTTCCACCTTCTTCCTTCTTCCTCCAAATCCTTTCTCACTACAACATCCAACCCCATAACCTTCCACCCAATTCTATCCTCTACATGGCCGGCTTCCAGGCTTTGTTTGAGGGCTACTTAGGGCTAGAACCTAGGTTAGATTTCTGGACGTATTGCTTCGGGGTTAAGCGGAACTCTTCGGAGGGCGCACTCCCGACTTGCGGGACCATATCTTTCACTCTTCGGAGATTCCGAGAAGATTGGTTCCCCAAGATCAAAACGTCGGAATCCGTCAAATTTTGGACGGGTTCTTTCTTTTATCATCCCGACGTGCCTTTCCCTAAGGAAGCCGTCGGGGTTCCACCTTTCGTGAACTCTGCCGCAGTTCCCCAAGACAACTGGGGAACGGAAGCCGTCCAGGTTCTGCCGCCAGATATACTAAAGATCAAACGGCGCATCGCCAAGCTCACCTCCTACACTCCACCTTTGACCGGTATGGATACGGTCTTTTGCTGGCTGAATAGACGGATTCAGCCATTAGCAAACCACGGTGGTCGCCTCCTGTGCGAATACACGGGAGCCAAGGATCCTATGCGGACAACCAAAAAAGATTGGCCCGTAAAGGAGCTAAAACGGCGCATACCCCAGTTGGTCGTATCACGCGACCAATATGAAGCGAGTCGGCCGATGTATACGGCCGACAACCCGGTTCCCAAGGTAATTTTTCAGTCATTTGGGTATAGTTTTAGTACTCTTTTCTCGGATTATCTAACTTCTGATTCCGATTGGTTTTTCCGACAGTTCGCGGATCTTCCAGACTCGGAGTTGGCCTCCGAGGCCGAGCTGGACGCGCTGCGCACCGCCGCTACAGGTGGACGCAAGCGCAAGAAGATAACTTCCTCGGAGGAAATTATCGACCTTGACGGAATCCCCGTCGCCACTTCCAGGTTTTTTCTTCTGGATTCTTTTTCTTTTATGGGAACTTTTCATCCATCCTCGGTGTTTTAACCTTTTCCGGGTTTTTTTGTTTTTAGCCTGCCTCCCTCCAATCTAAAACCGAGGAAGCTGAAGAAACACAAAGTTGTTTCCAGCCGAGGCGGTCAACCTTCTCCCGCCGTCGCCCCGGACACGCCGTCCACAATGGAGGAAGAGCACGCTGCAGCCCCCACCACCAAGTCCTCAGAGCCCAGCCAGCCCGTTGTGTCGGACACAGACACGAGGGAAAGGGCGGCTCCAGAGGTGGGAAAATTTCCTCGGACCTTCGACGTAGAAATCCCCACCTTTGACAAGGATTTCAAAGTTATCAATGACGGCCTAAGCGCAGCCGAGAATCTTTTTGCGGAATACGCAAGAGGGTTCAAAGAAAACTTGGCGGGTTTGCAACGAATGAGCCAGGTATATAACTCTAGCCCCCAAGCATTAAACAGAATGCATGCTTTTTGCTTTGATGCTTTTTGTATTCATTCTTTTCCTTGCTATGTTTCAGCAAACCACCGAAGCCATTAACATGGAAGTTTTCAAAAAACTGACCATCAAGAATAAGGAAGTTAGAAGTCTTCTTTCTATTCTTGAAGAAAGGGAGGTGGAGCTGGAATCATCTCAGCTCGCATTGTCGGAGACAAAAGGTAAGCATTTTCCTTCTGAAATTTCTGATTCACGCATTTGTCTAAGTAATTTTTCCGGGAAGTTGATTAACTCGGATTTTTCCTTGCTTTTCAGCTGCTTTGGCTCAGGCTAAGCAAGCAGCTGAAGATTCTGGCAATGCCGAATACCTCCGCAAGGAGAACGTTGAGCTTCACAAGGACCTTGTGAAAGCACGACAAGACCTGGAAGCCAGTAATCTGGCCCTTGGAGTTGCTAATTCCAAGGCTTCCGAACAGGCGGAGAAGGACATATCCATCATTCAGGATCTGGAAAAGGCTCTGAATCTTCGCCTGGAGGAAGTTTCCGAGATCGACAAGCTTATCGGTAAATTTCCTATTCCTTTGCCATTTTTCCATGTCTTGCTTTCTTTCTCTGTTTTTCACCTAACCCTTTTGGATGTTTTGCTGGAAAAACAGGAGACACCCCAGATGGTACTCGGATTGAGGGAATCCGAGCCTTTGGGAAGACATGGACTTCGATCAGGGCTGCTGGAATGCAGCTGGTCGATAAGTTCCTTCCCGCAAGGACTGGGGAGTTCTCGGAGGTTGAAAAACTTCCGGGTGCCATTATGGAGGTGGCGGAATCCAGGGAGTCCCTCATTCGTTCCGCTGCACGGGGTGGTGCGCGCATGGCACTCGGCCTTATGCGCATGCACTACCCTGGTGCTAAATCTTGGCGTGTGGCGTCCGGTGTCCCTCAAGGATACACGGATACTCAGCGAAATACCATCTTTGATGAAATCAAAGGCCACGCCACCAAGATTGCCTCCATGGTGAATATCTCCGTCAATTATCCAGAAGAAGAGATCCCTCCAATCCCGGAAGATGACAGCAGCGAGGAGGAATCGGATTCTTGAAGGATTACCTTGGACCTGGATAACAAAAGTAGACAATAGGAGCATTACTGTTCTTTCAATGTAATCCAAAATGTAATGCTTCTTTTTGTATAAATGAAAACTCCATCTTTTGCAGTTTTAATTATGAAATTCTTTGCAAGTTTTTTGGATTTTACCATTCCTTTATCTTCTAAGTTCTCTGGTACATATGCTTTAACTGTCCTTAGTGTTTGAAATGGCTCAAATAGCAATATGAATCGTCATGCCGAGTAACTGGGGACGAACCAAGCAGTTTTGAAGCTCGGAAACATGGATCGTGCTAAAGGCATTTTTACTAACTAGTTCCAGTAACCCAACACATACACAATCAGATAAAACTTAGAGAAAACAAGGAAAGTTTTAAGTGAAACTTGGGCACGCAGGCAATTCAAGTTTCCTTTAGCCGTCTAGCGGACTGAAAAATCATTCAGTTTTTTTAACACCGAGTACGCAAGCACAATTCGGGTTAACGTTGAGAAATTTGTAAGATCATTGGGAAATAGATGAAGCGGAAACACTTTGCACTTATAATGAATATAGATAACAGTATTCCGACAACTTTATTTCATGATCTCAAAAGATGTTTACATAGAATTGAACTAAGTACTGAAAGGGACATAACTTGCTAGACGTTCCCAGGCTTCCGCAATCCACTTGGCTTTGTCGGATTTCCTCAGCAGCTTGTAGAGTGGTAAGGTTTTAGCCCCCAGCCGACTAATAAATCTGCTGACGGCAGCGGCGGAACCCGTCAATCTTTGGACATCTTTTACACACGTAGGTCTTGAGATGTTCAAGATTGCTTTGATCTTTTCCGGGTTAACTTCTATTCCTCTATGAGAAACGATGAAACCCAGAAGTTTTCCTGAGGGAACCCCGAATACGCACTTAGATGGATTCAACTTCATCTTGTAAGTGCGTAAGTTCTCGAAAGTTTCTCGCAAATCCTCAAGGAGTGTATCTTTTTCCTTGGTTACGACGGCAATATCGTCCACGTAAACATGGATGTTTTTTCCAATCTGACTATGCAAACAGCGTTGCATGCAACGCTGGTAGGTTGCACCTGCGTTCTTCAGGCCAAAAGGCATGGTTACGTAATAATACGTCCCATACAGGGTTATAAAAGAAGTCTTGATTTGATCTTCCTTTTTCATGCGTATTGGGTGGTACCCGGAGTATGCATCCAAAAAGCATAAAAGCTCGGAGCCTGCAGTGGCGTCTATTATTTGATCGATTCGCGGTAATGCGAACCTATCTTTCGGACACAATTTGTTCAATCCTGTGTAATCTATACACATTCTAAGAGCGGTTGTGTCTTTATTCGGTACTAATACCGGGTTTGCGGACCAATCAGTATGGATAACTTCCTTGATGAAGTCCGCTGCTAAAAGCCGGATAATTTCCTTGCCAATAGCCTTCCGTCTTCTTCCGTCAAATCGGCGGAGACCTTGTTTGACGGGTTTTGATCCAGGAATAACCTTGAGTTGGTGCTCAGCAAGTTCCCTGGGTACGCCTGGCATGTCAGCTGGACACCAGGCAAAAATATCCCAGTTCTCACGGAGGAACTTGATGAGCTCGCCTTCCTATTTGTCAGTCATCCCAGTCCCTACGACGACAAATTTTGTCGGATCTTTGGGATCTAGGATTACCTGTCTTGTATTTTCGGACGCCTTGAAGATGTCTGTTGGTTTCCGAGTTTCTTTTCCTGCCGGCATTTCTGACGGCGATACTTCCTTGGCTAATTCCTTCAGTTCCTCCTTTGCTATGACTCTCTGAGCGCAAAGGGCATTTTCCTTCTCCAACTCGTTTGCCAGCTTGAAATCACCGGCTATGGTGATTACTCCTCCCTTGGGTCCTGGCATCTTCAGCTTGTTATAGATGTAACAAGATCTTGCCATGAATTTGGCGAAAGCTGGACGTCCGAGTATTGCGTGATACACGCTTTCGAACGGCACTACTTCGAAGGATACTTTTTCCTGCCGGAAGTGATCTTTATCTCCGAAGGTGACATCTAAGGAAATTTCTCCTAGGGACCGTGCCTGTCTGCCAGGAACAATGCCATGGAAGCGTATATTGCTGTAGTTGAGCTGGGACTCGGAGATCTTCAAGTGCTTCAGCGTATCCAGGTACATTATATTAATGCTGGATCCTCCATCCATCAGCACTCTTCTTAGCCTGGTGTTTTGAACAATAGGGCTCACAACAAGAGCTTGTGTGCCGGGTTCAGGGATATTTCCGGGATGATCAGACTGATCCCAGATTATTGGTGTGTTGGAGTACTTCAAGAATTTCGGGGTCGCAGGGATAACCGCGTTTATTTCCCGAAGTGTTCTTTTGGCCACCTTTGCTGACGGAGTTGCTAAGAAAGTTAGCATTGCTTCTCCATCAACTCTCGGAAATTTGGGTTCGCCCTTTCGCTGTTGTTCCTGGATTTTGTCATCAGTGTCCGATTCACTGTCTTCTTTGTGAGCTTCTGGCTTTTGTTTGGCAGGTTTCCTCTTGGAACCCTTCCCCTTACTTCCGGATCCTGCACTGCCTTTCATATGCTTATTTAGCCGGCATTGCGCATTTGTGTGGGTGGGTTTCCCGAATTGCGAGTGGTGGACATCTCCCACTCTTCGGGAGTGTAATTGATTGGATCTGGGCTGCGTCCTTTCCACTTGTTCCTCTTTTCTCCTCCAAAGGCTATGTTGACCTCTTTGGGTTTTGTTGTTGATTCCGGAGTTCCTTTTTTGTCAGAACGAGGAGTTTTCTTGGCGAGTATTAGTGACTCAATATTGCCTCCTCGTGCTCTGATATCATCTTCGGCTGCAGCATGCTCATTAGCGGTTGTAAGCATAGATCCGAGATCTTTGTGCTGTTTAGAACCAACCATGAACGGTACGAGTCCGGGTTTTAGGCCATTGAAGAAAGCATGCATTGCTTGTACGTCAGTTACTCCAGAACAACTATTCTTCATTGTTGTCCATCTGGAGATGAAATCCACGTATGGTTCATCCTCAAATTGGGTGCAACGGTTTAGCTGGTTGATGCTGTTTGGGCGTCTGTATGTTCCTCGAAAATGCTGAGTAAATACTCTAGCCATGTCATCCCAGCTGTCGACAGTTCTTGATGGTAAACCATTGATCCAATCTCTGGCTCCGTCCAATAACATTAGGGGAAGAAACTTGACAGCTTCCAGGTCTGTCCCGTTGTTGATCTAGACGGCTGTATAGTAGTCTGAGAGCCAGGTATCCGGGTTTGTGCTGCCCGTGTATTTCTGGTACGTTGGACCGACCTTGGCAAAGCCAGAATGCAGGGTTATCCTTCGGATCCTGTCAGTAAAACACTTAGGACCAAAGTATAGATCATCCTTTTCTGCTCTATCAATGTGTGCAGAATATCTTCCGGCTGAATGGACAGAAGGGGATCTGCTCCTTTCTTTTCCATTGTTGCGCGGACGCGCTTTTCCGGGGTTATTTCTTCCGTGGTCACGTCCCTTTGGATTAGGCGGAGTTCTGCTCCTGTGCCTTTCTTTATCCTTAGGAGGTGTCCGGGATCTTTCACGTCTGTGAGGTATATCATATCTTCCAGCTTTCTCAGCTGGGTTTCTCGGAGGTGGCATTATTTTGTCGTCATTCCGGTGTTTGTCTTCCCGATCATGGGGTTTATATCCATCCTTCGGGAGATGGGGTCCGGTTCTAGACGCTGCATCCCGGTTGTCGGGGTTTTTCTTGTCTTTTCTCGGATCCTCTTTTTTATCTTTTGAATTGTCTGAATCTCCAGGTTCTTCCGGTCCAGGTGCTCCAGCAGCGCAAGTGGCTGTTTTGCATAGGGCGGAGTTATCGTGCAGCCTCCCTGATCGCTCTTGGCCCCGCTGTTGCTGTTGTAATGCTTTTCCTAAGAAAGCATACACCCCTTGGAGTTTTTCCCCGTTGGAGTACAGATCGTTGTTGAGGATGGCGAACGCTGCTTCCGCGTTTTCTGCTGCGGTTTTGTATATTGGATCGCCCCTGGCATCTTTGCCGTTTACCTGCTTTTGCCAAGATGGGTTATGAAACCTTTCTTTTGGCGGCAGTTCTTCCGGTCTTACGATTCCGGGTAACCTAGTAGGTTTTATCGCAGATCTATTCTTTCTCTCGTACTCCTCTATTTCCTACTTCATGATTTTGATATCATGCTGGGTTTGTTGGAGATGCTGCCGAGATCTGAGTAGATGTTGCTGTTGCCGTTGGAAAGCTTGTCTCCTGGCTTCCAGCATCTCAGGGGGTTCATCTGGTCCCACTTGCGTTTGCAATAGCTCTTGCTCTTCCTGTTCCGTCATTGGCGGGGCAGGGATTTCTTTGGATTTCTTCTCCGCAAGCTTCGTTCTGCTAGCATCTCCTACTTCCAGGTTTTCATCAGCGAGATCAGCTGATTTTTTCTTCCGGATTTTGTATTGGAGTTTCTTAGCAGCACAGTGCTTTTTCTTGGAAGAGGGAGGTTTTTTGACAGGTTCGTCTTCTGTCATCTCCTTGACATTGGGAAATACCGGAGAAGTTTCTCCTTCTTCTCTCTCTTCCTCTGGCGGAGGTGTCTTGGGGCTTTCCTGGCTGCCGGCATCCGTGACTTCAGCCGGTTTTGCCATTAGCACTTCGTGGAATCCCTCTTGAAGAGATTTTACTTTTCTTTCGAAGGCATCCTCATCTTCATCTTCGGAGTCGAATTTATCCGATCCGGTATCCGACTCCAATCTCGCCTCAATGGCGGCTAGCACAGACTCGGCTTCCGAGTTTATCGTCATGCTGACGGATGTCGGATCTTCCATCTGGATGACGGGTAGCAGTTCTTCCGTTTCTGTGACGGGTGTATTGTTGTCTGCCTCTTGCACGGGATTTCCATCATCCGTGTTTTCGGCGACTTCAGATTGCACCATGCCGATAAAGTGTGTGTCACTTTTTTGTCGGCGATCTGAGCAAAATCCGGCATCATAGTCGTCTTCGACTGGGTATAGGGCGGGTGGGAAATACTTGCTTCCACCGCAAAACCCCATTGCTTCTGCGGTTAGTCCGATAAAGATGTTAGCAGATCCAATCGGTAACGCACAGGCACTTACCAGGTGATTTTGCGCCGGTATATAGGATCCGTTGTCAAGGAAGCGTCCGACGTCGTCGTCGAACTCCAGGCTTCCGACAGTAATCGATCTTCCAATTCCGCCGAGTATCCCAGATCGGAACTTCACGCCTGACGTCGTTTGCCCCACGGTGGGCGCCAACTGTCGAGACATCGTAGTAGTTTTCATAGACGGGGGTGCCATGAGACTACGGTAGAGACGTGGGGTAACGGGATCGCGTAGTGAACTATGAACACAGGATTTACCCAGGTTCGGTACGTCGCGACAGTACGGCGTACCTACTCCTGCACTTCTCACTAATCAGGACTAAAGCCTGTAAACAGGGTTACAATGTGAGGGTGTAGATCTAGCCACTCGACGAGGATGAGCTTCTCGGCGAGTTGGCGTAGAGCTTCTCTGTTATGCGGTGCTTTTCTAATCTAGCTCCCGTCCGGCTTTATATAATAGCCGGATTAGGGCTTACAGAATAGGTAACCTAGAAGACTACGATAACTTGTAACTTGGAAAATAAGGAATCCGTCTTCTCCTCCAAGCCAGATCACACGGGCCGTGATCCGGGTTCTTCTAGAATCCGGCTTCTGTGCGTTGGGTTACTAGGCCGCCCAATGGACCTAAGCCCAGTACCACTTGGGCCACCCTGGTAATCCGGCACTTTGTCTACCATCTTCTATACCCCTATTTGGTATATATCCGACAGCTTCTCAACCAATCTCCAAACTTTGTTGCGCTCAAATTATTGAGCTCATCATGCGTTGCTTCAACCCAATCGGAGTCCTCGAGAGCTTCATAAACCTTCTTCGGTTCCATCATAGAGATATGAGCTTGATGTTCACAAAAGTTTGCCAATTGCCTTCTAGTGGATCTTCTAGTTTGAACATCCTCCAAGACCTTGTCGTCTTGGGCATCAATTTTCTTCAAAGATCTTCTTATCCTTTTGATACGACGGGCTTCGATCTCCTCATTATTGCGAGGAGGGATCACTTGATCATCTTGATCATTTGGGTCCCCGTCTTTACCAACTTGGCCTTGATCAACATCATCATCATCATCAACAATAGTATCTTCCACACTTGCTTCATTTTGAGGAGAGGATTAAGAGGAAGGTTGATCTTGGCCTTGACCTTGACTCGCATTATTGAGAGGAGTGGGTACGACTTGCGGAGTCACTTGGTCAATGAGAGGAGGGTCTTGAACATGTTCTTGGTTAGGTGTAATAGTTGGCTCCTTGGCTTGTACTTCTAGTGTAGAGGAGGGCTCCACTTGTGTAGAGCATAGTCCTTCTCGAGTCGCCATAAGGTGTCCCTCTATGGGACGGAAGGATCCCACACCCATCCTTCCTATGGCTTCTTGAGGTATTTCAACATCTACATTAGAAACTTGAAATTGCGCCACTTGGGAGCCATCATTTTCCTCGAAAGCCACACTACAAGATTCTATGACAATACGTGAAGTCTTGTCATAGACTCTATAAGTGTGGGATTCGGCACCGTAACCAACAAATATACCCTCAATAGTTTTGTATTGAAATTTAGACAACCTAACACCCTTGATCAAATAGAAACACTTACAACCGAATACTCGGAAGTAGGAGACGTTGGGCTTGTTGCCGGTGAGGATCTCATATGGGGTCTTGACCAAGCCTTTGCAGATGTAGAGGCGGTTGGAGTAGTGGCATGCGGTTGATATGGCCTCGGCCCATAAATATTGGGGAGAAGTGTACTCCGCCAACATGGTCCTAGCCATATCCAATAGAGTGCGATTCTTCCTTTCGGCAACACCATTTTGTTGAGGAGTGTAAGTGGCGGAGTATTGATGACGAATGCCTTCTTCACTAAGGAATTCATTCAAAGTATAGTTCTTGAACTCCGAACCATTATCACTCCTAATAGCCATGATAAGCACATTGTGTTGACGTTGCACTTGGTTGGAGAAGTCGATGATAGCTTGTTGAGTCTCACTCTTGCACTTGAAGAAATAAACCCAAGTGTATCTTGAATAATCATCGACAATCACCAAACAATACTTCTTGCCTCCAAGACTAGCCTCGGGCACGGCACCAAAAAGATCAACATGGAGAAGCTCCAAGATCCTTTTTGATGAAATAATAGTCTTGGAGGTGTGTGCCTTATCATGCATCTTCCCTTCAACACACGACCTACAAACGCGATCCTTTGAAAAAGAAACATTTTCTTTTAGTCCGACAATTAGGTCACCTTTGTGAAGACTTTGCAAAGTTCTCATGTTAACATGGGACAAGCGGCGATGCCACAACCATCCCACATCCGCCTTCCCGAAAAGACACATTGCTTGAGTGTTGGTTGACTTCGAAAAGTTCACCACATACAACTCGTTTTTAACATGTCCCACGTGAGCGACGTCAAGAGTCTTGCTCCTCAAAAGGACCACAATATCACCATCAAAAAAGACGGAAAAAACCATCTTACTTAGAGAGCGAACGGAAAGTAAATTATAACCAAAGGATTCGACAAGCATGACGTTCACGATAGTGATATCGGGAGCCACCACAACCTTGCCAAACCCGGATACCTTAGACTTGGATGAGTCCCCACAGGTGACAGTTGCTTGGATGTCATTTGGTCGCAACTCCGTCACAAGTTCTTTGCTTCCGGTCATATGATTAGTGCATCCACTATCAAGAATCCATTTAGTCCCACCGGAAGCATAGTCCTACAAGAGATCAATGACTAGAGTTAGGACCCGAGATGGGTCCCTTCATGTTAGTAACAAGGGTCTTTGGAACCCAAATAGTGTAGTCAATGAATCCCTCAATGGGATCAACATATTTAGCTTGCACAACACCATAATAATCAACATATAAGAAATGGTCTGGATTGTTAGTTCCCGCGGAGGTGCTACGAGTAGTATTGTCCCTCATGACACTACTACTCGAGGCAACATTGTTGGCTTGAGCGGGTGAGCTACGAGTAGTGTTGTCCCTAGTGACAATACCACCTGAAGCACCATGTTGGTTCTTTTTCTTGTTCTTCTTCTTCTTGTTCTTTTTCTTGGCTACATAGCCAAGACCTTGCTTACCCACTTGTTGCCTTGGAGCACTCAATTGTGGTCTAGCAACGACCGCGTTTGGGCTCGGGGAAACCACTTGTGGGGTGGCTAACACAACCTTCTCAACTTGAGGACTTTTTCCCTTGAGCCTTGCTAGCTCATCCTTCAACCTAGCATTTTCCTCAGTAATATTTGCATGATCACAAGAAGAAGTAGAGGTGCTAGGATGGTTAGATTGAGTAAGTTGAGTTTGAAGTTGTTCATGCAACTCTTGGAGGGATGAGTGTTGGCTTTCCAAAGCTTTGTGAGCATTGGTTAGCTTTTCAAACTCCTCGGTTAGTTTACCATGACCAACCCCAAACTTGACTTTATCCTTTTTAGCCTTTTTATATTTAGCAATAGCAAGATCACGTTCCTTAATGATTTTAGCGACAAGTTCATTATGGGTAGTTTCAATAGTTTCAAGTTCATCCTCTAGAGAAATTCTACCATCATGCTCTTCTTCAAGAGTCATTGAGAGGGATGCAATTTCATCCGCATCCCTTCTCTCAACCTCACCTTTCTTCTCAAGGGCCTCTTGGGCCTCTCCCAATTGCCTCATGAGATGCTCAAAGTACTTCTTGGTCTCCCCTTGCATGTTAAAACGGTCCAAAGAGGCCCTTTCCTCTTCTTCTCTAAGACTAGCAATATGTTCTAGTTCACTAGGGATCTTAGAGATGGGAGAAGATGATACCTCCGTGGCCTTAGCCATTAAGAACTTGGCATTGCGTTGAGGGAGATTTTCATTGGGGGATTCAAAGAGGGATGACGAAGATGGAGTGGAGGCAATAGCTAGAGCGGCCACTTCACTTGTTGTTTCTTCTTCTTCATCACTCCCGGAATCATACTCCTCTTGAGTCAAGAGCACAAACTTGGTGGGGGTTTTCTTGTTGAATGGTTTATTCTTGAAATGAGGTTTCTTGTATTCAACCTTGGACTTGTCCTTGCGGATGAGCTTGCCACTATGGTTCTCTCTATTCTCGTAGGGGCACTCCGCAATGAAATGATACTTGTCTTGGCAATTGAATCAAGATCTCACTTTTTGAGCCCCATCATTACCATAACGAGACTTGGTATTCTCCTCAACAAATTTCTTGCCCTTCGGGGGATTGTTCCAAAACTTTTGCACAGTGAGAGCAATGAGATCCTTGAGGACGGGATCATAGTCTTGTTCCTTCAATGGAGGCAATGCCTCTTCACCATCTTCTTCATTCTCAACCTCCCTTTACAAAGCCTTGGCCTTCAAAGCAACGGATGCTCCTTGGTTCATTCCAATGGCCCTAGCACGATTGTCAAGAGCATTCTTGGTTTGCACTTTGTAAGAGCACAATTCTTGCATCACTTGAGTTGAGGTCATGGTGGAGAAATCATGTCTTCCTTTAATGCTCTTCAAGTCCGTGCCCTCAAATGGCATCACGGCAATCATGTACTTCCTCTTGATCCAAGCATCGTCAATATACTTTGCACCCGCATTAGAGAAGGCGGTGGCAAGAGTTTTGAGTCTTCGATACATGTCAACGTGATCTTCTCCATCACGCATGAAAAATCCTTCGGCCTCATTGGTCAAGGTGTCATAGCGATTTCTTTGCATGCTCTCATTCCCAACAAACATGATGACTAGAGCATCCCATGTTTCTTTGGCGGTGGAGAAGTGTTGAAGATATGGCATGTGGTTTGGACCCACGGCTTGTTGAAGGATGGACAAAGCGGTGTAGTTTAGTTTGCAATCTACGGCTTCTCTTCTTGTGAGATTCTTGGGGTCAAATGGTTTGTATCCGTCACGAGTGACCCTCCAAAGATCTATACAAGAAGAATTCATGTGAGTCTCCATGTAGTATTGCCATTCACGAAACGAATATGCATCAATTTTAGGTGGATCTCCCCTAGGGATTATATGAGGATGGGGGACGGGAGGATCGGGAGTATAACCTCCGGGGACGACATAAAATCCTCCCTCTCCTTCCGTACTAGACTTAGCGGAATGTTTGGCGGAAGCATTTTTAAGTGGTTCACCATCTACCCCTTTCTTGACACCCTCAGGTTGTTCCGGAGGGGATGAGTCGACTACCTCCGGTCCTTTGGCTTTGAGGAGTTGTGCCATGAATTGACGTAACTCATCAAATTTTGTGTCTATGGATGAGGTCAATGAAGTTCTCAATTCATTGAGATCATCCATGGTCACATTGACATCGGATGGAGTGTCAACCACATCATCTCCCATACTTAAACTCTTAGGCGGTTAAGCCCGATAGAAGAGCCGAGGCTCTGATACCAATTGAAAGCAAAGTATGGGCACCTAGAGGGGGGGTGAATAGGTGCTACGACTAATTTTAATTTTTCTTTCGATTTAAGGCTTGACACAAAGGTAAATTCTCTAGATAATTCAACTATGGTGAATTTACCTATATGACAAGGATAACGATAAACACAATACAAGCGATAAGTAAAGAGAGTGAGGGAACGAGGTCACCAAGGTGGAGGACACGAAGACACGATGTATTTCCGAGTTCCTCCTTTTTAGGGGAGTACGTCTCGTTGGAGGGGTGTGAGCGCGCCACGAAGGCCTACTCAACGCCACTAAGGCCTCACCCTATTCTCCGATGAACTTCGCCACAAAGGCCTAGTTCACCTTCCACTATTAAACCCCTTTGAGGCGGGGATCGAATCCTTTACAAACAACTTGGGGCACACACCCACAACCAAATTGGGGGCTCCCAACTCTTCTTGAATCACCAACAAGTAACAAGATGCCTAGGTTCTCCACAAGAGGAAACCCTAGGCAAGATCCCTCAAGCTAGAGAGGGGGAAATGAAGAACGTCTCGGTGAAGATGTAGATCGGGGCCTTCTCCTTCAATCCTTCAAAGATCTTCTAGATTGGGTGGAGGGATTGGGAGTAATGAGAGATTTGGTGAGTTCTTAAATGCTCATAAATGCTAAGGGGAAGAACTAGATCTTGGGGAAGAAGAGGAGGGGTATTTATAGCCCCTCCTCACAACTAGTCGTTGTGCAGGAAAAATGGGACCAGAATATCCGGTCCAAGTTTGGACCGGAATATCCGGTCAGCTTGTTCCACGCAGTCCAGCAGAACTGTACCGGATTATCCGGTTGCTCCGGAATAATCCGGTTCAAATAATACGGTAGACACCAGTACGCAAAACTTCCAGTCCTTAGCCATTTTTGCGCTCCTTCATCACCAACCGGAATATCCGGTCCGAATATGAAATATCCGGTACAAATAATCCGGTACCTTCCAGTGTGCAAATCTTACAGTCCTTAGCCAATTTCGCACAACTTCATCTGCACCCGGAATATCCGGCTTGACATGAATAATCCGGTTCAAATAATCCGGTACATTCCAGTGCGCAAAACTTGCAGTCCTTAGCCAATTTCACCACCAACCGGAAAATCCGGCTCAGCATGAATAATCCGGATCGAATAATCCGGTTCATGCCAGTACGAAAATTGCTCTGAAATTTGCCAAACCGGAATATCCGGTTGCCACGAATAATCCGGTTTGCAATAATCCGGTTGGGTGCTGTCCCAAAACTCTCAGGCCAAACTTCACCGATTTTTCGGTGATCGATGTCGATGTTAAGTATAACACCTGCACACTTAACACCTCGATAAATACTGTACTTAGTATTGTTAACTAACACACAAAACACCGGGAAACTGAAATGCACTTTCAATAAGGACCTATATCCTAGCTCGAAGCCTTGCGAGAAGACAAAAGAACACCACGGTGAGAGTTAGTGCACTTACAAAAAGGATTGTTTGCTAGAATCTACTGAATGGTAAATATTTGTACAAGTCGTCATCAATGGCTTTTTCATTCTTTTACCCCCTCTCCCAATTTAATCCCCAAATCGACTCTATCCCATTAGGTTTCCCTTTTGTCCATCATCCAATCGTCCACCACGGTGAGCCTCCTCTCCAGATCCTACTCGTCGGCCTTCTCCTCCAAACGCATGATGTCTCCATCTACACCACATCAAACTCCAATGATACAAGTATTTCATAAACCAAATTATCAATAATAATTGCCAAGGGTTGTGCATGTGTATTAGAACGGATAACCATATGTCCACAATAATTGTCAAGGATTATAACAAGCATCGCAATTAAGCAAGAATCACCTAAATTAGGATGCCTTGAAATAAAATTTATACTAAAGAAACTATTTAATTGGCACCATAGCCCAAACTTTATTCACTTAAAAATATTCAAAGATTAATTCATGGCTGAAAACATAGTGCCGACACTATGCAAATCTGGTTAACCTAGTATTGAACATGGCGTTGGCTGTGGTGTTTCCGTAGAAGGGTCAAAGCAGATGTAGGCAACGCAAAAGTCGCGTCTTGTTGTTGGCCACCACCGACTTCTCGTTCATCTCACCAATCCCAAATGGATTTGATTATCTCTGCTCACCAGATGCGGATATGCCAAAGCGAACTGATTAAATTTCTTACTATAATTTAAGCAAAATCAAACCAATGCACTAATTGAACTATCAACACTATAAAACAATTAGCAAGGTTGCACCTATAGGATATTGGGCGAATAACAAAATCTGCTACTTGGGAAATGTAACACTAATCTTAGAAAAATAACAACAGATTTTATCTTGTGATCTAGCTATCGAATAATCTACCAAGAGCGCGTTAGTTCTATTTTATCTGCAATTATAGACCATGCAAAGAAACCAGTAAACTATGTGTATAGTGGCAACCCCTGGTTGTTAGAATTCCCCACGGATCGAATTACATCGACCTAGACAAACACGCGCATGCAAATCTTTTTGGCAAGGGCACTTATCGCGCCCGTTGTTTTCCTCTTTATTTCTTATAATATCTCGGTACAACTCGATACAATATTCTGGCCAGCATGTACATGTATATATACACGTCCAAGCAGGCCACAACTCAACCGACTATGTCCTGCCTCAACTCAAACTAGGACATCTATTTCCTAGCTAACGCACCACGTAAACTAGTACCATACGGACTAGACTTTACACGGACCAGCTGACTAATTATTTCCTAATTAGGCTTCAAACAATTAAGGAAAGATTATAGCTAACAATCTCCCCCTAATCTTGACTTGTCATCTCCTTGCCCCCTTCGGTCTTGACTACGATGCAGCTTCACAACTCGATGACTCAACTCAACGCGTTCTCCGGATTACCAGCCCACGCTGCCGCATCTTAGCGTGCCACATGCAGACTAAACGCATAGCCTCATGCAGGTAACTCATCTTAACCGGTTCGCATCCATCTTCACGTCGGTCTTCGTCTTCTCGTTGAGACATGGAGATAGCCATCCGCCATCTTGTCTTCACGCACGTTTTCGCTCCTTGGAGATGCATCTCACTAGAGCACCTCGACCATGACGTCTCACATCGTCGCCCCTTGAAGATACACCTTACTGGAGTGCCTCGACCGTGACACGCTTCCACTGCACCAAACGTCCCGCAGATCAGCACTTGGACACAACTTCAACCTTTATCAACTCGACAGGTCCAGCGGCAACACAACTCGTCGTATACGCGCAACACAACTTCCCGTATACAAACTCGCTGAAACTCTAGTCACATGTTATCTTCGTTGTCGGTGACGCTTCTTACCGAACAACACCCCTCGCATCCGGTGGCAACACAATTTGTCATGTATGCGCAACACATCTCTCCGTACATGAACTCACCGGAACTCCCCTATCACGAGCAGAAACGCAAGGAAACCCTATCCTTTTTCCGCTCACTCCCGCACACAATTTCTCCGCCAGTAACACATCTGCCGCAGAAAACTCACATCTACGAGTTCTTGGACGCATCTAGCAAGAACTCATGTGTACACCTTGATGAATTCCTTCATACTCCCCCGGAGATCTTGACGAGATTTTCCGGTACCGCACCTCGGCACCACCGCTCTCATCAACGATCATCCACCTCATGTGCCTTGCCGACGGCAATTTGCCCACCGCGTTCCTCCGCCTTGTCGACGACAATTCGCTGTCGTCACCTCCGTGTCGCTCCGACGAACGACGATCGCCCGCCCCGAGGCGCTATTACGGGTCGCCTCCCCGGGGCAAGCGTGGCCTCAAATCTTCGACCTCGCTCTGATACCAATTGTTAGAATTCCCCACGGATCGAATTACATCGACCTAGACAAACACGCGCATGCAAATCTTTTTGCCAAGGGCACTTATCGCGCCCGTAGTTTTCCTCTTTATTTCTTGTAATATCTCGGTACAACTCGATACAATATTCTGGCCAGCGTGTACATGTATATATACACGTCCAAGCAGGCCACAACTCAACCGACTATGTCCTGCCTCAACTCAAACTAGGACATCTATTTCCTAGCTAACGCACCACGTAAACTAGTACCATACAGACTAGACTTTACACGGACCAGCTGACTAATTATTTCCTAATTAGGCTTCAAACAATTAAGGAAAGATTATAGCTAACAATCTTCCCCTAATCTTGACTTGTCATCTCCTTGCCCCCTTCGGTCTTGACTACGATGCAGCTTCACAACTCGATGACTCAACTCAACGCGTTCTCCGGATTACCAGCCCACGCTGCCGCATCTTAGCGTGCCACATGCAGACTAAACGCATAGCCTCATGCAGGTAACTCATCTTAACCGGTTCGCATCCATCTTCACGTCGGTCTTCGTCTTCTCGTTGAGACATGGAGATAGCCATCCGCCATCTTGTCTTCACGCACGTTTTCGCTCCTTGGAGATGCATCTCACTGGAGCACCTCGACCATGACGTCTCACATCTTCGCCCCTTGAAGATACACCTTACTGGAGTGCCTCGACCGTGACACGCTTCCACTGCACCAAACGTCCCGCAGATCAGCACTTGGACACAACTTCAACCTTTATCAACTCGACAGGTCCAGCGGCAACACAACTCGTCGTATACGCGCAACACAACTTCCCGTATACAAACTCGCTGAAACTCTAGTCACATGTTATCTTCGTTGTCGGTGACGCTTCTTACCGAACAACACCCCTCGCATCCGGTGGCAACACAATTTGTCATGTATGCGCAACACATCTCTCCGTACATGAACTCACCGGAACTCCCCTATCACGAGCAGAAACGCAAGGAAACCCTATCCTTTTTCCGCTCACTCCCGCACACAATTTCTCCGCCAGTAACACATCTGGCGCAGAAAACTCATATCTACGAGTTCTTGGACGCATCTAGCAAGAACTCATGTGTACACCTTGATGAATTCCTTCATACTCCCCCGGAGATCTTGACGAGATTTTCCGGTACCGCACCTCGGCACCACCGTTCTCATCAACGATCATCCACCTCATGTGCCTTGCCGACGGCAATTTGCCCACCGCGTTCCTCCGCCTTGTCGACGACAATTCGCTGTCGTCACCTCCGTGTCGCTCCGACGAACGACGATCGCCCGCCCCGAGGCGCTATTACGGGTCGCCTCCCCGGGGCAAGCGTGGCCTCAAATCTTCGACCTCGCTCTGATACCAATTGTTAGAATTCCCCACGGATCGAATTACATCGACCTAGACAAACACGCGCATGCAAATCTTTTTGCCAAGGGCACTTATCGCGCCCGTTGTTTTCCTCTTTATTTCTTGTAATATCTCGGTACAACTCGATACAATATTCTGGCCAGCGTGTACATGTATATATACACGTCCAAGCAGGCCACAACTCAACCGACTATGTCCTGCCTCAACTCAAACTAGGACATCTATTTCCTAGCTAACGCACCACGTAAACTAGTACCATACGGACTAGACTTTACACGGACCAGCTAACTAATTATTTCCTAATTAGGCTTCAAACAATTAAGGAAAGATTATAGCTAAACTGGTGTCATTATTCTGACAAAGCTGGCTCCTGGTGAGTGCCATTCTCATCCGAAACAACATGCAGGGCAAACAATTGAATCTAATATATTCTATGGTTTCTGTCCTTCTAGAAACTTTATAAGTTAATTGACTAAATAGCAGAATGAGAATTTATTCGAGCTGAAATAAATATAAAACACTATGGGGATCAACCTTTTTTTATTATAGGAAAAGATCAGAGCGACAATATGCCATATTTACAAAACTGTACTGCAATACCATGCGTGGATTAAGCTTTACCTCCATCCAGAAGCTTTATACGTCCAGTGTAGTACAGATCAATCAATTAGTAAGACAAAATTTACAAAACGCAACTTCTGAGTAGGTCAAGGTGAAAAAATAGTAGTACAATGGTCTGATACTCCTATGGTGCTGAAGACAAAGGCTGAACTGATGTGCAATCCATATACTACTGTACGCGCAAAGTAAGACAAAATCACGAAGGAATCCTTGAGGCGAGGAGCTAGTGTGGTGATGTACTGTGAAGCACAAGGAGGAATGCAATGGGTCGGAGGACACTCACCTTGATTTTTCCAATATTCCCTTCGTGTGTCGCTGTGATGACTGCGGGCCACAGATCCAATCGGGAACGGGTGGGTGACGGTAGGGAACGCCCAGTCGGGGATGGCAGGCGGGCTGGGGCGGCATGACGACTCCGACTGGTGCCATAAGTCTGAGTGGAAGCAGCGAGGCAAGAAGGCTGGGGACGTGACCCCGAGCAATGGCGCGTCTGATTATGGCAGTATCGGGCCGGCATTCAAAGTAGTAGGGTGGGGCGATGATATCCCTCCGTTGAGACGGCATCAGAGCCTTCGAAGGTCGAAGAGATTCGAGGCGGCGTGGGAGATTAGGAACAAGCTGCCTGATGTGGCCATTGTGTTCGAGGCGGTGTTGAGGATTGTGTAAGTGATTTTCGTCGGCAGTTTGGCTGAGATGCGGGGGGGACTGTTGTTGGAAGGATGTGCGTAGGGATGTGAAGGTGGGATCCCACTTATTGTCCCACTTATACCTTATTTGTATGTGTTTTAGTTCAATTTTTTTGTCAAATTTTTTGAACTAACCATTCAAAAAAGATATAAGTGGGATAAATGGGATCCCACTTTGCATCCCTAGATGTGCGCCTCGGACGCAGGCGGGCAGCCCGGCGGCAAGATGGAAGGATGCGTGAATTTAGGGAGGGAGAACAAGTGAATTCTGGATGTTAGATTAATGTGTATGTACGGTCCAGATCTTATTTTCCCACTAAGTTTGCTCTTTTATTAGTAGTGGAGATGATTCTGCACGGTGCTGATCTTCCCAGTTAAAGATAATGATGACATTGGAGATCAAAGTTCAAAAACAGACATTACTGTTTACTGAATGCATTTGTGTTACTGTTTACTGAAGCAGAAAAACCATTGCTGAATCATACTCTTACAGTCTAAGTCTGTTGTATTCAGAAGCAACGGATCAAGTTGTCATGCATAATACTAACAATGGTAGCTAGTTTGTTCATCCAAGTCTTACATCATGCATAATCACACAAGATTGTCTATAAATGGCATCGCAAGTTGTCATGCCATATCCCTTAGATCAGCTCCCACCGTGACCATGGCAGCATAAAATACGGGCACGGCCGTAGACTCGTTCTGGCACGTTTTCCGTTTTCAGTTAGCAGCTGCAGCTCATTTTCAGCGACCTGCAACTTCGTATGGAGCAACAGCAAAAAATCAATTGTGGTCATGTGTTCCTCTGTGTTTGTGTCGTGTTTCAGTTACATCAGCGGCCTGTCTTGGAATTAATCTACCAGATTCCTATGGATCGATTCAATGATGTTTTCTTACAGACGAAGAAATAAAAGATGTCAAAGTGTTCTGTGCAGCACAGTTTGAAAAAAGGAGTCAAATCAGGAAGAACACGTACATAAATGTAACTCATAGCACTTGACTAAGAAAATCAGGTACTGACCCTGACAGGTTGATACATGTTGGAGCAACATTAAATGACCAATCCACTGGATGACAAGATTCTGTAAGGAAATTGGAACAATCTTTATATATGCAACTGTAGCCTTACTTACTTTTCATTTCTTCGATGTCAGATGCAAATGTCCACAAAAGTTAATACCATATGTATGGACCGATTAATTTCACTGTGAACTCACCAGGCTTCGATTCTTGGAGGGCTGCTGGGTGTATAACCACAGCACAAGCTGTTCAATGCAGAGTAAGTAAAGAGCAAATGGATCACCCAGCCAATTTCGCTTTCACAGAAACTACATCTGGAGAAAGCGTGCAGGTTCAGTTAACAAGATAAAAAAACAGTGCTCTTATACAAAATGCTGAAAAACAGTACATATGTATTCTGTAACTACATTCAGAAGAACACCGGTCAGGCAATGAGATAAGACATATCGAATTATCACTCAACGTTTGAAGAGCGAGAAAATTATGAGCTCCTATCAGTTATGATGTCTATTTCACTATAATTACCCTCAGCCAACATGCACTTGATATGCTGAGGTTAGAGAACTCCAAATATCTAAATAATGTAGCAATAGCTCGACAAATTCAAGGATGACATCCGCCGTGACATGCTCCTGAACATTAGTAATGTTTTCACCATTAGCATACGCATCATGCACCAGATGGCCCTTGCGTTGATATGGTATAAGATTAAAAGTTATGTCCATAGCAAGCACGCCTAGTAGCTACACACCGGACAAGAGCACCATGGTGCCAACATACACCAGCTCGAACTTGGCGAGCACACAGAATAGACATTTGCCCATATGTTGAGAGCGGGCTCCAAAAAGGCCAACACTTATCTGCTGAATCCAGTGGATCAATTGGCTCCATAAAAAATCTGGTACTTTACAGGGAGCAATTTAATTTTGTCCTGATATTTCCCATTCCTTGAAAAGAGAGACAACATCAAAGAAGTAGTTGAAGCTTCAAGTGAGATGCCTTTGAAATCAACTTTAGACATATAATTCCCTGCCTTGACTATCTCACCTTTTTCCAAGAACATTCTGATGGTATCATTTATAAGACGAGAGTTGGGAGCACAACCACTCGTCTCCATTGATGAAAACATATTTTCAGCTTCTTCCACCGATCCTTCTTTTAGAAGATTTCGTATCATTATTCCATATGTCGAAACATTAGGAACTAAGCCACCAGCTGATATAGCAGCAAACAACTCATTAGCTTCTTGTTTTCTCCTAACCATGTACATTGCATTAATCATGGTATTGAATATTGCAATATCAAGCTTCATATTCGTTGCACCTAATTTCTGGAACAGGGCGATTGCCTCGTCGGTGCAATTATTTGCACAAAGTCCTGCAAGAATTATAGTGTACGTGCAAATGTCCACTGTAGTCCCACTTTCGATCATCTCACGGAACTTGTTTTTCGCAGCAACAGGTCTCCGAGCACGAAATAACCCATCCAGTATGATGCTATATGTAATGGTTGTAGGTTTCACTTTCTTGCGCAACATTTCTTCAAACAGAATCAACCCATCATCGACCTTTTTACTTTTAAGATAACCATCAAGAAGTGTATTATACGTAACAACATTAGGCTCAATGCCAACTGATACCATGGTCTCAAGCACTCTGATTGCTTTCTCCATATTGCCGCGTAAGCAATATCCGTCAATCAGTGAACTAAATGTAATGACATCAGGTGTCTCACCTATGTCTATAACCAAGTTGAAGATATCTTGTGCATCCATTACCCTTCCTTCTTTGCATAGACTGTTTATTATTGAGTTGAAGAAGACAATATTCGGACCAGGAATACCTTTGCTTGTCATTTCACAAACCAACTCCTTAGCTTTTCCTAAATCAACATGTGTACAATAACAACAGCTCTGTTTGGTTGTACTCCGATAGAAATCATCTGACTGAACTTGTCCATAGCATCAGCCAGCCCGCCGATTCTACAAAGTGCAGCTATTACACTTAAATAGGTGATTACATTTGGACTCGCTCCTTGTTCCCGCATTTGAGTAAGTATGAGCATAGCTTCATCCATCATTCCACGTTTAGCATATGCATCAATCAAAATGTTGAAAACATGGCAGTCGGCTACAATGCCATTGCCTGCCATTGAATTAAAAAGATTAATCATATCATCAAAGCATCCTTCAGAGGCATACCCGTGAAGCAGAACATGGTACGTGACGATATCAGGTTTGTGGCCCTTGGCCGTCATGGACTGAAAAATATCTGCAGCTTCTTTGGTTCTTCCATGCTTGCAAAGGGAGGCCATGAATGAGTTCCAAGTAACAATATCTGGTACAAGACCCTGGCTTGTCATTTCTCTGAACATTTTAGTTGCCTCCTTCCACCTGCCCAAAGTGGAATATCCATGGATCATGCTAGTATATGTCACATTATCCGGATGAACACCGTTATCAACCATCTGCCGAAGGAACAACTCTGCCTTGTCCATTGCTCTGGCCTTGCACAACGCATCAATAATCGAGTTATATGTGAACACATCTGGCACGAACCCTTGCTGCACAATTTCATGGAATAAATTGCATGCCTTGCTTACTTCGCCTTCCTTGAAGAATCCATAGATGACCATGTTATATGCCACCACGTTAAGGGAGCACCCACATCCTTTCGCCACTGTCCGGAGTAGGTCAAGCGCCATCTGGCTCCTCCTCTCGCCACATAAGCCCTTGAGCACGGTGTTGTATGAGTAGGCATCAGGCACACAGCTGAGGTCTGACATCCTATGAAGCAGCACACTTGCAGCCTCGTCTGTGCGTTTTGCGTAGCACAGGCACTTGAAGAGGGTGTTGGCGACGATCACATTTGTCTTGAGGCCCGTCCTGAGGAGGAGACTGAAGAAGGCAAGCCCTAGGTCCGGGCGGCGCGCGCGGCAGCAGCAGTCCATGAGGATGCCGTAGGTGTGTACTGTCGGTAGCACCACCTGCGGGCCAGCTTCTTCTCGGCGCACACGGTTGAAGAGGGCGATGGAGAGGGCAGGGCCATCTCCATGGACGGCGGAGCTCGGCGCGCGGGCGAGCGCGGCGAGGAAGCCGTTCAGGGAGTGCCCAGAGACCGGGGTTGCCTGCACGAGCAATTGGTCGAACAGGTTGTGTGCGTGCTCCGGGCTGAGCGTGCCAGCACGGACGCGCTTTGTGGCTGCAGCAAAGGCTGATTGGGGAGACCAGGAGCGTGAGGGCGATGAGGTGGAGGATGAGGAGGAGCGGCCGTGGAGGAGGTGGAGGCGGGACATGGGCGTGGGGGAGGGTGGCTGTCCGGCGTATGCGGGAAGCTTGGCGCGTGAGCGAGCTGGAGAGTCGAGAGCGTGAGGTGAGGAGGCCCGCGTGGTGCCTGTGCAGCCCTCTTCAACCCGAGCCTAGGGAGGGCCGGGACTGGGCAGGTTAACTCCTTCCAGGGTGACCGTGTCTACGGGTACGGGTGAGCACTGACCACCCCCTACCCCACAAGCCCCACCCGGAAAACATGAGTCATTAACTAAGGCTTTAAGCCTGGAGTCGACGGACGATTCTCAGCGCATCAGCGCTTCCCGCTGCCGCTGCTTTGTGGACCCTTTGTCTGGGTTCCTCGTCGTGGGTGGACCTCTCGGTTTCACGGGCTGGCATGTGGGCTGTGGCTTTCTTTCCTCGCTTGGCCGCTTCTCTTCTTCCCCGCAGCCGCGACCCTTTCTCCTCCCTTCCCCGCATCTCGGTCAACGCAGCCGAGGGCACGGTCTCGCTGCCGCTCCCTCCCGATGGGCGAGCGCCCTGCAATGAGTCTGTGCGGCTGCTTCTTCTCCACCCTCTTCTTCCATCCCGACCCTCATACTACTGCTCGCTCGCTAGGGTTAGCGCCTCCGCCGCCAATGCCGGCCGCTACCATCAACGCCCACCTGGTTCATTGACCTACTCCATAGATCCTCGCGACCTCGCGGCGTCCACTGCTATCGGCAGCCGGCTGGCAAAGTCGCCGGACACCAGCCACTCGCTGGATGCTGCTGTGCCGTCCGAGAGATGCGCCGACGCGGACGCGTTGACCATGCTGGCGGTGGCGCAGCTGAGAGATCCCCTGGCTTGGTACGCAAGCACATACGTGAAGATTGCAACCAAGTGGCTTTTGGACAGGTTCAGAACACTTGTACTATTCTGCACATCTCGAATCCTTGCACTGTAATTTGTAGCAGTAAATATGAAATTTTAATTTTTTTTTTTGACATTTTGTTTCACTTTATATGTTGATGAGAGTACTGTCTGTAAGTATTCTTCTGATAAAGAAATACTGTAAGTATTTTGGTAAAGGAATGATGAACCGGCTGCATTCTTTACAGTGTTGCAATAGTATTTCAATGTGTCGCCCCTGAAAACACTTTAGATGACTACTACTCCCTAAGCCTGATACCAACATGGCTGAACTTTCAGAGAAACCGACAATATGGAGGCAGACGATCAGGACCAAGAGAATGTAGCTGATGAGCAGAAGCAAGACAAAGAAAGCACCGCAATTAAAGAGGTAACGATGCCCCACACTGGCCCCAATGGTGGTTTCTTAGTTTCTTATTGCCTGTGTTTGTTCAACTTCACAAGATTCATCTCATGTGCATCAACTGGAGTCGTCGTCTGAGTTTGTTCGCCAGTTTTGTGGACGACGAAAACCTGATGGTGCATGTACGATGTGATAATAAGCTAGCTCCTTGAATGCCTTCTTTCTTGATTTTTTTTTTCTTAAGTGCAATGCCATTGTTTACACCGGTATCTGTTGTTTAAACCACATTCATGATAACTAGACAAGAACATAGCCTATGATTAAGGAGACAGAAAAGCATTATAAGAAAGAGCAAAAGAGATATTTGAGATCACACCGAAAAATCCTTCTAAAATATCAAAAGGCGTATGCTTGGTGCTACATGATATAACGGTGAATACTCTCATACCGTCCATTCCCATATACTACAGGTTATGTGTTGGTGCTATATGATATCACTGTGTGTACTCTCAAACCGTCCATTTCCATATACTACGGTTTGTTTGTTGCTCTAATTCTTTGTTGCTTGCCGTATATGCAGACTACCACATGCATCATATTACATAATTTTTGTTCACATGTAAACAAGATTGCAAATTGCAAATTGAAGTATTATTCTCTGCAAGACAGTGGGTGTTAAGGTTTTTTCAACCATCCGCCCGGACTCAGTGCAATTCTCTACTATTCTGTTGTGTTTAGATTCACTCTTATGCTTTCCTTTGTGGACTCAAACTGTAGCTTTAATTCATTTTGTGAAAGTACAACCTTTTGAAATGTAGGTTTTAGGTCGCTATAGGAAAGCCATTACCTCCTCTGAAATTCATGTCATATGTTGCAATGTGGTGATGGTGGCGTCCCTAATGAGCATCACCTCCATCTTCTTTTCCGTAAGCAGCTCGTGGAAAATTTCTATATAATTAGGCTTAAATCTCTCCATGTATGATTCACATTGTTTATTTAGTGATTACCTCACAAAGCTGCACTGTGGTATTGTCCTGGTTACCTTGTTGGCACTAGATCTTAAATTCTAGGTAGTAGGGAAATTGCTTCTCTCAGTAATCCTGAAGGTAATGTTCTTATTTTGGGTAGTTACATTGCCAATATGTCAGTTTTGTCATTAACTCATTATGCAAGATCATATCCTGTGTAGTTTTCAGGTTTTTTTGTTTTTGAAATTTTACTATCTACAAAGCAACTAGGTGTATCCTAAAAAAAGCCACTAGCTGTATGGTTCAAGTTATAGCTTTAGACAGCTTTATTATATTCACGCACCTTGTGTACTCAATTCCAACATGGCCAAGAGTGAGCAGTTCTGCACCACCATCATTCTCAGTTAGCGCCGTACCGGCGAATGCATGCTCACTGAGGATGAAACTAGTGATGTCGTCCGATCCCGAGTCGCTGATCACGAATGTGACACGACATGCAGAGCACTCAGAGCAGTGGTAAGGGTCTATGCAGTATAATCTCACCTCTTGGCAATTAGCATTCTTACTAGGAACAAAAAAATAATGTTTCGTGATTCGCGCAACCTGGGCAAAGGTTACCAGGGCGCCACAACCTGCTACTGTTGCCCCAAATGTGCCATACTCACATGCTACATTTGAAAGTCTGTCAAAAATAAATATTTTATTGTTGACAGTTTTCGATCTAGCAAGTAAAAAATTATTTGAAGATCCTGAGCACCTACTTCTTGATGGTAGTTTGCTGCCATACTTTCTTAGAGCAACGCTAGCTTAGAGAGGTATGCTCATATGTATGGATTATCTGCTATCCTCACTTTCAGTAACTTCATTTATCATGGCATTCTCTTTTCTTTGTGACTGACTAGACGGACAATTTTATAGCAGCACAGTTCAAAGACACGTCTGCTAGACAATGTAGTGAAGTTATATACCTCTTTCTTTCGATAAAGGAGCATGCATATGCATCTGCAATTTTTTGGTGTTTCTCATTTTTTGAGTGGTTTGTCTAATTCCAGTTTTATGTAGAGATCCATAGGTGCTGGCTTTATACTATGAGCATAGAGAAAATTATGTATAAGGTTAAATAAATATTGGTTTCTACAAGCGGCACCGTGCAAGATAGGTGCATGATCTCATGAAGAGGCATACTTTTGTGTTGAGGTATATATGAATGCGGACCGATGTAAAATTCACTTATATTTTGTAGTTAATGGATTTGCAATCAATTTATAGGTGCAGCAAAATGACAGTTGAGTAGTCTCAGAAGAATTAATATCAGTATAAATTCGTGGTGCAATTATCGAGTTCCTCTTCCAATCTGTTTACTTTCCATGAAGTTCAAATATAAGTTGCACTATCTACTATGTGTTCGTGAAGATCTCATTAATTCGTTTTTTTTTCATCTTGTACAGTATACCAGAGGCTGTCAAGGCAGGGTGATAGTTCAGATTGCCACTAACATATCGTCGAAGAAGATAGAGCTAGACCACAAGGACGGTTCATAATTCTTCCATTGAATACTATGGGAAGAGCCTTGCCACAGCCTCCTCAGACTCCACTGTGAAGATCATCAACATTGCAGGTGCATTTGCCCCATCCCAGCTCCTGGCGGCCCTCATTGGACCCTATGGTCCCCTGTGGCGTGTGTCAGATGGGCCCATCCCAAGTATGGTTTGAGCCTTATAATCGGTCATGTGTTAGTCTGGAAGGAGGGTGCCGATTAGGCAGTGATCTCAGGCACATGTGTTTGGCAACCACAAATGCTCAATGAAACTCCATTGTCTGGGCTCCTTAGAATTGGCTTTTGCCTACATGTGCCAACAAGGATAAGATGTTCAAAAATCTGTAAGTGTTATTCATGGTAGGGCGTAGGTGAAAAACGGCTACAATTTCACTGTGCCGACCATGCTGTGTCAAAACAAAATGCTGGCGGCGAGGCGAAGCTCGCATATCCATCTAGTGTTATTAAAGCACCGAGTTGGCAAATGCAGACGCAGTCCGTGTTGGAATTTCTTTATTTAGCGTACGTGGTCGCAGTTGCTGCCCACAATTTATCAGACCTCTCTCCACTGCGGCAATTGTAGTGCAACTGTAACCTCCAGCATATCTTTTCAAGATGAACCGAGGAAATCAGATAGAAGAAAGCTCGACGGCAAGTGCGAGGTCGGTGTGCTAACTTGTTATGCCATAACTTCCTATTGCATTTTCCGTTATTCTTCTAGATATTTAGTTCTCTTCTCGAAAGGTCAAGTTCCTATGCAAATTATGACGTGTGTGAATGAAAATCCATATTTTAAACTCGTATTCGAGTGTCTCTGTTATTTAATGTTGTCCCATATTGAATTAACATGATTTAGAAGATAAGTACCGAAATTTGATCTGATTCATCGTATTCTTTGGGTTACAAAAAACTTGGATTTGAGAAGTTTAGCCCTGTCTATAAATTATCCATAAAAGATGTACAATCCTCTTATTATTATTTTCAGATATGTGCACTACAGACTACTGTGCTAGCTATGCACATAATAGATAAACTGTTTTAATATCATTCTACTGCAGATATTTCTAGGCTTGAGATTTATTCTCTGTCCATCTGCAGGTAGATTCGAACAATGCTCTATTGTGTCAGCTACTCTGGGTAATGTTGCCTTGAAACCTCTCGATTGCCAGATTTTTTTTCTTTCACACGTTAACCCGTAAGTGAAAGATATTTTGTCTCTTCCTTTGGTCAAACAAGTTATATAGTTGTGTGGTTCAGTTAGCTACATAAGGGACTATTGTTTCGACTACCGGTAAGCGGTAACAAAAAAATTCCCCTTTTCGGGTGAAAGAAAGCTGAAATAACATTGAGTGGCTATTTTCTACTTGCATCCAAGACTTGAAACTTGTTGTATTCATTTGGGAGTATGAACTGTTTGTTTACAGGAGTATATATGTGGCCAGGTCTGCTCTACATTATGCTTTCTTTATTTTTGACTATGGTGCTAGCCTATTCTTAGATAAACAATATATATACCAGCTCCACCTCTTATTCTGAATTGTGAGAAATCCATTCGTGTACTCACTAACTAATATTGTCATAGACAAGAAATGTTAATGAGTTGACAAGTTAACATGAGAACCTTCTACTCATATAGTTTTATGTTTGACAAATACCCTATGTTTCTAAGTATCATTTACATCATACAAACTGGTTTTCCCACCACAACTCCTCACTTGGATAGTGACCCCGCCAACTGGTCAGCCGAGTGGGCGCAGACGACCCAACAATGTAGGCGCCTGCTCCAGATCAGGGAGCGTCACCTGAAAGCTGCTACCGGGATGACAACCAGGGCACCCATGATGCAGATGGCAAGGTGGAGCTATGAGGACCATGGCAGCAGAGCAAACCCACAGCATGAGCTGGTATCTTAGCCCGGTCTTTCTCATTCTACTGTTCTAGACATGTATTAGCTGCGATATAGCATGCTTTTTTATTTTTAGCAGCACCGCCTTTTTATTTCCTATATAGGCTCAAGAATGCATATCTTCCAAATAAAATTTGATTAGTACTGTTGTAGCGTTAAAAGTATATTATGCAAGCGGTTAATCCATGTGAAACATTTATTTAGTTGTATTCAATTATGTGAGAAAAAATCTATTTGACTGATTATGATGTACTATTTCAATGCTTTCACAATAGATTTTAATAGTATTTCAGACATTCCTAACTGAACTTATGGTTAATGACTATAGATTGATCTTACTCTCAGTTTTTTAAATTTTCTTCTATTTTCATGTACATGTTTAACCATCTTACCCCATGTTTCAGTTAGGGTACTCCTTTCACAGAATTTTCCATTCCTTGGCATCCATGTCTTTATCATTTTTATTTACATCCCATGGATCATAGATATTTTGTATCACAACTGACGAAACATTTTTCCGGTCCATGCGGTGGTGTAGTGTGATTATCGTGTATTTCAGGTTTACATTTTGTGCTTTTTCACATACGGTAGAATATGTTTGTGGTTGTAAATGCTTTAATTTCCTTTATACATATTAGGTTGATTTTTGGAGCATTCTTGTAGGCAATACGGTTATACACATGATGATGGCACAAGACAATATGGCATAATTTGTTTGTCATCATAGAACTGTGAGATCCTTTTTTCCAACAATATTAAGCTTATTTTTTCAATGTTCATATAGGCGATCGCTATCACGCGTGACGGTCAGCCGTGGCATGATCAAACAATTAGGTTTAAACATATATGCGGAAGGGCTTGACAAGATAGAATCAGGAAAGTCTGTGGAGATCCATGGCTTCTTGATGCGCATGCTTGGGAAAACCTTGGTAGAAAAATGATCCGGCAGATCATGCTAGAAACCAGATATGACGTGGACGATATCAAATACTGATTCTGTGATGAAGTTCGATAACATTTCACATAGTTGTATTGCATTGTTGGGGGAGGGGGGCAACATTGTCGATTCATGCAATGGTTATCTTAGAAATTATGTTAGAGATGTTGGATAGTGGTTCTTTAGGGGCTAGCTGAAAGGTAATTCGGCATGTAATTTAGCTTTATGGTTGGGTTTGTTGTTGTACATGCTTACATAGCACTGCATTGTGCTGATCTGCTCTTTTTTTGCTACATTTAGAGAGCATACGTCTGTGCGTGCAATGTTCTGGAGCATGTTACTGAATTTTCAAGTGTCTTCCTTACTGAATAATCTTATTTTGTTGCTGGAGACAAGCAATGGCTGTTTCCATGTGTGCCTCAAGAGGCCCATTCTAGGATAGGACACCTTGTTTAGCCTACTTGTTGTGACTATATTTTTGTGTTGGACGCAGTTGGGCGGCATCGGGCTCGTTTGTGCAAACCTTTATCCACCGGTAATTTGTCAGTAATGTTCTAATTGGAGGAGTATGAAATAGCTACTTCATTAGACAAGACTGAAAGAAATTTACACATAGTTATGACAGAATAGCAATGATATTGCAGGTTCCAAGGCAGTACAGCAGCACACTTGCATAAGCGACACGCTTACATAGACAACACACTTATGCAGGGACTAATGGTAGAGCAGCAAGATCTGCTGGATATACGGTCCGAAGACAGCACATGTACCACATGATTGGTGCATCAGGGATTCAGGATGGCTGCTATCAGCCAATAGATTATAGAACGCCATTGACACTATGTAGAGAAGACAACTAGCACAATCACACTAGCACAATGTTTAGTGACGGTTCAAACACGTGCTGCACGAACGCATGGAAGACGGCGCGGCGAAGCGCGCTGCTCCGTCTAGTCATCCTCTACGGTGTGTGTCGGAAAATTGACCGGAGGAGCGGATAACCGTAATCTAGCCTTGCCGTTCCTGGGAGCCGTTGGGGACGCGCGTGAGCTGGAGAGTTTTATTTGATCTGTTTTTCTATTTTATCTAAAGTTTTTTTTTTTAAGAGACACTAGCTTGATCTTCTATTCCTAACTAGTAAGTTTGCATGTGCAATGCACGTCTCAAACGGTTAACATATATATTTGAAATCCACGGGAGTAAAATTAGAATTGAAATTTCAAAAAAATAACATATTAATGGGTGCACGGTATTCTAATGTCCCTTGGGTTATATTTCCATAATTGAGACACTGTTGTGCTCATGTTACTGAAAAAAGAAAATAATGTTCCATCAGTAGTTTGGTGTTCTGTGCTCATTCAATTATCACCGTGTTGACAAAGATGGTGCAAAACTTAGATACAACTCTCAGATATCAGGATTAGTATAATGCTTGGAAGCCAAGAAATTAAATATGTGATATATTGAACCAAACTTTGTATTTTGTGTTTCCTGATTCGGGGTTCTTGGTAATAGCCAAGACTCCGAATAAGGATTTCCGGACATAAGTATTCACAATCAAACAAGAAAAATGTCTAGCATAAGGACCTATATCCTATCTCGAAGCCTTGCGAGAAGACAAAAGAACACCACGGTGAGAGTTAGTGCACTTACAAAAAGGATTGTTTGCTAGAATCTACCGAATGGTAAATATTTGTACAAGTCGTCATCAATGGCTTTTTCATTCTTTTACCCCCTCTCCCAATTTAATCCCCAAATCGACTCTATCCCATTAGGTTTCCCTTCTGTCCATCATCCAATCGTCCACCACGGTGAGCCTCCTCTCCAGATCCTACTCGTCGGCCTTCTCCTCCAAACGCATGATGTCTCCATCTACACCACATCAAACTCCAATGATACAAGTATTTCATAAACCAAATTATCAATAATAATTGCCAAGGGTTGTGCATGTGTATTAGAACGGATAACCATATGTCCATAATAATTGTCAAGGATTATAACAAGCATCGCAATTAAGCAAGAATCACCTAAATTAGGATGCCTTGAAATAAAATTTATACTAAAGAAACTATTTAATTGGCACCATAGCCCAAACTTTATTCACTTATAAATATTCAAAGATTAATTCATGGCTGAAAACATAGTGCCGACACTATGCAAATCTGGTTAAACCTATTATTGAACATGGCGTTGGCTGTGGTGTTTCCGTAGAAGGGGTCAAAGCAGATGTAGGCAACGCAAAAGTCGCGTCTTGTTGTTGGCCACCACCGACTTCTCGTTCATCTCACCAATCCCAAATGGATTTGATTATCTCTGCTCACCATATGCGGATATGCCAAAGCGAACTGATTAAATTTCTTACTATAATTTAAGCAAAATCAAACCAATGCACTGATTGAACTATCAATACTATAAAACAATTAGCAAGGTTGCACCTATAGGATATTGGGCGAATAACAAAATCTGCTACTTGGGAAATGTAACACTAATCTTAGAAAAATAACAACATATTTTATCGTGTGATCTAGCTATCGAATAATCTACCAAGAGCGCGTTAGTTCCATTTTATCTGCAATTATAGACCATGCAAAGAAACCAGTAAACTATGTGTATAGTGGCAACCCCTGGTGTCATTATTCTGACAAAGCTGGCTCCTGGTGAGTGCCGTTCTCATCCGAAACAACATGCAGGGCAAACAATTGAATCTAATATATTCTATGGTTTCTGTCCTTCTAGAAACTTTATAAGTTAATTGACTAAATAGCAGAATGAGAATTTATTCGAGCTGAAATAAATATAAAACACTATGGGGATCAACCTTTTTTTATTATAGGAAAAGATCAGAGCGACAATATGCCATATTTACAAAACTGTACTGCAATACCATGCGTGGATTAAGCTTTACCTCCATCCAGAAGCTTTATACGTCCAGTGTAGTACAGATCAATCAATTAGTAAGACAAAATTTACAAAACGCAACTTCTGAGTAGGTCAAGGTGAAAAAATAGTAGTACAATGGTCTGATACTCCTATGGTGCTGAAGACAAAGGCTGAACTGATGTGCAATCCATATACTGTACGCACAAAGTAAGACAAAATCACGAAGGAATCCTTGAGGCGAGGACCTAGTGTGGTGATGTACTGTGAAGCACAAGGAGGAATGCAATGGGTCGGAGGACACTCACCTTGATTTCCCCAATATTCCCTTCGTGTGTCGCTGTGATGACCGCGGGCCACAGATCCAATCGGGAACGGGTGGGTGACGGTAGGGAACGCCCAGTCGGGGATGGCAGGCGGGCTGGGGCGGCATGACGACTGCGACTGGTGCCATAAGTCTGAGTGGAAGCAGCGAGGCAAGAAGGCTGGGGACGTGACCCCGAGCAATGGCGCGTCTGATTATGGCAGTATCGGGCCGGCGTTCAAAGTAGTAGGTGGGCGATGATATCCCTCCGTTGAGACGGCATCAGAGCCTTCGAAGGTCGAAGAGATTCGAGGCGGCGTGGGAGATTAGGAACAAGCTGCCTGATGTGGCCATTGTGTTCGAGGCGGTGTTGAGGATTGTGTAAGTGATTTTCGTCGGCAGTTTGGCTGAGATGCGGGGGGACTGTTGTTGGAAGGATGTGCGTAGGGATGTGAAGGTGGGATCCCACTTATTGTCCCACTTATACCTTATTTGTATGTGTTTTAGTTCAATTTTTTTGTCAAATTTTTTGAACTAACCATTCAAAAAAAGATATAAGTGGGATAAATGGGATCCCACTTTGCATCCCTAGATGTGCGCCTCGGACGCAGGCGGGCAGCCCGGCGGCAAGATGGAAGGATGCGTGAATTTAGGGAGGGAGAACAGGTGAATTCTGGATGTTAGATTAATGTGTATGTACGGTCCAGATCTTATTTTCCCACTAAGTTTGCTCTTTTATTAGTAGTGGAGATGATTCTGCACGGTGCTGATCTTCCCAGTTAAAGATAATGATGACATTGGAGATCAAAGTTCAAAAACAGACATTACTGTTTACTGAATGCATTTGTGTACAGGTACAGCTGAAGCAGAAAAACCATTGCTGAATCATACTCTTACAGTCTAAGTCTGTTGTATTCAGAAGCAACGGATCAAGTTGTCATGCATAATACTAACAATGGTAGCTAGTTTGTTCATCCAAGTCTTACATCATGCATAATCACACAAGATTGTCTATAAATGGCATCGCAAGTTGTCATGCCATATCCCTTAGATCAGCTCCCACCGTGACCATGGCAGCATAAAATACGGGCACGGCCGTAGACTCGTTCTGGCACGTTTTCCGTTTTCAGTTAGCAGCTGCAGCTCATTTTCAGCGACCTGCAACTTCGTATGGAGCAACAACAAAAAATCAATTGTGGTCATGTGTTCCTCTGTGTTTGTGTCGTGTTTCAGTTACATCAGCGGCCTGTCTTGGAATTAATCTACCAGATTCCTATGGATCGATTCAATGATGTTTTCTTACAGACGAAGAAATAAAAGATGTCAAGTGTTCTGTGCAGCACAGTTTGAAAAAAGGAGTCAAATCAGGAAGAACACGTACATAAATGTAACTCATAGCACTTGACTAAGAAAATCAGGTACTGACCCTGACAGGTTGATACATGTTGGAGCAACATTAAATGACCAATCCACTGGGTGACAAGATTCTGTAAGGAAATTGGAACAATCTTTATATATTCAACTGTAGCCTTACTTCCTTTTCATTTCTTCGATGTCAGATGCAAATGTCCACAAAAGTTAATACCATATGTATGGACCGATTAATTTCACTGTGAACTCACCAGGCTTCGATTCTTGGAGGGCTGCTGGGTGTATAACCACAGCACAAGCTGTTCAATGCAGAGTAAGTAAAGAGCAAATGGATCACCCAGCCAATTTCGCTTTCACAGAAACTACATCTGGAGAAAGCGTGCAGGTTCAGTTAACAAGATAAAAAACAGTGCTCTTATACAAAATGCTGAAAAACAGTACATATGTATTCTGTAACTACATTCAGAAGAACACCGGTCAGGCAATGAGATAAGACATATCGAATTATCACTCAACGTTTGAAGAGCGAGAAAATTATGAGCTCCTATCAGTTATGATGTCTATTTCACTATAATTAACCTCAGCCAACATGCACTTGATATGCTGAGGTTAGAGAACTCCAAATATCTAAATAATGTAGCAATAGCTCGACAAATTCAAGGATGACATCCGCCGTGACATGCTCCTGAACATTAGTAATGTTTTCACCATTAGCATACGCATCATGCACCAGATGGCCCTTGCGCTGATATGGTATAAGATTAAAAGTTATGTCCATAGCAAGCACGCCTAGTAGCTACACACCGGACAAGAGCACCATGGTGCCAACATACACCAGCTCGAACATGGCGAGCACACAGAATAGACATTTGCCCACATGTTGAGAGCGGGCTCCAAAAAGGCCAACACTTATCTGCTGAATCCAGTGGATCAATTGGCTCCATAAAAAATCTGGTACTTTGCAGGGAGCAATTTAATTTTGTCCTGATATTTCCCATTCCTCGAAAAGAGAGACAACATCAAAGAAGTAGTTGAAGCTTCAAGTGAGATGCCTTTGCCATCAACTTTAGATATATAATTCCCTGCCTTGACTATCTCACCTTTTTCCAAGAACATTCTGATGATATCATTTATAAGACGAGAGTTGGGAGCACAACCACTCGTCTCCATTGATGAAAACATATTTTCAGCTTCTTCCACCGATCCTTCTTTTAGAAGATTTCGTATCATTATTCCATATGTGGAAACATTAGGAACTAAGCCACCAGCTGATATAGCAGCAAACAACTCATTAGCTTCTTGTTTTCTCCTAACCATGTACATTGCATTAATCATGGTATTGAATATTGCAATATCAAGCTTCATATTCGTTGCACCTAATTTCTGGAACAGGGCGATTGCCTCGTCGGCGCAATTATTTGCACAAAGTCCTGCAAGAATTATAGTGTACGTGCAAATGTCCACTGTAGTCCCACTTTCGATCATCTCACGGAACTTGTTTTTCGCAGCAACAGGTCTCCGAGCACGAAATAACCCATCCAGTATGATGCTATATGTAATGGTTGTAGGTTTCACTTTCTTGCGCAACATTTCTTCAAACAGAATCAACCCATCATCGACCTTTTTACTTTTAAGATAACCATCAAGAAGTGTATTATACGTAACAACATTAGGCTCAATGCCAACTGATACCATGGTATCAAGCACTCTGATTGCTTTCTCCATGTTGCCGAGTAAGCAATATCCGTCAATCAGTGAACTAAATGTAATGACATCAGGTGTCTCACCTATGTCTATAACCAAGTTGAAGATATCTTGTGCATCCATTACCCTTCCTTCTTTGCATAGACTGTTTATTATTGAGTTGAAGAAGATAATATTCGGACCAGGAATACCTTTGCTTGTCATTTCACAAACCAACTCCCTAGCTTTTCCTAAATCAACATGTGTACAATAACCCTGAATTAGGGAGTGGTAAACAGCTTTGTTTGGTTGTACTCCCATAGAAATCATCTGACTGAACTTGTCCATAGCATCAGCCAGCCTGCCGATTCTACAAAGTGCAGCTATTACACTTAAATAGGTGATTACATTTGGACTCACTCCTTGTTCCCGCATTTGAGTAAGTATGAGCATAGCTTCATCCATCATTCCACGTTTAGCATATGCATCAATCAAAATGTTGAAAACATGGCAGTCGGCTACAATGCCATTGCCTGCCATTGAATTAAAAAGATTAATCATATCATCAAAGCATCCTTCAGAGGCATACCCGTGAAGCAGAACATGGTACGTGACGATATCAGGTTTGTGGCCCTTGGCCGTCATGGACTGAAAAATATCTGCAGCTTCTTTGGTTCTTCCATGCTTACAAAGGGAGGCAATGAACGAGGTCCAAGTAACAATATCTGGTACAAGACCCTGGCTTGTCATTTCTCTGAACATTTTAGTTGCCTCCTTCCACCTGCCCAAAGTGGAATATCCATGGATCATGCTAGTATATGTCACATTATCCGGATGAATACCATTATCAACCATCTGCCGAAGGAACAACTCTGCCTTGTCCATTGCTCTGGCCTTGCACAACGCATCAATAATCGGGTTATATGTGAACACATCTGGCACGAACCCTTGCTGCACCATTTCATGGAATAAATTGCATGCCTTGCTTACTTCGCCTTCCTTGAAGAATCCATAGATGACCGTGTTATATGCCATCACGTTAAGGGAGCACCCACATCCTTTCGCCACCGTGTGGAGTAGGTCAAGCGCCATCTGGCTCCTCCTCTCATCACATAAGCCCTTCAGTACGGTGTTGTATGAGTAGGCATCAGGCACACAGCTGAGGTCAGACATCCTATGAAGCAGCACACCCGCAGCCTCGTCTGTGCTTTTTGCGTAGCACAGGCACTTGAGGAGGGTGTTGGCGACGATCACATTTGTCTTGAGGCCCGTCCTGAGGAGGAGACTGAAGAAGGCAAGCCCTAGGTCCGGGCGGCGCGCGCGGCAGCAGCAGTCCATGAGGATGCCGTAGGTGTGTACTGTAGGTAGCACCACCTGCGGGCCAGCTTCTTCTCGGCGCACACGGTTGAAGAGGGCGATGGAGAGGGCAGGGCCATCTCCATGGACGGCGGAGCTCGGCGCGCGGGCGAGCGCGGCGAGGAAGCCGTTCAGGGAGTGCCCAGAGACCGGGGTTGCCTGCACGAGCAATTGGTCGAACAGGTTGTGTGCGTGCTCCGGGCTGAGCGTGCCAGCACGGACGCGCTTTGTGGCTGCAGCAAAGGCTGATTGGGGAGACCAGGAGCGTGAGGGCGACGAGGTGGAGGATGAGGAGGAGCGGCCGTGGAGGAGGTGGAGGCGGGACATGGGCGTGGGGGAGGGTGGCTGTCCGGCGTATGCGGGAAGCTTGGCGCGTGAGCGAGCTGGAGAGTCGAGAGCGTGAGGTGAGGAGGCCCGCGCGGTGCCTGTGCAGCCCTCTTCAACCCGAGCCTAGGGAGGGCTGGGACTGGGCAGGTTAACTCCTTCCAGGGTGACCGTGTCTACTCACTAAACGGCTAACTTACATCACTGTACAACAAAGACTTCTGTCCACATTTTAAAAAGGGTATTTGTACAAAGAAAGAAATACACGTCCAAAAGTTAAGAGGGGGCTCCGAATCATGCCAGCTTTATCACCTGAGTCAAGTAAATCAAATGACGCCATCAAAAAATTGGTACTTTGCAGGGAGCAAATTTATTTGTTCACGATATTTTCCTCTCCCTGAAAAGAGAGACAGCAACAACGAAGTAGTTGAAGCTTCAAGTGAGATTCCCTTGCCATCAACTTTAGACATATAATTTCCGGCCTTGACTATCTCCCCTTTCTGCAGTAACATTCGGATGATATCATTTAACATACGAGAGCTGGGAGCACAACCACTCTTCTCCATTGATGAGAACATAATGTCAGCTTCTTCCAGTGATCCTTCTTTCAGAAGATTCTGTATCATTATGCCGTAAGTAGAAACATTAGGTACCAACCCACTGCCTGATATTGCCGCAAACAAATTTTTAGCTTCTTCACTTCTCCGGGCCTTGTACAATGCATTAATCATGGTATTGAATATTGCAATGTCAAACTTCATATTCATTGCACCTAATTTCTGGAACATGGCGATTGCCTCGTCGGTGCAATTATTTGCACAAAGTCCTGCAAGAATTATAGTGTACGTGCAAATGTCCACTCTAGTCCCACTTTCGATCATCTGCTGGAACTTTTTTTTCGCAGCAACAGGTCTCCGAGCACGAAATAACCCATCCAGTATGATGTTATATGTGACCGTTGTAGGTTTCACTTTCTTTCGCAACATTTCTTCAAACAGAATCAACCCATCATCGACCTTTTTACTTTTAAGATAGCCAGCAAGAAGTGTATTATACGTAACAACATCAGGCTCAATGCCAACGGATACCATGGTATCACGCATACTGATTGCTTTGTCCATCTTGCTGACTAAACAATATCCATCAATCAGTGAATTAAATGTAATGACATTAGGTGTCTCACCTATGTCTATAACCAAGTTGAAGATATCTTGTGCATCCATAACCCTTCCTTCTTTGCATAGACTGTTTATTATTGAACTGAAGAACACAATGTTAGGACGAGGAATACCTTTGCTCATCATTTCAGAAATTAACTCATTAGCTTTCCCTAAATCACCATGTGTACAACAGCCCTGAATTAGGGAGCGGTAAACAGCTGCGTGTGGTTGTACTCCAACAGAAATCATCTGACTGAACTTGTCCATAGCATCAGCCAGCCTGCCCATTCTACAAAGTGCAGCTATTACACTTAACTAGGTGATTACATCTGGACTCACTCCTTGTTCCCGCATTTGAGTAAGTATGAGCATAGCTTCATCCATCATTCCACGTTTAGCATATGCATCAATCAAAATGTTGAAAACATGGCAGTCGGCTACAATGCCATTGCCTGCCATTGAATTAAAAAGATTAATCATATCAGCAAAGCATCCTTCAGAGGCATACCCGTGGAGCAGAACACGATACGTGACGATATTAGGTCTGTGGCCCTTGGCCGTCATGGACTGAATAATATCTGCAGCTTCTTTGGTTCTTCCATGCTTGCAAATGGAGGCCATGAACGAAGTCCAAGTAACAATATTTGGTATGAGACCCTGGTTTGTCATTTCTCTGAACATTTTAGTTGCCTCTTTCCACCTGCCCAAAGTGGAATATCCATGAATCATGCTAGTATATGTCACATTATCCGGATGAACACCGTTATCAACCATCTGCCGAAGGAACAACTCTGCCTTGTCCATTGCTCTGGCCTTGCACAACGCATCAATAATCGAGCTATATGTGAACACATCTGGCACGAACCCTTGCTGCACAATTTCATGGAATAAATTGCATGCCTTGCTTACTTCGCCTTCCTTGAAGAATCCATAGATGACCATGTTATATGACACCACGTTAAGGGAGCACCCACATCCTTTCGCCACTGTCCGGAGTAGGTCAAGCGCCATCTGGCTCCTCCTCTCGCCACATAAGCCCTTGAGCACGGTGTTGTATGAGTAGGCATCAGGCACACAGCTGAGGTCTGACATCCTATGAATCAGCACACTTGCAGCCTCGTCTGTGCGTTTTGCGTCGCACAGGCACTTGAGGAGGGTGTTGGCGACGATCACATTTGTCTTGAGGCCCGTCCTGAGGAGGAGACTGAAGAAGGAAATCCCTAGGTCCGGGCGGCGCGCGCGGCAGCAACAGTCCATGAGGATGCCGTAGGTGTGTACTGTAGGTAGCACCACCTGCGGGCCAGCTTCTTGTCGGCGTACACGGTTGAAGAGGGCGATGGCGAGGGCAGGGCCATCTCCGCAGGCGGTGGAGCTCGGCGCTCGCGCGAGCGCGGCAAGGAAGCCGTTCAAGGACTGCTCAGAGACCGGGGTTGCCTGCACTAGCAATTGGTCGAACAGGTTGCGTGCGTGTTCCGGGCTGAGCGTGCCAGCACGGACGCGCTCTGTGGCTGCGGCAAAGGCGGATTGGGGAGACCAGGAGCGTGAGGGCGACGAGGTGGAGGATGAGGAGGAGCGGCCGCGGAGGAGGTGGGGGCGGGGCATGGGCGTGGTGGAGCAGTGGCGAGGCATGAGTGGCGGATGCGGGACGCTGTGGGGGTGTAGAGGACGCGTGAGGCCAGCTGGAGAGTGGAGAGAGTGAGGATGCGCTCTGGCTGTGCCGTTAGGGAGGCGACGAGGTGGAGGATAAAGAGAAGGATCGCGCTGAGCGTCCCCCGGGGGATCGAAACCCCCGATCCCCCGGCTCCAGCGAGCGACACGTGTCCACTCACACGCAAGAAGAAAAATTCCAGGTCCCGAAAAAGTCAAACTCCATCGCAGCCCGTCGCTCTTCCCGGCTCCAACCGCCCACGAGCCTTGCACGTCACAGGGAAAAGACATTGGAGGAGGAAGGCCGCCGCACTCCGCGAGCCCTGTCGTCACCGGAGAACACGTCACCGGAGAAGACTCCGCCGGCCGTGTCCGCTCGTAGCATGGTGGCGCACTGTCGGTAGCAACGTCGTGTGCCGTCGGTAGCATCGCAGCACGCCTTCGGCAGCAACTCCCCCGCCGTCGGTAGCGACGCTGGTAGCATCACGGCCGCCGTCGGTAGCATCGCGGCCGCCGTCGGTAGCAACTCTCCACGCCTTCGGTAGCAACGCCATGCACCGATGGGAGCATCGCGGCTCGCCGTCGGTAGCATCGCGGCGCGCCCCGGGAGCACCGCCGTGTCGCCAATGGAGCACGGCCGCACAGCCGTGGGAGCATCGCCGTCTCGCTAATGGAGCACCGCTGTGTCGCCAATGGAGCACGGCCGCACAGCCGTGTGCTCCTCTCCGCAGTGTCGCCCGCTCCTCGCCACGATTGAGCTCGGCGCCGGCGCCGACGGGGCAGCGGCAACGGCTGGTAGCAACGGCGTTCGCCGTCGGTAGCATCGGCGCCCGCCGCTTGTAGCAACGGCGTTCGCCGTCGGTAGCATCAACGCAGGGACTAGGCGACGGGCAGAAGGCGTCTCCGACGAGCGGGCGGCGGACAGAAGGCGTCTCCGCCGAGCTCGAGGACCCGGGCGGCGCGACCCGGGCGCGGCCGCGGTGTTGAAGTAGGCGGCGCGACACGGGCGCGGGGTTGAGGTAGGCCACCGAAGCGAGCAGGGCCCGGCGTCGGCGACCTCCTCGACCTCCCCGAGCGTATCCGGGAACCAGCAGCGAGCGCCGGTGCAAGGCACGAGCGAGGCGTGAAGGATCTGTTCATGACTATGTTTGAGAAAGTTGCAGCTGGAGGGGAAAGTTGTGGACGCTGGGGAAGGGAAGAAGAGAGGATAAGATGGGCCTGCTGTGGCCACGTTAGTTCACACGCGGCGCTGCAACGAGGCGGAGGATCGTGTCTCTCGATCCCCCGGATGAAACGTAGTGTTTCCCTAAAGAGAAGCCTGGCTATCCTTGATAGTTCGGCGCCGAGCCGAGCTGGTGCCCGTGCGATTGCAACCAAAGGTGGCCAGCGGGCCGGCACGGCACGACCCGCGTGGGCACGTTTAGTAAACGTGCCGTGCCGTGCCGGCACACGGGCCTGGCCGCCAGGCCCAGGCACGGCCCCTCAGTTAAACGTGCCGGCCCACGGCACGATTAGGCCCACGTGCCTATTTCAGCCCGCGTGCTTTTTATAGAAAAAATGTCATTTTTTGGACTAATCGTGCTCAAATTTGGCCTAATCGCGTTTAAAATACCCCTAAAAGGCCAAAAACGCGCTTAAAATACCCCTAAAAGGCCAAAAACACGCACAGATTTGGCCTGGCCGGTTAAACGGGCCGTGCCGTGCCGGCACGCGGGTTTGGCCTGCAGGCCCCAGCACGGCCCACGGCGGGCCACGGGCCGAGCACGGCCCGCCAAGCCACGTGCCGTGCTTGCTTGCTCGCGGGCCGGCACGTTGGCACGGGCCCATGTGGCCAGGTTTGATTGCAACGGGTCAAAATTTAGAAGTTCATAGTGACGTATCTATTTATAAGTCTATAGTGACATATCAACTTTTTTCCTTCAATATATATATGATACATCCATGATTTCGTTGTTCCACTATACGTGAATACATCTATACAACAACCTTTACTAAAAGAGAAACAAAACGTTGCTACTTATTTTCAAATCACTTTTTAAGTATGTTCTTGTAACAAAGTAGCATGACTAATATATATATTTATCAAAGCAATCAGAGTTTTGCATACACCTCATATCTTTTCTTTTTTGTTGAAACACTCGCTATCTTTCACAATTGATGAGATCATTTCTTGTTACTATTAATTAAACAATGTTCTTTCCCTCTGAAAAAACTTATCATGGAGAGCACGTCATTACAAATTCATGTGCCAACTCAATGTCAATGAATTGGAGTCGGCTGCAGAAATTCTCATCCTGTTCCAGCTTGCGTGCTGTTGTAAAATATAGCACGGGGTTGCAAAAAAGTGAATATATAGGTATTGTAATGCACTATATAAACCTTCATCCCTACCACAAACTTATATTACATGCTATTTCCATTGGACACTCTAATAACGGGGCCTAGCTGAGAAATGTTTATTGGAGCAATACTCTGATTTGAGAAAACTCTGTGTTGTTAGAAAGCAATTTGGAACCTTCGCAATAATTTTATCGGTACCATCTCTGAACTATGCTCAATTTAGTGCAAGTATTACATTAATTCATTTGTTTTCAAATTGCCCAGAACCGGTGCAGCAGTACCTAATGTACTAATTCTTTGGAAGCAATCCATCGATCTAGCATTACAGTGTACATATTACATAGGATTTACCAGTGGAGTTCATCAATTTGGTTTCAACCTGAAAAAAATTCTGATGATCCCCATCAGGGTCCACAAGTCTTTCTCTTCTCTTCTTCCCTAGTTGCTTCCTTCCATGGAATCCTCAGGCAGCAGCAGCAACGCAGCATGCCTCTCTTCGCCGCCTGTGACAATGTGCAGCTGCGGCAAGCCTGTGCACCAGCCTTGGAACCCACAAGGACGAAGCGGCTCCGTATTTTTATTTCTTCATTTCTGCAAACAGAGGAGCGGCAGCGGCCCAAACCCCCTCCTGCGGCAACAGACTCGATCCTGTGTCGCTCCTCTAGAGATTTGTGTCGTACTATCCGAAGGAACCCTCTGTATAATGCCAAGGCTTGCCTCTGGTTACTAGATAACTTTGGATGGGGCTACATTTCATCCTTGAGAAACAATCATCAAGCCTAACAAAAAAATAAACAACCAGATTAGTTATCTCATAGTGATCTGCATTCTTTTTTCGAGGAAAGGATGGCAATTACCGAACTACTCAGTTATGGACTATTTACCGACAGCTGGAGATCATAACAAAACATAACTATTCTACGGCCTAGCAAGCAGACTGAGCAAAGATAACTTTCAGCATACTATAAATGTATTATCACAGAAGCCCTATTTAAAGCAATGTTAAATGTAAGTTAAAGTAGTTATAGGTTAATAATTTCACTTTTAGATGCAAAAACAATATAGCTATTTTTGGAACTGGATACAAAGATGAGACCTAGGTAAGGCGTACACTTTAAGTACATTAAGTTGAATCAAACACAAAGTTTGATTGGAAACTTATTAAGTATCATGTCTAGCTCATTTTTTTTAAAGGGAAAACCCAGCCTCTGCATCTGGTCGATGCACACGGCTTTTATTACAAACATAATCATCCAAGCATCAAATTACAACCAGCACCACTGACACAAGAGTCTCAATAGCTCCTATACAGAAAACTACTCGTGTATGAAAAGAAAGAGGGCAATAGCCAACTATACCAAGCACCCAACTCCATCAAATATCGTCTAAGAAACACAAATACGGCTATTATGCAACCAGCCACCCTTGCTGTAGATAGCCTGAACGACCGCCATCATTCGAGTGCAGCCACCATCCAAACGCACACGTTGGTCCTCCGGTAGAAGGTGAGACCAGAGATGTATCCAATAATTGGCCTGATGAACCACCTGCAAAAAAATTCCCGGCTCTCTCATTGTTAAAAACAACTCCATTCCTGTGATTCCAAACAGCCCAAAGTAAAGCACATACTCCTATTCGTATAAGTGCTTTCGTAGAATTATCTACCCCATATAACCAATTACCAAACAAATTAGTAATGGACACCCGAGGTGAAATGCTAAAAGTAAAGTGCACTAGCCTCCAAATCATTTTAACAAAATCACAAGAAACAAACAGATGATCCACGGTTTCTGGATCCCCCCAAAAAACACAATTATGAGAGACAACACAATTCCTCTTGATGAAATTATTTTTCGTCAGCAATTCTTTCCTAGAGAGAAACCACATAAAAATCTTTATCTTCATAGGCACCTTTAATTTCCACAAGTACTTCTTTAAAAATCTAGCATCCTCATTCATCAAGTCAGCGTAGTAAGAACGAACAGAAAAAATACCAGAAGTAGTGAGTGTCCAACGACACTTATCCTGACTGTCCACTAACGACACATCCATCCGTCTTTCTATGAGATGCAACCATCTCTCCAATTTATCACAGTAGTAGCACGTCGAAATTCTAAATTAGGTGGCGAATGGCCGAGAACATCTGAAACTAAAATATTCTTATAACTCACAATTGAGTATAAGGAATGGTATTGGGCTGCCAGGGGCGAATTCCCTAGCCAACAATCCTCCCAAAATCTAATGCTCTCACCATTACCTAGTGTGAACTTTACTCGTTTGAAAAACTCATCCTTCACCCGCATGATGCCCTTCCAAAAAGGCGAGTCTGTTGGTTTAACCTCAATTTCGGCTAGAGTTTTTCCACCTAGATATTTATTAGTCAAAAGTTCGTTCCACAACCCCTCTTCAGTCAATAGCTTAAACAACCATTTACTTAAGAGACAACGGTTCTTGATGTCCAACACCTCAATACCCAAACCCCCTTGGTCCTTAGGACGACACACAATATTCCATTTCGTCAACCTATATTTCTTCTTAACATTATCACTCTGCCAGAAGAAACGAGACCTATAAAAATCAATTCTTTTCCGTACCCCGATGGGAACCTCAAAGAAAGAGAAGAGGAACATAGGTAAACTAGTTAACACTAAATTAACTAAAACAAGTCGATCACCGTAAGACAACAATTTGCCTATCCAAGAGCCCAACTTCTGCTCAAACCTGTCCTCCACAACCTTCCATTCTTTATTAAGCAAACGCCTATAATGGATAGGTATACCCAGATATCTAAATGGTAGATTACCTACTTCACAACCAAAGATGTGTCTGTAATCATCCAAATGCTCACTAGCCTTGCCAAAGCAAAAAATCTCACTTTTATGGAAATTAATTTTTAAGCCAGACATCTGCTCAAACATATATAAAATCAATTTCATGTTCACAACCTTGTCTAGATCATGTTCTAGGAAAAGCATTGTGTCATCAGCATATTGGAGAATCGATATCCCCCCTTCCACTAAATGTGGTACCAGACCACCAATCTTATTATCATCCTTAGCTCTAGCTATAATAACAGCCAACATGTCTGCCACAAGACCGAAGAGAATAGGAGATAAAGGATCACCCTGACGTAGTCCTTTTAGCGTCTGAAAGAAATGACCAATGTCATCATTTACTTTAATAACGACACTACCACCTTGCACAAAACGAGCAACCCAGTCACACCATTGTGGACTGAATCCTTTCATACGTAAAGTGAAAGCCCAATTAACTTTATCGTAGGCCTTTTCAAAATCAATTTTGAAAAGAACCCCATCCATTTTCTTCCTATGAAGTTCATGGATAGTTTCGTGCAAAACAACCACCCCTTCAAGAATATTTCTACCAGGCAGAAAGGCTGATTGAGATGGTTTAATGACATTCTGAGCAATCGAAGTGACCCTATTAGTACCCACCTTAGTAAAAAAATTTAAAACTAACATTCAGCAGGCAAATTGGTCTATACTGCTCAATCCTACATGCATCCTCCTTCTTAGGTAACAAGGTGATAACACCAAAGTTAAGCTTAAACAACGGAAGATTACCCATATGCAACTGAGCAAATAAACCCATCAAGTCAACCTTGATAAAGTCCCAACATCGCTGATAAAATTCAGCCGGAAACCCATCAGGACGAGGTGCCTTATTATGTTCCATTTGAGAAATAGCATCAAATACCTCTTCCTCCGAAAAAGGAGATGTGAGGTATTCATTTTCCATCGGAGATACTTGAGGTAAATCCCCAATAAATGATTCTACAAGAGAAAAAGAAGATGGAGCCGATGCCCCAAAGAGATTCTTAGAATATTGGGAAATAAAGAATTTAAGATTCTCTTTCCCCACAATGGTGCCTTCATCCTGTTCTAATTGAAAGATTCTCTTCTTCCTATGCTTACCATTAGCAATCAAGTGAAAATATCTAGTATTATCCCCCCTGCTGCACATTCTTAATCTTAGCCCTTTGAGCCCATTTAGATTCCTCTTCTCTACGTAGTTTAGTCAAAAATCATCGGCCTGCCTCTTAGCCATGCTCTCCTCCTCACTCAAAGGAATTATCTCAGCTTTTAGATCCAATTCATTAATAAGTAACAATAGGCGATCCCGTTGCACTTTATATTCACCGCTAATATGTTTAGCCCATCCGCTAAGAAAACTCCGGAAATATCTAATTTTATTTTGCCAATTTTCAATGGGATTAGACCCAGTGTTCACTTCCTTCCATGTCTCCCGAACCATAGCTAAAAAAACCTCCCGCGCAAACCAAGCCAACTCAAACGAGAATGCCGATGTATTCCCAATATGAGCCGGTGTCCCAAAGTCAATAAGAATAGGTACATGGTCAGACTCCGTCCTAGTCAGAGCTCGAACTGACACGAGAGGATATTTTTGTTCCCATTCGATAGAAGCAAGAAAACGATCAAGCTTTTCAAGAGTGGGAATAGGATGTCTACTCACCCAGGTGTATTGACGCCCAGACATTTCTAGGTCTTTCAAGTCTAAACTTTCTATAATGGCATTGAAAATAACCGGCCAACGAGCATTGAAATTATCGTTATTCTTCTCCTCCCTTCTCTTAATAATGTTAAAATCTCCCCCAATCAACATTGGGAGGGACTCCTCTTCGCAAATTCTAACCAATTCCGCAAGAAACTCTGGTTTTTTCTCGTCTTGAGCCGCACCATAAACCACCACAAAAGCCCACATGAATCAATCTTCCTTGGACTTTAGATGGAACTTAACACAAAAATTACCGGCAAAAATGTTATTAACTATAATAGAAGCAGGGTTGAACCCAACAAGGATTCCCCCGACCTCCCATGAGGTGGTAAACAATACCATGTGAACTCCAAACCTCCCACTAGATGTTTTAAAAAATAATTAGAAAAATTAGATCTCCCTATTTCCAATAAAGCAAAGAAATCTATTTTATTTTCACGCATTGTTTCATTTATCGCAAGATGCTTAGCCGTATCACCCAACCCATTAGAATTCCAAATGAAACCCCTCATCTCTGAATCACTTTTTAAATTTTTTGATAGTTTTTAATCTCGCACTACGCCTCGGAATTCGACCTTTAGACACAACTGTCTTAGGTCTCTGGTTATGCATCAAAGCAATAATAGGCACATCCAACGTGTTGCCTACAACCTCCTCGTTTTCTAAATCTAAATCATCACATAGATTAGCTGCATCACGCAAAACCAAACTAGGTGAAGAAGGTCATGAAATGGTGCCTAAATTATTTTTTAGAACCACACAGTTCCTAGAAATTTCGGTTTGTTTCAAGGATTCAACAACTAGGTTTTTTTCATCAAAAGAATTCCCTAGTGAAATACCCAATTTAGCAGCGCGATCAAAGATAATATCATTCGGTAAAGAAACAAAAGAAAGATTTTTTGCTGGGTTACCTGAAGAAGGAATGTCACGTTTAGCCGCATGGAGAGAAGCCTTCTCCAGAATAGGGAGATCTGCCTCGGGCTGGGCTCTAAGTCTTGCACTGGAGCGTAATCTCGCCAATGAAGGATCAGATAAACCTCCAAACGCAATCACCTCCTCCCGAGATGGTCTTGATGGTGACCCAATAGCCGCCGATCAAAAAACCGCTTCCTCCTCAGCAAATAACCTCCGTCCAACTGTCTTCCCTCGTGCAGTAGAACCCCTCCTCGAGTACACCTTATGGGATGATATGGAGGCATTATCAACCTTAATATCAATGGTTGGAGATGCACCCACTCCAATACCGGAACCACCCTCCAGATTAATACCAGGAGCATCCTGTAGGTCCACCTTATCATTGGAACCCCTAACTTGGTCTGAATTGGGAACAGGCAGAGACAAATCGTGTCTGTCACCACATCAGCATGCCCCCGCGTTACGTCATCATGGACCAGCACCACTGCATCATGCCCAGTCGCCAGCGCCACGGCAGCAGGTCCCTGCGTCACGGCAGGCTGGCCCGAGACCACAGCAGCATGCGCTGCCGGCAGCACCACGGCAGGCTGCCCCGGTTCCACGGCAGTCTGCACTACCTCGACGGCAGGCTGCACTGGCCTTTAAGAACCGAAAGGTCCAGGCGAGTCTGCAGCACTCCCCAACACCTTTGCCACCTCTATGAGCTGATGATCAGAGTGTACACCAGCATTGTCAACCACAGAATCTTGAGAAAACAAAAAATTAGACTCGTTAACAGCCGCATGATCCACAAACAAATCATCATGAACATGATCATTCTCAACAGAACAATCATAAACAATATGTGGTTCCTTACCGAAAAGCAAAAGATCAATTTCCTTATTAGCTCGAGCAAACAACCCCTTTACTTGAGGTGAAAAATCACACCACATTGCTGCTGACAGTTCGAGGCAGAACCACTCCCTTGGTCCACCATTGGGTCAACACCCGAGTCCACATTCGAACCCAACCCCCTAGATCTCTTGATACTTGCTTCTTTTGCCAAAGCATCTTGGAAATCATCTCCTAAACCATCATCATCATCATTACCTTCATCTTTCTCAGCCATAACCACATCTGGAATCGAGTTATCCTCACCCTCAACCTCGAAAGAAAGTCTATAAAGCTCATCTTTTATGAAAAGAGGATAAGTTATAGGATTCTTAGTATAGTCAAGACAACCCACAAGAATTCTCAAAATCTTCCTCACCCTAGAAAACTCCATGTCAATGCTTACTGGTTTACCCAAAAGAAAACCCACAGACCACATGGCTAGGTAGTCACCAATATGCTCCTCCGGAATGCCAGAGATTCTCACCCAAAAATTAGGCAAGGTATCCTCTGGTTCAATTTTCTTAGACCATGTTTCTACTGTCATCTTGCAAGGACTATTAGGTACACAAAAAGTACCAAACACATGCAGCCTCTCGAGTTCTTGCTTAGAAGGGAACTGGACCCGATAAATGTTGTGGCCCATCCTAGTAACCACCCAACGAAAGTTATCTCTCGGAACCAGACGTTGCATCTGCAAGATGATTTGTGGGATACTCATGTCACCACCATTCACCACCAGAGAAGCCAACCGATGGTTAAGAAGTTTTGGCCGATAAGTGTCAGAACACTGAACACCAAAAAACATTAATTCCTCGTGAGCAAAACCATATTGCACGAGAGCTGGCTTAGGGGCTGTTAATAGCTTACAAGAACCATTAGCATGTTGTCTTCCCTCGCATATAGCGCACATAGGAGTAGTGCAATCCCCCAAAGCATGTCCACTAAGCCCACATCTGAAACACCGATTTTTATCCACTGTTTTTGCTTTCACAAGTGCATCATTCAAATGATCAACAGAGACCCTACGGGCTCCATCTTTGTTAGCTTGCACGACACCCACAACAGGAGCTGAATTCACAATCGGAGGTTGCTGATTGACAGCACCACCGATCTCCGTCGACACAGCCGTTGCCAGAACCCCCTGCACTACTGGATTAACAACAGCAGGGTTCCCCTGGATAGCACCAACGGCTTGATAAACCGGCGCCACCACATGATTAGCTACCCGATTCTGATTCAGATATCCATCCCTCCTTGCATTGCCGGATTCGTAACCCCTTCCTGCACGGTCACGGCCACGAGGGAACCCGCGACCTTGGTTCTCATAACGTTGCCTACCTCTGCCCCCAATGAAGCCAGGATTTTGATTCACTTGTCTCTGTCCCTGATACTGATTTCCCGCAGCGACAGCATTGAACGCAAAGGGGATTTCCGGAGCAGCAGCAACCCCTCCAAAACCCCTCGCAAATCCCTGGTTCCCAATGACAGGTTGTTGTACCGCACCAGGGATCGGGTTGGGAGCAGCATCATCTCTACCCGCATGGCCACTAGGACCTCCTGCTTCGAAGTTGTCACCGAATCCATTGAACTGGCCGCCGGCTTGACCTCGACCACCACCTCTGCCAGCCATCGTGCCGCCTCTACGTGCGCACACAATCTTTTTCGAGGCAGCAGCGCACTCCCAGGTAAACCCCAATAGAGGGCGGAGTCCACGACCACTCGGATAAACACCCGATGTCGAGATCACGCGGGCTTTGGCCCGAAGGCCCAGCTTAGCCACAGAATTAAACAAGGTCTTAGGACGTAAATCAATGCCCGATGGCCTATAATTACGTTCCGTCCTAAACGGCGATCGAGAACGAACGTCTCGGTTTGAATTTGAACTGAAAATTTGTGCCTCCGATGATGGATTGGGTCGGCTCGCCGGCGAACACCGCACCGCACGTCCCCGTCGCTGCACCAGAAACCAATCTCCGTCGCCTTGTCCATCGTCCAGCGTTGTGGACGGAGTCATCACCGGCAGCTTGATCCGCCCCCCGCTAGAACGCGCAACCTGCGTAGAAAAGATAGGTGAGAAAAGTACCTGCGTCGCCACCGCACGATGTGCCTTGATCTTCGCCAGCCTCCTTGCTGCTCGCGCGCCTGTTGAAACGGGGAGATCACGATCCGCCACAGCCACCGGAGTGACGCAGTATGCCGATAATGCCCCATCGGAACGCAAATTGGAGACCCTCCGATCCGAGATGCCCGCGTCGACCACGCCCGGCGACGCTCCAGATGAATTCGTCGTCGCCTCCTCGCCCGATGACGAGCCCGCGCCGTGGATGTCGGGGTTTGGACGTGCTGTGGTGACACCCGCGGCGCCGCCCTCAGAGTCGCCTAACGACCCCATTCCCTCCTTTTTAGCTCTCTTGACTGCGACAACCTGTCCATCTGACCTGTCTAGCTCATTTTTAGAAGCTTTATCAAATATTTTGATTACCTGGGAAATTAGAGTTTATTAGTGTGTGCAAAAGAAATGTCTATGGCAGAAAGTAAGGTGCAGCAATCTGCTTCTCTTATAAAAATCTGAAGTATCATGCAGATTTATTCCATCCTTCTATTTCTGAGAATTGATTCCTTAATTGACGAGTGTCTGAACATATCTCTACGGCCTTTCAAAAGATGAATTACTGCCAATCGCCAAGTGTCCAAACATATCTCTATCTCTACTATATAATTTTACCAGGCGACCGTACGTCTGGTACGTCTGGTAGGTCGAACGATCGCTGCGCTCAGTGGCCCAAGCGCGATCGCTGTCCCGAGTGGCCCAAGCCCACGTGCTATATTGGCCCACACAATAGTGTTCCCAACTGATAGATCCGCTCCAAAAAAAAAGATAGATTTGGAATCGTTCAGGGTACGTCAAAATTACAGTGCGAGTGTGCGACTAGGGAAAAATAACCGATCAGTGCTGCCAACACCTGATCTGAACCGGAAAAAAAGCCTCCTGCTCATCGAGTACAACTCCTAAACATTCTGCCGTGCGTGCACCAGCTCTAATGTTTAATTTTTTTTTTGAAATGAGGCAAAAGACTTGCCATTTTTATTAATTAAGCAGAAGAAACTTGACTACTGGGATCTAATATTTAATTTGTTCGAATCAATACGAATACCAATAGTATTGCAATACCGAGTAGTTAGAATCCATCGGAAATTGCTCCCAATAGTTCACTGTCCTGCGACTTCCTTCAGTTCCTGTGGCACGCCTCAACGGGCATCGCCTTGGCTTACGTCGTCGTGTTTCCACCCTCTCCCCGCGATCCACACTCCGGAGTTCCTCTGTCGAACCAGGAGACCAGGCTTGTCCTGCTATTTGATAAATTCTTTTCCCAATGCCTCGACTGCCAAGTGAACATGTCAATGTCCCACTCTTTCAACGTAGTAGGAAAAAGGTAGCAGTTATGGGCCGGCGTGCTTCACAGGACCTCAGGCAGTACATGGAACCACTCCTCGACTCCCACAACTAGGTGGAATCAAAGTTCCTAATCAAGGCAAGCCATGGGACTACGAGATATCAACTGTACATATTTTACCTTTAAATTCAACTGTAGAAATTATGGGGATGATCTGGTTGAGTAGTTCGGTAAGAGAGAAGAGTTTTTTAAGGTTAGGGATGTTGAATCTATTTTTTGGATTGTGATTTCCTTTTATTCTCATGATTTGCTTTATTTTATTGCATATTACTTTCTTTCATAATAGCACTCAAGTGCCCGTTGTGTGTTCTTCAACGAATGGAAATCTCAAAGATGAAGGATATTCTGATGTATTGACATGTTTACTTTCAAAGTCCAATCCAAGAAAATATCCATATCGTGACAACGAAAAAACATTAGCTCCAAACATTAATCCATTCTAGAAAGGAGATAATCGTGCAGTCTCAGTAAGAGTCCCCCTTTGCAGCCTGTAACCCCTTTGGTGCTCATTTACAATAGTAAGAGCATGTCTAACAGGACCCGTAAAGTTTGGCCCTCTAAATCGCGTGTAGAGGGCCCTGTATAGGAAAATTAGGAAAATCTTTGCTCAGTTTTTCGAGTTCGTCTAGCAGTCCCCTTAAATCCGCCCCGTATATTTAAATTCGAACTACGCGGGAGAGAAGAAGAAGCTTGATTTCATTGATTCGTTCAGATCACCATTACAAGAACTGCTAGAACTGCTAGAACTGCTAGAAATCTAACCTATAACTAGTCGAGGAAGACGACGGGGCCGGCCTTCGCCTCCATCTCCTTGAAGGCCTCGACGTCGGCGACGGCCTTCGCCTCCTCCTCCGCTTCCGCCCGCGCCCGCGCCTCTGCTTCCTGCTTCGAGAGCTCGAGCGCGGCCGCGAAGGCGGCCTCCTCCTCCTCCTCTGTCGCCGGCAGCGCTTCCTCCTCCGCTGCCGCGCGTCCTCCTCCGCTGCCGCTAGCGCCGTCGCCGCCGCGCTTGCACGACTGCAGCAGCTCCCTCTCGGCGAGCCACTTCTCGAACTTGCGGCCGCTCATCGGCCGCGGCGGCGGGTCGACGGTGTAGTAAATCCCTCCCGGGGCGTAGTCCTTCAGCGTGTCCGGCATTGCCTCCGGCCACGCGACGTACTTCCACACGCTCCGGCGGCTCCCTGCAACAGAGTGCTTGCAATGGAGCCGCCACGCCTCCTCGAGCGTCTCCGGCTCGCGGCGGCGCTTGGAGCGGGCGGTGGAGGAGCCGGAGGCGTCGGGGGAGCTCATGGCGGTGGTGGAGGTTCTAATTGTGCGGCTAAGCGTGCGTAATTGCTCGCCGGAAGTGCGAATGCGGCGGCGGCGCGCGGCGGAGCTAGGGTTGCGGGTGGGGGGTTGGACCCCCACCCGAACCCTCACCCTCTATATGTACGGGGCGGAGGGGGCGGTGGAGCAGGCCCCGTAAATTTTTGTTACGGGCCAGGCGGCATACGGGTCCTGCTAGACGGCCGTTTTGGCCCGCGCCCCGTATGCCGCCGGAATTATACGGGGCGCTCGCGTGATACGGGGCCTGTTAGACATGCTCTAAGAAGCTTTATCATGTGCTTTTCTTGAGAGTATATACACGAATGTGTCTCAACTAGCGCAAAATAGGCATGTTAAATATTATTTGATATAAGGAGGAGAGATTCTCAAAATTAATGTTTGATATCTTATTTTCATGATGTAGATTATTTTGCAACATGCTAAGTAAGTTGTGCCACTCGGATTCAGCCTCGACCATGCCGGAGAAAGTTGGGGTGCAAGGACGACTGTTGGGAAGGAATAATCCAGGGGGGCAGGGCAGTCAGCAGCAAAGATTGTATATGACCAACGAATGGGATAAAGAGAGAGTCTGGTAACAACGCACGGGGAGATTGGGTTATGCAAAAAACAACCCGCATAAATGTCCCTTTAAAAGTGGAATTCTCGAGGACCTAAAAAATTCCGCCCGTAGCAACGCACGGGCAAATTTGCTAGTTGTCTTTAAAATGGTGAATTGTTGTTAATTGCATCTGCCCCACATCTTGTGTGTCTCCATCTGGGTTAATTACTTCAAGACCTTATAGCTGACCATCCTATAGGTAGATAACACATAACTGCTCATTGATCTATTCAGAGGCCCAAGTAACAAAATGAAATCCTATAGATAGATAGCACATAAATGCTCATCAATCTATTCAGAGGCCCAAGTAACAACATGCATTTCTTCTACTAAAACAATATCTCTAAAAAAGACAAATAGACATCCGATGACAATGCATATTTCAGAAGAATTCAAAACAAAAAGGGAAGAGACGTCAAATGATGTATATGCTAATTTCTCCGTATGCCAAACTTCAGTCACCTTCTAAACAAAAACGTTAACGAACTGGGGTCGCTAGAAGTATGAGTACATAACCGTTCACCCATACCAGAGGGTGCACACAAATGGAACTACGTGTATGAGTATATATCCATTGTTGAAGTGAAATATCATAAGGCCGTTCCGTGCTTGCAATGTCATGTCATGTGAAATTTACAAAAGATTAGCAAGCATCGGTTCAGATAAAGGCCTTTGGCTCAACATCATCATTCCAACAATGGATATATCGACATGCAACGAAAACTAATCCATGCCCCGGACAGGAATTAGTCAGGTTCTTCTCAATCAAACACGCACTCGTCATAAGAAGAGAGATGGCACCGAGTAGATCCTAGGAGTGAATTAACGGAAGCTGACCTTGATCTAGGAGAGAGCAGAGAGGTAGCTGTCGAACGCGTAGGTGCAGGTTCAGGGTCACGTCGAAGAGGTCGGCCTCGTCCGCGGCGAGCGCGGTGTCGTCATGGGCGGGGAGCACCGCGACTAGCGTCCCGAGGGCCAGCGTAGCCTGCTTGGCGGTGATCTGCGGCGCCTCACGTCGCGGAGGTCGGCCTCGTCCGCAGCGAGCCGGCGAGCACGGGGTCCCCACCACGGCGAGCGTTCCGTCCGCCAGTGTGGTCTGTTCGGCGGGGATCTACAACGCCTCCCTTAGAATTGCGGCCTGTTGCGCGCCCTCTGCGCTTATGGGGGTTTCCGATTTGGGAAGCGGCGACGCCGGAAAGGGAAATGAACAGGGAGAAATAAGCAGAGCGTGTCACAGAGAAAGAGAGGATTGGAGGAGAAGGGTGCTCCGTCAGATGAAAATTTGTGCACCTGATATATGTGGCTTCGGAAGGATAGATTCGCCAACATGTGAGGTTGAGCAGATGTGCCACGAGGGTTGAAGCGGTCGCCACCTGCGGCATGGCTCAGACCCAGATCTACAAGCCTTGAGCTGCTCCTCTGTGCTGCTGCTCATTGTGGGATTGAGGCGGATCAAGCGAGGAGGCGCTAGATTCGGGTGGCTGGGTGCAGAGAGGGGAAGAGCGTCGTTGACGAAGAGACGAGAGAATAGGAGCTGGCTCTGGCCCACACGAGAGCATGGACGAAATGGGCGACGTATCGCGAGAGGGGAGAAGACAGAACTAAAAGTTTCCTTTAGATAGTAGAGAAGAGATAGAGAAACCATGTTTTACGAAATTTGATAACGTGATAACCAGGAAACATATATTGCGCACATAAACCAACTTTTTTTTAGGGACTGTCTAATTAACAGCTAGCTGTTTTTTTTCCGGGAACAGTCACTTTTTAATCGAATTAGAGTCAGACATGGTAGTAGCTCGTTTTCACACCACGAGCTAGTCAGCTAGCCCGACATCCAAAATTTTAACAGGTCGGCTTTCTTAACGGGCCGGTTTCTCGTTTTCAGTTTGTTCTAGGACTGGGCCTTCCTAAGGCAGCCCGTGGGTGACCCAGTCTTCGCTCGTTTATTTTTCTTCATGTGTGTCTCTGTGATTTACTAACTCAGAATGCCCTGAAAAAAATCTACAAACTCAGAATGAATAAAAAAGAACAAAACTGCAATACTGTGCAAAAAAAGTACTTGGAATGAACAACACCCCCTCATGGTTTTAGAAGGGATTTACCCCCTGAAAAGATATGAATCATTAAATACGAATTTAATGATCATTACCCGCAAAAAGAAATGAACGTATGGTCTAGAATACACAAATTGTTGTCTTGGAGACACAGAAATACCAATGTAACACTGGTAAGAAAATAGGTATGCGTGTTACACGTAGACTTGACCATGAAACACGGATATGGCATGTAACACAAACTGACCACTACGGTCTGAAAACCTATAAGGAGCAGAGTAATCTCATATTGGTGGTATGTGCATCACAAAGACAAAATATATCTTAGAGCATGTCTAACAGGCCCCGTATCACGCGAGCGCCCCGTATAATTCCGGCGGCATACGGGGCGCGGGCCAAAACGGCCGTCTAGCAGGACCCGTATGCCGCCTGGCCCGTAACAAAAATTTACGGGGCCTGCTCCACCGCCCCCTCCGCCCCGTACATATAGAGGGTGAGGGTTCGGGTGGGGGTCCAACCCCCCACCCGCAACCCTAGCTCCGCCGCGCGCCGCCGCCGCATTCGCACTTCCGGCGAGCAATTACGCACGCTTAGCCGCACAATTAGAAGCTCCACCACCGCCATGAGCTCCCCCGACGCCTCCGGCTCCTCCACCGCCCGCTCCAAGCGCCGCCGCGAGCCGGAGACGCTCGAGGAGGCGTGGCGGCTCCATTGCAAGCACTCTGTTGCAGGGAGCCGCCGGAGCGTGTGGAAGTACGTCGCGTGGCCGGAGGCAATGCCGGACACGCTGAAGGACTACGCCCCGGGAGGGATTTACTACACCGTCGACCCGCCGCCGCGGCCGATGAGCGGCCGCAAGTTCGAGAAGTGGCTCGCCGAGAGGGAGCTGCTGCAGTCGTGCAAGCGCGGCGGCGACGGCGCTAGCGGCAGCGGAGGAGGACGCGCGGCAGCGGAGGAGGAAGCGCTGCCGGCGACAGAGGAGGAGGAGGAGGCCGCCTTCGCGGCCGCGCTCGAGCTCTCGAAGCAGGAAGCAGAGGCGCGGGCGCGGGCGGAAGCGGAGGAGGAGGCGAAGGCCGTCGCCGACGTCGAGGCCTTCAAGGAGATGGAGGCGAAGGCCGGCCCCGTCGTCTTCCTCGACTAGTTATAGGTTAGATTTCTAGCAGTTCTAGCAGTTCTAGCAGTTCTTGTAATGGTGATCTGAACGAATCAATGAAATCAAGCTTCTTCTTCTCTCCCGCGTAGTTCGAATTTAAATATACGGGGCGGATTTAAGGGGACTGCTAGACGAACTCGAAAAACTGAGCAAAGATTTTCCTAATTTTCCTATACAGGGCCCTCTACACGCGATTTAGAGGGCCAAACTTTACGGGTCCTGTTAGACATGCTCTTATTTAATTCAAGTCAGGCGGAGGTAGTTTGTGCCAAAGACCGATGAAAAACTCGTCACGCAATTGCATCTCATTTCACTTTGACCTTCTTTAGTTATGTTTCTCTTTTAAGTTTTATCTGGGAATCTGGATATGAGAAACCACCTTCTTGAGGATTTTCAACAGACACAAATAGAATGAATCAAACAAACCATAAATAAATCACCTCACAAAAAGAATGTGCGCACTGGTAGAAAATAGGCCTTTAGTCCCGGTCCGCAAAGGTCATTAGTCCGGGCCGCGCAACCGGGACTAAATATGCGCGACTAAAGGCCCCCCTTTAGTCGCGCGGCTTACGGACCGGAACTAAAGGCCCGCCACGTGGGCAGTTGGCGTGCGCCGGAGGCGGGAGGATCTTTAGTCCCGGTTTTTGACACGAACCGGGACTACAGGCTATTTCGTTATTTCTTTAATTCATTTGGGTTTCTAATTATTTTTCACTCCAATTTTTCACTCCCTTTTTTTCACTCCCTTTTTTTTCAGAATTTTTATTATTTGCTTAGTGTCTAACTATAATTATCTCTAGTCAAATTACTTACTCGTGGTCAAACTTCCCGCTCGGTCACCCATCCTCCCACTACTCTAGCACTAGCACGCTTAACTTCCGAGTTCCATCCCGTCCCGCATCGAAGTGTTTGGCACGCATGTATGTGATAATAGTATCATATCAATCTATTGACATGTTGGTTGATGCCACATTTCTTTATTGTCTAAATTTCAAATAAATCTTTTAATAAACAAAAGTAATGATGTAATTAATAATTTTGAATAAATAAATAAACATTAACTTTTAAATTTGTATTATTTCTAAAAAATATTCAGAAAAATAAAACTAATTCATTTTAATATCTTCAAAATACAAATAATATATCAAAATATTCAGAAAAATAAAACTAATTCATTTTAAAATCTTCAAAATACAAATAATATATCAAAATATTCAGAAAAATAAAACTAATTCATTTTAAAATCTTAAAAATACAAATAATATAGAAAAAAAATCAGAAAAACAAAACTAATTCATTTTCCCCTTTCCTAAATTCAAAAAGTCTGATAAATTCATGAACCAAACCATATGAAATCTAAACCATATAAAATTTGCAGATCCAAGTTTGGACTATTATTTTGGACACAAGAACTATTTTGGGAATGACTATCTGTGAGAATGATTTGAATCTAACTTTTAAAATACATAACCAAAATGGACAAACTAAAATGTTCTGGATAGGTATTGACTAGATCTATGTTTTCCTGGCTTAGATTAATTTTTGGAGCTCTAGATTTATTTTTGGTGAACAAATATAGAAACAATAGTTTTTCTGTTTTGTTTTCTTGATGTGTTTTTGTTTGTTTTGAAATGTGTGTTTGATCGTATCTTGTTTCCTAGCTTGTATAGAGTGTTATGCCTTGATAATAGGTTGTTTGCTTGCAGAACATCTACCTTAGAAAGTGTGTGCATGACTGGAAACCCAAATAAATATGGAACTAGCATTTGTTACTTTCTAGTTTTATTTTTTTGAAATTGTGTGTGAGCTAGATCTTTGTGTGATTGCTTTAGTAAATTTTGTGCTATGTTTAACCCGTGATTTTATTTGAGCCATTACATAACATAGCGGTACATATATATATATCCAATACATAATATAAAAATAATATAGCTATGAATTAATATAGAAATAATATAGGAATTAATAGAAAGACATATATCCATTACATAATATATCCATTACATATATCGAACGCAACATAGCGGTACATAGATGCGGTACACACAAACAACATCTACTCGAGCTCCGAAGAGTAGATGCGGAACAAGTCGAAGGCAACGTATGCATCTATTGCTGCATACTCGAGATTGATCCGGTCAAGTGGGTTCTTCCCCCAATAAAAGTGATTCCTCGAGGGGAAACAAGTCTTCATGGTTTTGTAGTCGGGGTGGATGAAGGCAGTTGCCATACTAGCCATCCCGGTCTTGTGCCCGTACAGATCATCAAAATGGATCAAGTCCTGAAGATCAATGTAGTGATCTTCAGGTATTTCAATACCCAACGTGCGCATCAACTTCTGCCGGTCATTTGTGATGTCAACGCTACAGAAGTCGTACCCTTTGTTGACAAGAAAATTAACAAGTTCTGGAGATTGCTTTGAACTACTGCAACAACAAAAATGGAACACGTGTTAGATATTGTTGCAACACATGTATTCTTCCAATGCAACAACAAAAATGGAACTACCCTATGCAATTTTCCTCTCTACAAATGTTGCTACCCTATGCAATTTTCCTCTCTACAATTGCTATCCTATGCAATTTTCCTCTCTACAATTGTTGCAACAAGTGATACTATTGCTATCAACATGACAACACTATTTTCCTCTCTACAATTGCTACCTTATGCAATTTTCCTCTCTACAATTGCAACAAGTGATTCTATTGCTATCAACATGACAACACAATTTTCCTCTACAAGAGAGATCGTGTGCGTACCTTGCCCATTGGAATACAAGCACGGTATCATCGTGAGCAATTTGGATGATGGCCACATCCCGTTGATTCGCCGTGCACTCTAGATCAAGCCTGAAGAACTTGTAGTGTTCATCGGCGGCTTCATAGCGATTGCTCAAACGGCGAAGAGCTTCGGGGAGCCTCTCGCATATATTGGTATAGAGGACATGGAGATTCTTGCCGCATGGTATGGGCACATGGAGAACGTTCCAAACGGGAGAATCCATGGGTGGTGGGTGTGAAGGAAGAAGAGAGAGGATCAAGAAGAGAAGAGAGGAAGAAGAACAGAGAGCCGCGCACTGTAGCAAATGGCCTTCTGCCTCTCGTTCGCGAAATAAAAACGCGCGGGCGGCGAGCAGTTTCGACCTTTAGTCGCGGGTGGCCAGGCCAACAGGGACTAAAGGCCGGGATGCCAGCCGTTGGGACCTTTAGTCGCGGGTGGCCAGGCCAACTGGAACTAATGCCCTCCGCGCGCTTCCCCAACTGCCATTCATGACGTTTAGTCGCGGGTCGCCTCGCGAACCGCGACTAAAACACATTTAGTCACGGTTCGTATAGATTGTGGACTAATGGGGGCGTATGGAAGGACTATTTTCTACCAGTGGCGAAAAGAGAGTACATTTCTATGTTGGTGTGAGTGAAGGGACGCACAAATGGTGGGAGACCTTTCCCGCCAAGTAGCAGGTGCTCGTACAACAAGACTGGCCTCGTAGCTAGCCAACACAACACAACCCCTCCACAGTGATCTAAATGACCTTGAGAATTGGCCCAGGCCGTCCCAACTTGAACAAAATATTGTGCCCAACTGAACTTGATTTACCGCACCACATGAATACAATTCTCTTGACATGATGCAAAAACATTCCTTGCAACGGAACTTGGTTTACGGTACCACATAAACTGGTAGAAACTAGGGTTCTACCGTGCCTGGGACGGAGGTTGTAGGGGAAGGAAGGCTGGCGGAGAGCTGGTCGCGCGCGGCGGCGAGTCGGCGTCATTGTCGCGCAAGGTGAGGCAGATTTATTGCTTAATTCCTCACGTCCGATTACAACTTGTATATAAAGGGGAAAAACTGAAATAAGATTAAATGGGCTAATCCCCTAGTTGGACCCACGGTTGGGCCCCCTCCTCCTATACGTGACTCCGGTCATAACATCTCTCTCCGCCTGTACAAACAGCTCGTCCTCAAGCTGGTAGTCAGGGTAGTGGAGGCTGAACTCCTCGCGCTTCACCCAAGTAGCATCTTCCTCCGGAGGCCCTCCCACTGGATCAACAAGTACCAAATGTCGCGACGAAGCTGTGCGCGCAACACCTTCGCCGGACTGGGAAGTAGGCGCCCATCAGAGGTAGGTGGTAGCGCCGGTGGTGCCGCCAGTGGCGTCCCAAGGTACGGCTTCAGGAGGCGCACATAAAAGATGTCATGGATGCGGGCACCCGCTGGCAGCTGAAGGCGGTAGGCCAGTGTCCCCACTCGCTCCAAGACAAGGAAGTGTCCCGCGTAGCGCTGGCCAAGCTTGCGCTTCGCGCATGGGTCGAGTGACTGCGTGGAGCGATGAAGAAGGCGCAGCTACACCCAGTCGCCCACGACATATGCCACCTCACGATGATAGATGTCGTAGTAGTGCTTGGCCAGCTGTTGGGCCTGCACGAGGCGTTGCCGGACCTCTGCGAGCATCTCGTCGCGAGCGCGTAGGAGCTCCCCCGAGGCCTCCGTCCGAGCGGTCGCTGAGTCGACCGGAATAATGGTCGGTGGTGGGCGGCTGTAGACCACCTCAAATGGCGTGGCGCGCATGGCGGCGTGGTAAGAGGTGTTGTAGAAGTACTCCGCCGATGCAAGCCAATCCACCCATGCGCGAGGACGATCACCTGTAACACAACGCAAATACATGGCGATAACTTTGTTAACCACCTCCGACTGGCCGTTCGTCTGAGGATGAAACGACGTGCTGAATCAGAGCTTCACCCCCGCCATCCTGAAGAGATCGCGCAACGCATGCCCCGTGAACACTGGGTCCCGATCACTAAGGATCGACGCTGGGAAGCCGTGAAGACGAACAATGCCGTCGAAGAAGGCACGTGCCACGGACGCGGCTGTGTACGGATGACCGAGCGCGATGAAGTGCACGTACATGGAGAATCGGTCGACCACCGTGAGGATGACAGACTTGCCGCCCACATTGGGGAGGCCCTCGATGAAATCCATGGAGATGTCGGCCCAGGCCTGTGAGGGCACCTCTAGCGGCTGCAACATCCCGGCGGGCCGCAGGGTCTTCGTCTTGTTGCGCTGGCATATCTCCCAAGAGCGCACCCAATCGCGGACCAATGCCCGATCACTAGGAATGTAGAAGTCGGCGCGGAGACGGTGGAGGGTCTTCTGGATACCCTCATGGCCCGACGAATGGGCAAGCAGCAACACCTGGTGCCGAAGGTCGTCATGGTCGGGAAAGAAGATGTGGCGCCCATGCAAGAGTAGTCCCTCCGCAAGACGCCACGGTGCGTCGAGCTCGCCCTGTTGGAACGTGTAGAGATAAACAAAACTTTTTCCTACGCGGTACTTCCAAGATCTAGCCGAGGTAGAAGGCCACGAGTATTACCACTAGACGCGCAGGTGCGGATTATCGATGCAGCGCTTCGGGGGAGTGCAGTCCCACGATCCGATCCAGCCGATCCGATCCCACGAACGTCGAAGTGCTGAATGTACAGCACCTCTGCCGGTATCCACACGTACGAGGAGGAGCTCCGACGGCAGACTGCTAGGTCTGGTGCGACAGCTGGACTGAGTGGGGCTAGGGTTCCCAACGCATGGCAATGGACTAACGTGCCTGCTGGGCAACCTGCAGTCCTCTTTATATAGCGTATGGTAGTGGGCTGCACAACACTTGTGGCCCATTCCCTCTGTGAGTCTGACTCACAAAATCAGTCCATTTCCGGTTCGGGTCCAACCCAACCAATACTTGCTCCCGCTCTTAAGTGTGCGACCCTGCAGGCTCATGGCGACTTGGACACGATTGGAGTCCGACTCTCAATCGATCAATCGGTAGCGGCTCCTAGCACAACGTGCCGACTCCCAAGTCCCATTGAGTCATGACAACATACCTTTCAGTCTGATATTCATCTTAGTCCCTTTTGCCTCACGATATATCTTGTCGAACTATAGGCGATTTATCGTCATCCCTTTAATAGTTCAACTCTCTTCTCGATCCGTGATATGTGATTCATCTGACTAACTCTTAGTCAACAGACAAAGTTAACACTTAACTGAGTCGCGCATGGCCATGCTTCCTAAATCATATCACTCGAGAGGGCCCAGAGAATATCTCTCCATTCGGAGGGGCAAGATCCCATCTTTATTATCCACATCACGCAGCTTGCCTCTCATTCGACCCGAACTCTGCCTTTATAGTTGCCTTGTCACAGAACAACGTTTGACAGAACCTAAGTCGGCGATCCACAACTCGGATTGTGCGACAACCTCAGGTCTAAGGATTACATTGATTGACACATGCAAATGACGACTTGCTCGTTGCATATCAATGCGGGTCAGTCCGCATTGCTAAACTCTTTAGCCAAGTCCGTGAACGTTGGAATGGCACACCATGCCCATGACAAGTGGAACCGTGTCATCAGCCAACACTCACATTAGTCTAGGGTGTGTGTCCAGCACAACCTTAATGACCAAGGATAATCTAGTATGAACAACATGAATATATAGTTCCACAATCGAATCACATATTCAATGACATATATCAGATGTTCAAAACAAGGACAACTTAATAACTTTATGAATACAGTGGGAATTACATCATAGATGATTGCCTCTAGGGCATATTCCCAACACGCCCGCCTCCAGCTGCTGCCGCATGAGCTAGGCGTCTGGGGCCGCCATCGTGGCCCGGCTGAAAGTGCATGGTGCCCCCATATGTGGTTTTGGTAATTAATGAGAATCCTTATGGACTAATGTTTGCATTGAGTTATCCTTGTAGATCTTGTCCATAGGAAATAATGGAGTTCATGTGTTGAACTCCATTAGCTTCCTTGATGGCCATTGTTATATTCAAGGATTTATATGAAGAATGGTCATGGTTTGAGTTGAGCTTATTGCTAGTGTGTCTTGAAGAAAAGTATTAGGTTATCCTTCATGGTTATCTTCAATACATCATCATTTGAAGTGAGAAGAAAAGATATAAGGTTGATCAAGCTAGTGATTAACACACAAAGCTACAAGATGTACTGTCGAATCTGCATATCAAAAAGTCCCTCGGGTGAACCCATAGGGTTTCTATTAGGAGAACCTGTGGGCGCTGGTGACAATCGTCGTCTAAATAGGGGGCACAATTTACCCAGGTTCGGGGCCCTCGTCGAGATAAAACCCTTACTCCTGCTTCTATCGATCTATATTCACGAGTAGATCGGTTACAATGGGGGGTTGCTCAAGTCGACAGTATGATCTCGATCTCAAGGCTTGGTGGTGCGGTATTGCTTGTCCCCCTCCTGGTGGTTCTCCTGGCCTTATAGAGGTGGCTAGGTCCCAAACCGTACCCGGGAGGGACTCAGACCCTAACCTAAAGTCGGTGTCAAGTTTTCTAACTTGACCCGCAAGGTTTTGCGGGTGGGCTTCATCAGGGCCTTCTAGAATAGTATACAACATACCCTCTTGGGCTTAGGTCTTGGGCCTTGGACCGGGTGTCCTTACCCGATAGGTCCAGGGTTCATCCCTTCGTCAGTAGCCCCCCCGAGCGTTTACTCGATTGAGATTTTCTTGTCGGGTAGACGCTCAAAGTCTTGTCTTGAATTCCTTCGGATGATTGTTTCAGTCGTTTTCCGATTGGAGGGCGTATACCCCGTGTGATGATTTTTTATGCCCGTGTATCGAGCGATGAAAGTGCCTGTATTTTTTAGCTATTTTCGCAGAAGGATATGGCTCAGTGTCTTGGCTCTCCCGAAAGCTCAAGGCCAATTAATTGCATCTAGGGCAAAAACAGTTCTGGCCTAGACATACTCGATACCTCCGACTCGAATCCGATGAGGTGATCATTGCGACTGGGCCGTAGAGGTCTTATCGAGTCGAATTTAACCTATAAGGGTACCCGGCGCGTCCGCTAGGATTCTTCTTCGTGTTGTTGACACGGAAATTTACCGGAGGACGCAGCTTGAGTGCGATTCCATTCCCTCAAGAGAGATCTTTTGGGTCTTACCTTCATATTCGAAAGAATACGGCATCCCTATGTGCCTAGTCGGCCGAACGATCCAGGTATAGGATGCGTGTACATCGTATGTTTGAGTGGCAGGAGCTACACACTCGCGATTTTTGTCTAGAGCTATTTCGAGTGACAAAATCTCTCTTGTGTTTTATGCACAAGGATTTTTGTCCTTGTAGTCTTCTGTCCATACGAAAGAGTTTTCGTGTCTGGAAACATTGTTGAGCCCATACGAAAGAAAATTTCGTGTCTGGGGTTTTTATGTGAAAGAGTTTTCGCATTTCGATTTTGCCCATACGAAGCAAGTTTCGTGTCAGCGATCTTACCCGAAAGAATTTTCGGGTTTGATGATGTGCACAATGACGTCATAGCGCACTTTATTCGCTCTGACTCCTCCGGATGGGATGTGACGGAGTAAAAACAGGATATGCTGGCCCACCTTGTCAGCTTTTGACCGGAAACGAGATGTCGGTTCCGGTTTTCCCGCGAGCCGCGCGCAGTAAATGCGCATGATCTGCTGTTAAGATCGTGGCACGAAACAACTTTCACCGTCTCTTCGTTTACGCTTCACGTGTGGAAGCCGCGATGGGTGCCTTGTTGCTCGATGACCGGACAAGATCGAGCGGCCCTGTATATATATACGGTCCTTAGGTGGAAAGTAAAAACCTCCCGGTCATTCACTTCCTCTCCTTCTTCTTCCTCGCGCTCATCTCTTTCTCTGCAAGCACGCACCAGATTTCATGGCGGGAGGAAGGAAACGCAGCGCTGCTGCTTCATCCTCGAAAGCGTTGGAAGATGCTCCCGCGCCACCCCCTCCGCGCTCAGGCGACTGCCGCTCCCCCAACACGACGAACAAGAGCATCAAGGAGATGCAGAGGGAGGGATGCTGCCCCCCCCCCCCCCCCGAGGCCGAGAAGCGAGTTCGCCTCGGCAAGAAAGAATAGGTACCAAACCCTCACGCGAACGAGCGCGTGATCTTTGCGGATCACGTATCGCGCGGGCTATCGCTCCCCCTCCATCCTTTCCTCGTTGGCTTGTTGTATGTCTATGGCATACAGCTCCACGATTTGCCTCCAAATGCAGTGCAACACATCTCGTGCTTCATCGTACTTTGCGAGTGCTTCCTGGGCATCCGCTCGCACTGGGGCCTTTGGAAAGCCCTGTTCAAGGTGCGGGCCTTCCGCGAGAAATCGCGGGTAGAGACTGAGCTTGGAGAGATGCTGCGCACTGGCGGCTTTGGAATCCAGGCGAAGTCGGATAGCTCTTACTTCGAGATGCACCTCATCGACTCCCCGCAAGGGTGGAGGAAGAAGTGGTTCTATGTCGTTGATGACAGCGCGGGTGGAGCTCATGAATTCCACCTGTTCGCTGTCTTGAAGAGGCGTAAGTTCTGGGCGCACAGGCTCTCAGCCGAAGAGAGTTGATTCGTCGCCCCGCTACTCGCCAAGGTAGCGGCCCTCCGCGACCAAACTGCAGGGGTTGCGCTGAACGGCCTGCATCTGGCGAGTGTGTTCCTCAAGCGCGGGATCCAGCCTCTCCAGGAGAGGCCCTCAGCCATGTGGGAGTACCAAGGCATCGAAGACCCCAGCCGTGTAAGCCGTGAAGAACTCTTGAATGCTGAATTCGAGAAGAAAATCGCGGCCATCACCAAGCTGAAGGTGGGCGAGCCTTTCTCTCTCTGCCCTATCGCAGCATTCGAAGCTTCAAGACCTCCTCCATCCAATGTAAGTTTAATCCTTTCCCTGCTTTAACTTTCTACGTTATTCGAGAGTTTGTCGACTGAGTTTCTCCTTCTCTCCTTTTTCTTGTTTTCCTTTTGTAGAGTTTAGAGGTAGTGACGAAGACATGGATCTTGGACCCTGCGGGTAAGGACACCCCCTCTCAGGCCCAAGGTCAAGGCCCAAGAAGAGGCGCCCTTGGAAGACTCCAGAAGGCCCACTTGAAGCCCACCCGCACTAACTTGCGGGTTAAGTTAGGAAACTTGTAACCGACCTAGCTAGGGTTCGAATCCTCTCCGGGTAGAACTTGAGACCTGGCCATCTATATAAGGCCAGGAGAGCCCCCACGGAGAGGACCAAGCAATTACCGCACGACCCAAAAGCCTTGAACTCGATATCCTCTCTCGATTCGAGCACACCTTGTAACCGATATATTCATCAATACAGATCGACAGGAGGCAGGAGTAAGGGTTTTACCTCTACGAGGGCCCCGAACCTGGGTAAATCTCGCCCCCTGTCTAGCCGACGGTTCCACCAGCGCTCATGGGTTCTCCTAATCGAAACCCGATAGGTTCAGCGAAGGGATTTGTTGAGTTAGGGATTCGACAATTGGCGCCGTCTGTGGGAAACGCGGGCGCTGGATCACCGGCATCTTCGGCTTCTTCGACGTCCAACTCCCGTTGGAAACCATCGACTACGGCTCCGAGCAATCCTATACGGATCGGATCTGTCGTGGTCACACCTCACTCGCCGGAATCACGCCCGGCGTTCGAGGATCTGGAGAAGAGCGTCACCCTGACGTTCGGCAGCTTCAACTTCATGGCGAACAGAGACGGGATCCTCCACTTCTCGGATGAATCTGAATCCGAATCTGGAGCCGTCAACTCGCGTTTTCCTACGGGGAAAAGTGGCGAGTCCATCCGTTACAACGCAGTCGACTATCACACCCTCTCAACAGAGGAGCCCTCTCGGGTACGGGAAGCCTTCCGATCTGCGCCTAGGACGCACGGGCCACGACTGGCCCAAGTCTGCATGGCAGGGTCGGAACAGCCCCCGGAAACCCAATTCAGCGCAACCGAGCGCAATATAATCGGCGTCTCGCGGGAGGCCTGGAACAAGGCCAAAGAGTCCATGCGAAGAAGCCAGCCACCTGCGGCAGGAGCAACGCAGGAGGACCTAACCGCCTACCACTATCACCTAGTGAGAGCGGCCTCAAACATCAAGGATGCCCGAGCAGATCTAGCCCGTCGCAGGAGAGCGGCGGACGAATCAAGCCTACCACGAGCCGAGCCATCCCTTGCACCTTCGGTCGGTAGCCGACCTGGGAGGAAGGGACCCGCAGCATCGTCAAGGGACTACGAATCTATGGCTGGGACCAACAGGTCAACCACGTCTTCCTTCATGAGGGTCGACGATGATGGCAACGTTTACCCGCAAACCCCGGCCGCTGCGATCCTAGCCGCAACAACTTACATGCAGATGAACCAGCCGACGGATAGCGACCCTCGGGTGGAACAGTACAAGCACATTCGCAAAGGTCTAGGGTTGGCAGTCGCGAGGCTCGCTTCTCACGATCGCAAAGAACAATTGGAGAAGGAGCGACTGGAGAAGGACAAGGATAAAGAAACGCCCCGCAGGCACAGAAGCTCCTCCCCGAGAAAAGACAAGTCGCCACGTCGTGGTCGAGGAAAAGAAGCCCGCCTCCGCGGTGACAGTCGAAGCAGCAGCGACGACAGCCCGAGAGAAAAAAGCTCACGGCACCACAACAGCCGCTCACGAAAGCGAAGTAAGGAACCACGGAAGGACGCTGATCGCGATCAGCCCGGACGCGACGCGCGATCGGACATCACGCAAAACAAGGTGGATAGGGCAAGGGCGTCGAGATATCGCGACCGATCGTCATACGGCTCTTCGGATGACGAAACCTGCGGCGCACTCTGTTTCGCCCGCAGTATCCGAGAGGCGCCCCTACCCAAGCGGTTCAAGCTCAGCACTGAAGTAACGAAGTACGACGGCTCACTCGAGCCTTCTCAATGGTTAAGAGACTACCTCACGGCAGTAAAATGCCAATATGGGAACAAGAACACGGCTATGCAATACCTCAATTTGCACCTAGTCGGAGCGGCCCGCAGCTGGCTGGAGAGGAGACCGCGATCTTGCTACGCATCGTGGGACGATTTACACCGCGATTTCTACAAAAATTTCCAGTCGACCTACAAGAGGCCGGCTACAATCGAAGAACTACGAGCCTGTAAACAGAAAAGCAACGAGTCTACCCGAGAATACATCCAGCGGTGGACCACACTCAGGAACACCGCAGGGACCATATCGGAAGAAGTGGCGATCGAAGCCTTCGCTAAAGGTGCGAGAAGAACTGCCTTTCGGGAAGAGCTTGGCAGAGCAGTGCCCAAAACCATCGGGGAGCTAATGATCATAGCCGAAAAGTGGGCTAATGGAGAAGACGCAGTGCGCAATGAAAGAGGGTCATCACCCGCACACGAAGACGACCGCCATGGGCGAAAAAAGAGAAGAAAATATTACGACCACGAGGATAGAGAGGAGTTAGTGGCGGCAGAATTCACGCGAAGTCGCGACTCTGGGCGTCGTGGAAGTCGCGAGTGGAAACCAAAAGCAGAAGAAAAATCCCCCGAGGAAGACCTTGATGCGTACTGCTCGCTACATCTGTTCACAGATAAGCGCACGGGCAAGACTAAGGCAACGCACCTTCTCAAGGATTGCCGAAAGTTCCATGACATCTCGGACGTACTCGCCAGGAAAAGATTTGCATCCACCCAAAACTATCCGCCACTGCCAGGAGGAGGACAACAATTCCAGCCGCCACCGCCTCCACCTCCACCGACCAATCCAAACATGGCGCTAGCCGCATTACCAGCGCCACCGCCACAAAACACGGGAGCCAACGCGTACCCGAATTCGGCAGGACAGCTCGCGATGATACAGAAGGTATGCCCCTCTCGCAGAGCTCAAAAGACTAACTCAAGGCAAATATGCATGGCAGTGCAGACACCACCAACGAAGCCCGAGTACCTGAAAATGGCCGATCAGCCAATCACGTTCTCAAAGGAAGACCATCCGCCACGAGTCTATCGGCCGGGACACGCCGCCCTCGTCATCCAAGCTCAAATTGGCAATTATGACCTGGCTCGCGTATTCATGGACGGTGATAGTGGCATCAACATCATCTACGCGGATACACTCCGTCGAATGAACAAGAATTTGGACGGCCTAACGGAATCAGAAACATCCTTCCACGGGATAGTTCCGGGCAAGGCAATCCGTCCACTCGGAACAATCAACCTAGAAGTTGTGCTGGGCTCCCCACGCAATTACAGAAGAGAATTCCTGGACTTCGAGGTCGTCGACTGACCCTCACAGTACCACGCCATTCTTGGTCGAACAGCGTTCGCCAGATTCATGGCCGTACCACACTACGCGTACTTAAAGCTCAAGCTACCCGGCGAATACGGTGTAATCACCATCGACGGAGACTTCCAGAAATCAGACAAGTGCGACATCGAATTTAACGAAATCGCAAAGTCTTTCGGGATGCAAGAAGAACTTCAAGAGCTGGCAAAAACCACGGACCACTCCGTTATGCCCCTCACGAAGAAAAACGCGCCTGAACTGGAATTCAGCGCCAACAGCGACACCCGCAAGCACCAAGTACACCCGACAGATTCTGCGAAGACAGCGATGGTTTCAACAACCCTCTCGCCAGCATAGGAAGGCGCGCTCGTCAAACTCCTCCGTGAGTACTGGGAGATTTTCGCCTGGCAGCCCTTAGATATGCCAGGAATACCCAGGGAGTTTGCCGAGCACTCACTCGAAGTCTTTCCTGACGCCAAACCCATTAAACAGACGACTCGATGATTTTCAGAACCCAAGCAGAAAGCGCTCGGAGAAGAAGTAAACAGATTGCTAGCCGCAAACTTCATTAGGGAGATCAAGATATCCACCTGGTTAGCAAACCCGGTGTTGGTCCCCAAGAAAAACACGGATATCCTTCGGGTGTGCATCGACTACACGTCGTTGAATAAACACTGCCCCAAGGACAACTTTCCTCTACCACGAATCGACCAGATCATGGACTCTACGGCAGGCTGCCAACGCCTCTCCTTCCTGGACGCCTATTCGGAATATAATCAGATCCGAATGAAAAGGGAAGACGAGGAGAAGACGGCATTCATCACGCCCCACGGTGTCTACTGCTACACGACAATTCCCTTCGGGCTGAAGAACGCAGGCGCAACATATCAGCGCTGCATGCAAAGATGCCTTGCCAATCTTATAGGCAAGAACGTACAGGTGTACGTCGACGACATTGTCATCAAAACTCGAGTAGAGGACACACTCCTCGAGGACATCAGAGAAACATTCGACGCCCTTAATGCATATCGGATCAAGCTCAATCCGACCAAATGCGTCTTCGGCGTCCCTGCAGGCAAACTCCTCGGGTACCTGGTATCCGCCAGAGGCATTGAAGCCAACCCGGAGAAAATACAAGCCATCTTGACTATGAAGGAGCCAACCAATCTACGCGGAGTCCAGCAGCTGGCAGGACGACTAGCCGCCCTAAGCAGGTTCATCGCACGATTGGGAGAGCAAGCGTTACCCTTCTACAAATTACTGAAGAAGACGGACAAATTCGAGTGGACACCCGAAGCTAAACAAGCGTTCGCAGATTTGAAGCGATCCTTGCAAAGCAGGCGCGTCCTTGCAACACCGCAGGAAAGGGAGCCACTATTCCTATACTTAGCCGCTACAAACCAGGTCATCAGCACAGCAATCGTAGTCGAACGACCTGAAGATGGCAAAGCATACGGAGTTCAAAGACCAATATACTACATCAGCGAAGTGCTCTCGCCATGCAAGCAACGATACCCTAACTACCAGAAGCTCGCATACGGAGTTGTTCTCACAGCTCGAAAGCTCAAACATTATTTCCAGGAACACGCCATCACAGTGGTTAATGATGCGTCACTCGGGACAATCATGAACAACCCTATGGCATCTGGAAGAATAGCAAAATGGAGCATCGAGTTGGGCGCCTGGGACATCACCTATGCTGGGCGCAACGCAGTCAAATCCCAGGTTCTCGTGGAATTCCTCAGCGAATGGACAGAGTTACAAACACCCGGACCGCCCGAATACACGAGCAACTGGATAATGTACTTCGATGGATCCAAGAGAAACGAAGGAGCAGGAGCTGGAATAGTTCTTATTTCACCTCGTGGAGACAAACTGCAATACGTCCTGCGACTGGACTTTCCACCAGATGATCCAGCATCAAACAATGACGCAGAATATGAAGCACTGTTGCACAGGATGAAGATGGCAATCGCCTGCGGAGCTACCCGATTAATGATCTATGGCGACTCCAATCTCATAGTGCAGCAAACAATGAAAGAGTGTGACGCCATTGCTGAAAACATGGTCGCATATCGCGACATGTACAATCTACTCGAAGGAAGCTTTAAAGGGTGCGAGCTGAGGCACATTGCAAGATCTAGCAACGAAGAAGCAGACAGACTGGCAAACATGGGTTCCACGAATACACCCATACCGCCAGGGATATATTTCGAGCGGATTATCAAGAGATCGGTCAAAGTGAAGAAATCCGCAGAAACACCCGCAGCGCCAAAAACAGAGGTCAGCCCGCAAATCGCGCTTCTCGAGCTTACTCATAACATATCACGACAGGTTTTTCTGGTCGAGCCAGTCTGGACGCAGAAATATCTCGACTACCTGCTCAACAAACAGCTCCCGGCCGATCCACGTGAGGCTCGACAGCTAATCAGGCGTAGCAAATCCTTTCGGATAGTCAACGGAGAATTGTACAAACAAAGCATCTCGGGGATACTTCAGCGTTGCATCGCACCCGAGGACGGCAAGGAATTACTCCGGGACATACACCAAGGAGATTGCGGACATCATGCTAGCTGGAAAGCAATAGTGGGAAAAGCATTTCGAGCAGGATTCTACTGGCTAACAGCAGCCACCGACGCAAAAACCCTGGTCGATCGATGCGACGCCTGCCAGCGATTCGCACCAAAGCCTCACGCACCCGCCACAGAATTGCACATGATACCCATCGCCTGGCCCTTTGCACAATGGGGGCTAGACATGGTCGGACCACTACGCAAGTCCACACCCGGTGGATATACACACTTGCTGGTCGCAGTCGACAAATTCACCAAATGGATAGAGGCAAGGCCAGTAACTTCGGCTAGCGCCCAATGCGCCCTGGAGTTCCTCGATTCCATCATATGCAGATTTGGTGTGCCACACGACATCATTACAGATAACGGCACAAATTTCACAGCAAAAGAAACACAGCAGTTCTGCGAAGAGAAAGGCATCAACTTTAAATTTGCTTCAGTTTCCCACCCGCAAACGAACGGACAAGTCGAAAGATCCAACGGCTTAGTTTCGGCTGGAATCAAGAAACGCCTACTCGACCGCCTACACCCCGCAGCAGGACATTGGGCGGACGAGCTACCCTCCGTGCTCTGGAGCCTCCAGACAACCCCAAACAGGTCTACAAAATACACGCCATTTTTCATGGTATACGGGGCAGAAGCAGTCCTTCCCGAGGAAGTTCGATTCAGCGCCCCACGAGTTGTGGCCTACAGCGAAGAAACCTCCAACAAAGCACTTGCAGAAGATATGGATGCACTCGACGAAATGCGGGACATCGCACTCGCGAGATCTGCAGTGTATCAGCAATCGCTACGCAACTATCATAGTCGCCGCATACGCCACAGATCATTCGTGGTAGGTGACTTAGTGTTGCGGCTCAAGCAGAAGGAAGGACACAAGCTCGAACCGCCCTGGGAAGGACCCTTCATCATACACGAAGTTATCCCAGGCGGAGCCTACAGGCTGAAGAATCCAGAGACCGGAGGAATCTATTCCAATCCATGGAATATCGCACAACTCCGCAAATTCTACCCCTAGGTTTTACTTGTTTTTTACAACAAAATAAGGCTATATTAGCCAATCCTGTAGCTCGAATACATGACTTCTCAGTCATTGCAATAAAAAGACATGATTTCCTCATCATATTCACTCGAAGCTTCTAGTTCATTACATGCTAAAAGTTACAGGTACACACCCCATAAAACACACGGGGGCTACACCTACAACTAAGCATCTCAGAGAAACATCATCAAATACAAGGTTACACACCTTACAACAGTTTTTTACAAACTATAAACAGTTTACAAGATATTTACATCCGACAATCAGTCAAAACGCTGAGCATTCTCAGTCGCTAAAACCCTATCTACCTCTTCAGAGGTCATTCGGATAATCTTCTCCGCTGCAGGACGTACAACATCATAGTACGGCGCGATATCCTCGATTGCATAATCTGGGCGCCGAGCTACGGAGTTCAAGTTTATCTCAGGATGCCATATTCGGACAAAAGAGAGGGCCACAACCGCGCCGCACGTCATTTGGTTGCGTACGCACGCGCGAACCTCTCCTTCACGTCCAAACAACCTAAGCAGATAGCTCCAGTCTTCGGGACCTTTTTCGAGTGGATAAAAAGCAGCATTCATCGCAACCAAGACCTCGTGAAAAGAACTCACGAGAATTCTCGCCTGGAGGACTCGAAATTTCAAGGTGGCCATCACAAACCCTCGACTGCGATCAGACCAAACATTATTCGCATGAGGTTTTGAGCTGTTAGCCTCTTGATGTACGTGGTTTTCCACCCACTGCTTCTCTTCCCTGTCATCCGGTTTTACAACTGAAGAGCAGACGTACTTAGTCAGCTAAGGAAAACAAGGAAGAAAAATACACGGGGGCTGCGCTACTTACATAGCAAATCCCTTGCGACTGAAGCCAATTCATCCATCAGAAATTGCACGCGTTCAGCCGCCATTTTCTGTTTGGATTTCGCCACATCGGCCACCCTGCGCAGAGCTTTCAGCCTACGCTCACCCTCCTGGACCTTATCACGAAGGCCCGCAAAAGTGCCAACAGCGGCCACAAGTGGATTTACTGGATTACCACGTCCACCCGAAGTTTCCGCGGCAAACACAGTAGCCTGGAAGAATACAAGGAAAGAAGTAAGATGCCCTACTCGAGTTATTTCTAGTTGCACATCTGACAAACTCTCGGGGGCTACTCCCATCGGGAGATAAGGCACAAACAAAGGGAATAAATTTCAAAGACAAATACTTCAATTAAGGACAACGAAGGTACGGGAATACATCCCAAGGTTCATTACATTCAAGGAAGGAAAAGAAAAAACTACGAGGCTACATTGGTGCTCCCACTAGCGGCAGTCGACCCTTCCTTCTGCCGAGCAAATATCTCAGACAGCTTCCGAGCAAGAATGGTGGCTTGCTCGCCAAAACGAGAGAGCCGTACCTTTTTTCCCGTGGAGGGGTCGACTGGAATGGATGAGTAGGCCTCCTCCAAACCTTCGACTCCGTGCGCCAGAGCGAATTGGATCGCGGTCTTCGCGCCAGCCTCCGATTGAGCGACTGCGAAGGCATCCAGAAGACTGCCTTCCGAGAAGACCTTCAGAAGATCATCTAGCGCAGGTGTAGGAGTGCCGCTGGCGACGAGGCGACCATGCACTTGCACCAACGCTTGAGAAGCATCGTTAATCAGAGAGAGAATTCCATCGGAATGTCTCTTAAGTTGTGCAAGTGTGTCGGTTAGCACGTCCACCCGCTGGAGCCCAGGGATCTCTAGAGGGACGTCCATAAGACCTATGAACGAAGAAGATAATACTTAGCAAGATTCAGCAGAATGAAAGATCAAAGATCGCAAGAATCCAAGACACTTACCCGCGAAACGCTCGGCGAGGGGACGGAGGAACGTGACAACATCGTTATCGGCCTTACTGCCAGCCTCCTCCAGATCCTTCAAGGCCTTTCGCGCATCCGCAAGCTGTCGGCCGAAATCCTCCGATTGCATGCGGGAAGCCTCTAGCTCTTGTCGGGTGGCCGCCAAGTCAGCCTCCTGAGCAGTTACCCGCTCAGAAAGGCTGGCCTTTTCGTACTTCGCGAATTCAAGTCGAGCTACAAGGAGATGATTATCAAAAAATCAAGAATGGACGAGACGCTGAAGCCAAGGAGATAATAAAACTTACCCTTGAGAAGGTCGTTCTCAGTTTTGAGTCGGCTACGGTCCGACCGAAGTGACTCGCAATCCGACTCGGCAAGAACGACGCGGCGACCAATCGCCGCGAGAGAGTTAATGAGCGACTGCAAAAGCATGAAGATAGAAGAGTTAAAGGGATTAGATTTGAGCCTGTGCCCGATTATTTACAATCGACTACAGCCTCGGGGGCTACTCCCATCGGGAGCACTGCCGTGCACCCGAAGAAAGCGAAATCATGAAGAAGAGATGAACAAGACTTTGAGCCTGTAGCCGATCGCAAGCGATCGACTACAGCCTCGGGGGCTACTCCCATCGGGAGCACTGTCGTGCACCTGATAAAAATTTGAAGACAGAAGACGAAGTTTACCTGCCCGGTGGCGCGGGATAGAGGATCCGCGGAGCTGTCCGTCACTTCTTTTGAAGCTGAAGTCCTGGCGGCAAAGCTGGGGGCTTCACGTTCCACAGTCGCAGCATCGGGGGCTGCTCTGGGAGAATTTTGGACAGTGCCCGCGGTGGGAGTTTCACCCGCATCCTTTGCCTTATTCCTCTTTTCGGGAGGAACGGCAGCGGCGTACCTGCGTGGACTGATCGTCTGCAGTCTGCAGCGAAAGACAGAAAACATCAATGTTGAAGCACAGAAAATGTTCGACCAGGAATAAGGAAGAAGCACTTACTCGTCATCTTCGTCGTCGTCATCCAACAAGTCCGCGTTCCAAGCGGCAGTCATCACTGGGAACGAAGGAGAAGGAGCAAGAGAGCGAAGTGGAGTCACAGAAATGGGGGGTTGACCAGGCGAAGCTTCCAAGGATTTATCCTTAGAAGTAGCTTCATCCTCATCTACCCGACGACGTTTCGGAGGGGCGCCATTCGAGTCTTCAGCGTCATCCGAAGAATCGTGTTCTGAACTCGAGGAGGCGTTGGCGACGCTGGTGTCAACCGCGCCGTCTTGATGACTCGACAATAGCCCTGAGGCAGCCTCTCCCGCAACAGGCGGGTAGCAGTTTGCCATGGCTAAGCTCTAAAAGACAAGAAGAAAAATTATCGACTAGGACTCAGAACTTGAAAGATGCAACTCAAAAGGCAATAAGGGGAAAACTAACCGAGGCTGGAGGAGGATTCGAAGTGGCGAAGGCTTCAACCGAACAATCAGGGAATTTCTCCCCTACTTTCAGTCGAGTAATAGCCGCGATTTTCTTCTCGAATTCCACATTCGAAAGTTCCTCGCGGCTCACTCGGCTGGGATCTTCCGAGCCCTGGTACTCCCACATAGCGGAGGGTCTCTGCTGAAGAGGCTGGATCCTGCGCTTCAAGAAGATGCCCGCCAGATGCAGCCCATTGAGCACGACTCCCGCAGTTTGATCTCGGAGAGCGGCTACTCTTGCGAGTAAGGGCGTAACGATCTGATTCTCCTCGGCTGACATCTTGTGACTCCAAGACTTGCGCCTTGTCAGAACAGCGAACGGGTGGAATTCTACAATCCCACCCGAGCTGTTATCAACAACATAAAACCACTTCTTTCGTCAGCCTTGGGCGGAGTCGATGAAGTGCATGTTGAAGTAGCTGCTTTCCTGGCGAGCTTGGATCCTGAAGCCACCCGTGCGAAGTGGTTCGCCGGGCTCAGATTCCACCCGCGGCTTCTCGCGGAAGATCCGGATCTTGAAGAGCGCCTTCCAGAGCGCCCAATGCGGGCGAATGCCAAGATAGCACTCGCAGAACACGATGAAGCACGAAATGTGCTGCACCGCGTTTGGGGGAAGATCGTGAAGCTGTATGCCATAGACATACAGCAACCCGAGGAAGAAGGGATGAAGAGGAAAGGAAAGGCCCCGAGTCACGTGGTCCACGAAGACCACGCGCTCGTTCGATTGAGGATTGGGTACCTCTTCCTTTTTTCCGAGGCGGACGCGCTTCTCCGTCTCCGCTGGCAGCAACCCTTCCCGCTGCATCTCCTTGATGCTTTTCGCGGTGGTGTTAGGGGAGCGCCAGTCGCCGGCGCGGGGGGCGAGTTGCGCAGAAGGCTCGCCGGACGCAGAAGTGGTGGCGCCACGCTTCTTTCCGCCAGCCATTGCTTGCAGCACGAGCTCGAGCGCGAGGAGGAAGAAGATGGGCGCGAGGAAGAAGACGAAGGCAAAGGGCTGCGAAAGTTTTACCGTAACTCTAAGACCCGTATTTATACACGGAGCAGCACGGTCTCAGCCGTACGATGCGCTACGTGGCGCTCATCAAAGTCACCACGTGTGAAGGTGAAGCGAAAGGGCGGCCAACGCTGTTTCGTGCCACGATCTTAACAGAAGATCGTGCGCATTTACTGCGTGGTTCGCGTAAAAACCGGGAACGACGTCTCTTTTCCCGGTCAAAAAGCTGACATGGTGGGCATCATCTGCTGCCAATCCGTCACGTCCCATCGGGAGAAGAGGGGTGCGCCATGACGTCATGGCATACATCATCGGAAATCAAGATCTTTCGTACAAGAGAAAAATACCCTGTACACGAAAACTCTTTCGTATGGGCACATCATTCCGAACATGAAAACTCTTTCATATGGAGTTAACTTTTCTTCCAACACGAAACTTCTTTCGTATGGAACTCAGACAAATCGGTCGGGTAGGAAGAACCTACCTCTCCTGCACATGATAATTTTACGTCATAAAAAACCTGGGTTGTTCAGCCGACTAGGCACATCCGGATTCCATATTCTTCGAATATGAAGGTAAGACCCAAAAAGATCTCTCTTTTGGGCCTGGAATCGCACTCGAAAGCTGCGTCCTCCGGTATAATTCCGTGTCAACAACAGGAAGAAAAATCCTAGCGGACGCGCCGGGTACCCTTATAGGTTAAGTTCGACTCGATAAGTCCACAACGGCCCAGTCGCAACAATCACCTCATCGGGTTCGAGTCGGAGGTCTCGAATCTGTGTAGGCCAGAAGTGTTTTTTCCCTAGTCGCAATTAATTGGCCCTGATCTCTCGGGAGAGCCAAGCTACTGCGCCACATCCTTCTGTGAAAAAAGCCATAAGAACAGGCACTTATGTTGCTCGATACTCGAGCATAATGACCCATGATACAGGGAACACATCCTTTAAAATCAATAACTGCCAAGGTAGTCCTTCAAAAGATCAAGAAAGGTTTGACCGTCTACTCGACTGGAAAAATCCCAGTCAAGCACACGCTCGGGGGCTACTGACGAAGACATGGATCTTGGACCCTGCGGGTAAGGACACCCCCTCTCAGGCCCAAGGTCAAGGCCCAAGAAGAGGCGCCCTTGGAAGACTCCAGAAGGCCCACTTGAAGCCCACCCGCACTAACTTGCGGGTTAAGTTAGGAAACTTGTAACCGACCTAGCTAGGGTTCGAATCCTCTCCGGGTAGAACTTGAGACCTGGCCATCTATATAAGGCCAGGAGAGCCCCCACGGAGAGGACCAAGCAATTACCGCACGACCCAAAAGCCTTGAACTCGAGATCCTCTCTCGATTCGAGCACACCTTGTAACCGATCTATTCATCAATACAGATCGACAGGAGGCAGGAGTAAGGGTTTTACCTCTACGAGGGCCCCGAACCTGGGTAAATCTCGCCTCCTGTCTAGCCGACGGTTCCACCAGCGCTCATGGGTTCTCCTAATCGAAACCCGATAGGTTCACCGAAGGGATTTGTTGAGTTAGGGATTCGACAGGTAGCAAACTGCTACCCACCAATTTCTGCTGAAGACGTCTCGGACTTGCTGGCAAGCAACCTGCAGGTTCCTGTTTACACCAGCGTTGCCGAGGCCGACTCGATCTCTGAGCATGATTCTTCGGATGACGTGGAAGAGTTGGGTAGCGACCTCCACCACCGCAAGCGTCGCAGGGCGGGAGACGACGAAGCCACCTCCAAGGACAATTCTTTGGGTGGAGGATCTGAGAAAGCAGCCGAACCTCTCGTCGTGACCCCACTGAGCGTGCGTGCTCCTCTCTTCTCCATGTCGAAGGTCTTCACCGCCTGGAATGCGGATATGCTGGATGATGACGACAACGATGAGTACGTTATTTCTTTCCTTCTATGCTTTAGTCGAAAGTTTTCTTCTCGCTCTTCCTTATGCTGTTGTTTCCTTCATGACATGCTTCAATCCATCAGCCCTGGCCGGTTCGCTTCCTCTATTCCTCCTGCGAAGAGGAAGGATGCTGCTGACTAAGGCTGGCCAAAAATCGCTGAGACCAGCTCCAACAGCTACGGCTACGGATTATAAGATGCCTAGCTTTGCGGGGGGAGCCTCGGCTTCAAAAGAAGCGTCGGGTAGCTCGGCTGACCTTCTGCGCACTGCCCAGGGCCAGGTAAGCTTTATCATCTTTTTTGCTTTTTGTACTTCGTCCATGTATGGTTTTTATAGGGGTGCACGGTAGTGCTCCCGATGGGAGTAGCCCCCGAGGCTGTGGTCAATCGCTTGCGATTGGCTACAGGCTAAAAAACTTAATCTTTTTTCCCTTTCTTGATTTTATCGGGTGCACGGTAGTGCTCCCGATGGGAGTAGCCCCTGAGGCTATACTCGACTATTTACAGTCGTGAATAGGTTCGATTTCTTTCCTCTTTCTCTGACTTCTTCGTTTCGTGTTTTGCAGTCTCTTCTTGACTCTCTCGCAGCCATTGGTCGCCGTGTACTTTCGGCTGAGGCAGATTGCGTATCCCTTTGGGCGGATCGTGATCGACTCGTCCCAGATGGCCAAGCTCTCCAAGGTAACTTGATCCGTTCCTTCTACTTGTTCTTTCTGATCCTGCGAATTTGTAACAGCCCTACTTTTGTGTAATAAAGAGAGGTGTTGTGTACTTGGCATGCATGCATGAAATATGAACCAAAATTTTGCTTTTAAAGTTTAATCAGAGAATTACCAGAAAATCACTTAAACTTGTTTCAAATAAAATTGTTCTACAAAGTTTTTCAAATGGAACCAACCTTATGCTAGAAAGGTAGCAAATTTGAAGAGCTTTCCAACGACTATTTTTGTGTAATTTTTGGTTCACAAAAAGGCCCTCAAATTTCTGTTTTGGATCTGTTTTAACTATTTCCAGGGGCTTCTTTGTAATTCTTATTTTCTCCCAGGGTTTTTTTTTTAAAACCCCTGTCTTCTTCCTCCTGTCCGGTGACAGGAGGGAAGCCGCCGCCGCGCGCCACCTCCTGCTTCCCCGCTGTCGACGTGGAGGCCCCGAGAGCCTCAAGGAGACGTCCCCATCGGTCTCGCTCGCGGAACCCTCCCCTCTCTCTCTCAGTTTTCCCTCTTCCCTCTGTCTCCTCCTCCGCCCGAAACCCGACCGCCGCCGTGATCCGCTCTCGCCGCCGTTCCTCTCCCTCTCCGGCCCTTCCGCGGAGCTCAATCAAACCGCGTCGAGCTCCTCCTCCGACTCAAGCAATCTCACCTGCCGGGATGGCCTAGAGGCGCCGAATCGAAGCCTCCTTCTCCGCGGCCGGTCGCCGGAGAACTCCACCTCGCCGCCATCTCCGACCACCTCCGGCCTCGTCGAGCCTCCCCTCGAACTCGTGGTGAGCTCCCGCACCTCCTCACCCCCTCCGTTGAGTCCCTCTCGGCCGGAATCCCCGAACCCACCGGAGCCCGATAGCCCCGCCGCCGCTCGCCGCCTTTTCCCTCGTCGCCGGTGACCATTTTGGAGCGGCGCCGCCTCCCTCACGTCCGCCCCGTCGAGGCGCTTCCAGGGAGCCCAACCTCGCATCCGGGGGCCGCCTGAATCGCCGCCGGCGAGGGCAACTGCCATCGGCCGGCCACCACCGTGAGGTCACGGTGATGTCACTGTGACATCACCCGCCCACGTGGCGTGCCAAGTGGCAGCTCTCTGTCCTATTTGAACTGCACAGTGGGACCCGCAGAGAATTTAGAAAAACAGAAAATAATTAAAAGTTGCAAATTCAATAACTTTCATTTTACAGCTCCAAAAATAATGAAAAAAATATGTGTGTGTTCAGAAAAATGAGAGCTATTTATCCATGTCACTTTCATACATGTTTGGTAAGGTTTAAAATGAGGCCACTTTTATAGCACACATTTAATTCATTTAAATATTGAAAATAAAGTTTTTATTCAATAAAAATAGAAAATTAAGTGTAATATACCATTTTGATCAGTAAAGCAAATGCAATCCAACTATGAGGTTCACAAGGTCATTTGAGCATCTTAGCTTGGTCACATCTGCAGGTTAGGGTTTTCTTCCCCTCCGGTGTCCGTCGTTCACGGCGCGAAATCCTAGCTTCCTGCTCTATCCCTTAAGCTTCATTTCAATTGCATTGTTTTACTCATGCATACATATTGTGCATTGCACTATCGTCAAGTATTGATTGTTTGCCTTCTTTCCGGTGTTGCTCGCTATCGGTAGACCGAGATCCGGAGGTCGACCCGGCGTTCTACGACAACCCAAGCTCTACTTTCGACGAGCAAGGCAAGCACAACGTCATGGCTTCACCCATGTTTTGAGTCTTTCAACCTCTTACTCATGCATACGATTCAACTTAGTTTTGAGTCTGTTAGAGTTAACCTAACCACTGCATGACCCCTCCCCTCACATGTCACCTTCATACCTGTTTACCCTCCTAGTATGACTAGGTTTGTTTGAGTAACGTAGAGCCTTGTGTGTTCAATGCTTAGACATGCTTAGTCTTATGATCTGCTTCATCCGGTTGATGAAATGCCGATAATGCGTGAACCTAGTATGAAAGGTGTTTATGCTTTGTTATGGTTGATTAACATGATTAACATGGCATGAATGTTGAGGCCACTGTGGGTTGTGGTGTTTGTCTCGTTCATGCCCCTAGGTGCGAGTTCTCGCCTTCGAAGCCAAGACTGAACGTACAGCCACACGCGGGCCAATGAACCCCGCTCGGCTAACTAACTTGTTTAGTCACTTCCATGGGTCACGTAGATTGAAGTTTCCATTTGCGGGTGTGTCATAAAACGTTTTGGAGAAAACTAGGACGTGACCGGGACCAGTGATGGACGTACACGGATCTTGTCCCGACTCACAGAACAGGTGCCGTCAGGAGGTGGCCAACTCCCTGTTGACGGGGTGGCCCTGTTTGGGTTGACTCATGGATAGGGCTAAGCAAGGTAAAGGCCGTGGTCGACCACACTCTGCCGCGCTCTTAGAGAGGAGCGTTACTGCGTGGCGTTAAGAGTCGGTTGATACGTGTGGGTAAAGTGTACCCCCTGCAGGGATAAATCTTTCGGAAAGTCGTGTCCACGGTTATGGACGACTTGGCAACGGATTCTGTGATCATAGATAACTCTAACGGAATGACTAAAACTTGCTGTCAATGATTGAAGGATGCCTCCTCGACTAAGTCGAGAGGGGTGATTCTTGTAGCATAAGGTAGTTTGGGGTTGAGAAAGTACTTGGTGGACTAAAGAACATGATGATCTCAGTAGTTGAGTAGATTCCTCCTCTGTTTTATAAATGCTCTATTACACGTGCTTTTCTTCCTCAACTTCGGAAAACAAAGTTGGCTTTATGCAAACAACCTTAAAAGCCAAGTCTTGCTGAGTACCTTTTGTACTCAACCTTGCCTCGTTGTTGTTTTATTTCAGACTTCGGCGATGCAGCTGAAGAAGGGTTCTACCTCGACGTCGATGAATAGTTAGGGGTTCCCAGGCAGCAGTCTGGTATCTGTAGTATGGGTTCGGCTACGTTGCTTATGTTCCGGACTCTTAGTCCTTTTGCTCTTGTTGTATAGCAACATCTTTGCTTTCGCTGCTTGTTGTAATGTTGGGTTGTTGGACCTATGTTGGTTTTGTAACCTCTTTGTGTAAGCTACTCTAGTATGCCTTGTTTAATACAACTTTCATGTCTAGAGTACTGCTTTGATCGATTGTTGGTCTCGAGCCCGTTGTTATACAGTTTTGGCTATGCCTGCATAGTTGTCGCAGTCGAGGGGTTGTGGGGTTGTGGAGCCGATGATCCATGACCGAGCCCGCCTGCCGGAGATATCCGGCCTGGGGCGAGGTAACCCCAGTAACCCTCGATTGTTGTTGCACTTTCTAGACACATAGCATCTCTGTATAACTCTGGTCCCGTTCCTTCAATTTCATCCGACTCGTGGACGCTTGGGTATACATACTTGGTTATGACTAGCATGGACACAAGGAGTAGTAGACCGGGGATCCGGACTACGTGCCGATGAATCCGGTCTGCCTGCCATTGTTTGTTGCGGCCGGGGCTGGTAACCCTGAAGCCCTTGTGCGTCCACTGCTAGGAGCACATGACAGTTTGTATATCTCTGGGTCCGGGGTCCGACAGGTCTTGGTATCAGAGCAGGACTGCCTGTAGGAAACCCTTGCCGTTGGTCGATGTTGAGTCTAGAACTTGTGAAAACTATTTTTGAAAAGACAAAATGAGTTATGAAAACCCTCTTAGGATTCTTTTTGCTCCTTACCTGGTATCACTCTATCTCTGAGTCGCCGTATCTCATTTGTTTTTGTGTGTTGTTTCCTTGTTGTTGTCTCAAAAGTTAGGAGTAAAACCGTTGGGTGTTTTTCTTCCGAGTATTTTGTCTCAGGTTGTTATAGTTCCAAATTCAAGTCATTTTTCCATGCCTTTTGACATCTTGAAAATGTCTTTGTTTCAGATGCCTTCTGGTCAGGTTGTTCGACATACACTATGCCTTGGAGTTCCAGGTTTTCCTCATCTCTTAGCCTCAGCCTGTGCAAACATAGGAGCCCCTTGGTATCATGTGTACACCGTGTATGAGGAGTACCGTGACTTCCACCAGACCCAGTACTTGTGTGGTGTCCGTCTTCCACAGCTAGATGGCACCATTTTTCCTGCTGAGCACTATGCTGAGGGTATTGGTTTCACCATTGAGATGGCTGTGCAGGATGCTGCACGGCACTGTCTTAATGAGCTTCGTTACCACTATCCAGATCACGAGCATAGCTCCTTCCGTTACTGCCCTGGTTCAGATGCTACTCTTGAGGGGTGTTATACCCACACCTTTGCTGATTCCTCCCAGGAGGAAGATCTTACACTTAGGTGCACCGCTGATCTTCTTGCTGCTTATGCTCGTCGCGAGCGTGAGCTTAGTGCACTAGTTAACACCCTTGCAGCTAGTCTCAGGACTGTGACAGCCAGAGTGAGGCCATTCGTTGAGAGTGGTATTGTTCAGACCTCTGAGATAGAGCTTCCAGCTGTACTTGTGCCTTCCTCGGTTGCGTCTCCAGATGTTGGAGGTGACGTTCCCCCTCGTGGACGCCTCAGGAGGCCTAGGATGGTGCGTGGTGTACCACAGTCTCCCCACGGACCGCAGGACGAGTCTGTTCGTCGCTACCCTGGTGCTCCGGTTCCACTTCCTTTTGACTTCGGAGGATACTGAGACCGTTGTCGGTTCCAGCTAGAGTAATGTTTGCTTTCATGTACTCGAAACCCGAAGTTATAGAAAAATAATGTAGAGGAGCAGAACTTCGGTGATGTGTATCTACCGTACTTTCTTTCAGTGCTGCATGTACTTAAGCTTGTGAGCTTGTACCGCCACTATGTATGGTTTGTACTTCGACTGGTTTCAATAAATGTTGTAATATGTTGTCTCCATGTTGATGAAATGATACACTTCATGTTCATTCATTCTGTTCCACTACATTTTGGCATGTATCTTGTTGTTCCGTTGGAGTTATTACATGTCGATCCATTGTATCCTTTTTCCATGGATGTGTTATTCATGATTCCTTTTCCTTTTACTCAGGATGTCGGGTGGTACTCGTGGCCGTAAAGACCCCCCCCCCCCTGAGCCAACACCTCCGCCGCCACCCTCAATGGCGCAGGTGCTGCAAAGCATTGAAACCAACCGTCTGAGGAACGAACAACTTCTGGAGCGTGTGGCCCAGAACACTGAACGCCGTGCTGCCGGCGTTACCCTCGTGGACTTCCTCAAGGCTCAGCCACCATACTTTGCTGACTCCACTGAGCCTCTCGATGCCGATGACTGGCTTCGCACAATGGAGCGCAAGTTCATTGCTCTCCGTGTCCAGGAACGTGACCGTGTGAACTTCGCCACCTATAAGCTTGAAGGTGCTGCTGGTGCTTGGTGGGAAGGTTTTCTGGCGTTGCAGGCACCAGATCATGAGGTCACCTGGGCAGAATTCCGTACTGCTTTCCGTGAGGCTTATATCCCGAAGGCAGTCATGGACGGTAAAAGAAAGGAGTTCCTTGATCTCACTCAGGGCAGTATGGGTATCGAGGCCTATGGTCGTGTGTTCACTCGTCTGGCCCGCTATGCTCCTCGTGATGTCACTAATGACGAGGACAAGCAGGATCTGTTCCGTAAGGGCCTGAACCCAACTGTTCGTTATGAGATGCTGCCCTTCAAGTTCCAGAGCTTCCAGGAACTTTACAATCAGGCCATCACTCTTGAACGTGGCAAAAAGGAGATGGATACTGCTATGAAGAAGAGTGCTGGAGATTCCCGTGCTTCACCCTCTGGTCAGAAGAGGAAGCGCCGTGTGTTCATTCCATACAGCGCTGTTCCCAGGGCTCCGTTTCAGCCAAGGCCATCTGGATTTGCTCCTCGTCCACCTGCCCCACCTGCTACATCAACCTACGGTGGTGGACAAGGTTCTCGTCCTCCAGTTTTCGCTCCTCCCAGCAATGTGTGCTACCGCTGTGGCCAGCCTGGTCACTTCTCAAGGGAGTGCCCTCAGAATCATGCTGGACGTGCACCTCCTCCTCCTAAGAAGATGGCAAAGCCTGCTGGTGCTGGACGTGGTCGTCTGAACTATGTGACCGCCGAGGATGCTCAGGACGATCCAAGCGTCTTACTGGGTACGATTCGTGTCAACTCAATTTCGGCTTTGGCCTTATTTGATTCTGGAGCATCGCATACATTCATGTCAGAAGGGTTTGCTAAAATGCATGGGATACCTTTCGAAAAGTTGTCAAAACCATTGATGGTAAACTCCCCTGGTTGCAATTGGCAAACCACCATGGTTACGCCAGAGCTTATGGTTGAGGTGGGATCCTTACAATTCCCTGCAACCTTCATTGCCCTAAAATCCACTGACCTTGATGTCATACTGGGCATGGATTGGCTTGCTAAATATGGAGCTGTTTTGGATTGTGCAACAAAATGCCTCACCTTGAAACATCCTTCCGGTGCCATCATCGACTATTGGTCTGAGTTCACCATTCCTCCTTCAGCACGCACACGACTTTCTCCTGAACTGCAGCTGTACTTCATGCAAGGTGATTACCCTCCTGAAATTCATGAGTTACCTGTAGTCAGTGATTTCCCTGATGTGTTTCCTGAAGAGTTACCTGGCATGCCACCTGACCGAAGTGTGGAATTTGTCATTGAGTTAGTCCCTGGTACCGCTCCTATGTCAAAAAGACCTTACCGTATGGCCCCAGAGGAGTTGGTTGAATTGAAACGCCAAATTGAGGAGTTAGAAGAAAAGGGTTTCATCCAACCTAGCACATCTTCTTGGGGTTGTCCCACCATCTTTGTCAAGAAGCGGGATACCAATGTTCCACGTTTGGTTGTTGACTATCGGCCGCTGAATGCAGTGACCATCAAAAACAAGTACCCTCTTCCAAGAATCAATGACCTCTTTGATCAGTTAGCTGGTGCAACTGTCTTTTCCAAGATGGACCTGCGATCAGGATACCATCAAATAAAGATCAGAAAGGAGGACATTCCTAAAACGGCGTTTACTACTCGTTATGGTCTTTACGAGTACACCGTTATGTCTTTTGGTCTTACCAACGCTCCAGCTACCTTTATGAGGCTTATGAAATCGGTATTCATGGAGTATCTTGATAAGTTCGTCGTGGTCTACATCGACGACATCCTGGTCTATTCCAAAACCGAAGATGATCACTCTGAACACCTGCGTTTGGTGTTATCCAAACTCCGTGAGCACAAGCTTTATGCCAAGTTCTCCAAGTGTGAGTTCTGGTTGAAAGAACTCATCTATCTCGGACACGTAGTGTCTGCTGAAGGTGTTGCCGTTATTCCAGACAAGATCCAAACTATTCTGGACTGGGAAACACCTAAGTCAGTCAAGGATGTTCGGAGTTTTCTCGGACTGGCAGGTTATTACCGTCGTTTCATCGAGAACTTCTCCAAAATTGCAAAACCTATGACTGAACTTCTTAAGAAAAGCAAAAAGTTCGAGTGGTCAGAAAAAGCAGAGGAAAGTTTCCAAACTCTGAAAACCAAACTGACTACCGCTCCTGTGCTTGTTCTTCCTGATACGAGCAAGGATTTTGTTATCTTCTGTGATGCCTCTCAACAAGGACTCGGTTGTGTATTAATGCAAGAAGGTCATGTAGTGGCTTATGGTTCTCGTCAACTGAAACCACATGAGCACAACTATCCAACCCATGATCTGGAGCTAGCAGCCGTGGTCCATGCTCTTAAGCAATGGCATCATTATCTTCTTGGCAACCGATGTGAGTTGTACTCAGATCATCAGAGTCTGAAATATCTGTTCACCCAACCGGATCTGAATCTCAGACAGAGAAGATGGTTGGAGGTAATCAAGGACTTTGATTTGGGTCTCAACTATCAACCCGGCAAAGCAAATGCCGTTGCTGACGCGCTAAGTCGGAAGTCTTATTGTAACAACTTGATGATACAGCAAGCTCAGCCTTCTCTTCACGAGGAGTTCTCCAAACTCAACCTGGAAATCGTTCCTTCTGGTTATTTAGCCAACCTGGAGGTAAAACCTTCCCTTGAGGACCAGATCAAGAAAGCTCAAAAGCGGGATCTGGGAATCGCCAACATCAAGAAGAACATTGCTAGTGGTGCAGCTAAATGTTTCTCCATCGATGATCAAGGTACCGTATAATTTGGCAACCGTCTGGTTGTGCCGAAGATACGGAATCTGAGAAAGCAAATACTCCAAGAGGCTCATGACACACCTCTTTCTATTCATCCTGGTAGCACCAAAATGTATCAAGATCTACGTCAAAGATTCTGGTGGTCCCGTATGAAGCGGGAGATCGCTCAGTATGTTGCCGAATGCGATGTATGTCGTCGTGTGAAAGCAGAACATCAAAGACCAACCGGTGTTCTTCAACCCCTACCTATTCCTGAATGGAAGTGGGATGAAGTGGGAATGGATTTCATCACCGGTCTTCCCAAGACAAAGAAAGGCCATAATGCTATCTGGGTGGTGGTTGACCGCCTATCCAAGGTTGCTCACTTCCTTCCTATTCGAGAAGATATCACCGCTATCCAGCTGGCGGATCTGTATGTATCCAGAATAGTCAGCCTTCACGGTGTTCCAAAGAAGATCATCTCTGATCGTGGAAGTTTGTTCACCTCCAAATTCTGGGCAAGTTTCCAGCAAGCTATGGGAACCCGTCTATCTTTCAGCACTGCTTTCCATCCACAAACCGGTGGTCAAACCGAGAGAGTTAACCAGATTCTTGAGGACATGCTCCGAGCTTGTGTTATATCGTTCGGTAAGGATTGGGAGAAGTTTCTTCCATTTGCCGAGTTCACTTATAACAACAGTTATCAATCTAGCTTGGGCAAGGCTCCTTTCGAAGTTCTTTACGGCCGCAAATGCCGAACTCCGCTGAATTGGTCTGAAACCGATGAAAGATCGTTCTTCAGTCCGGATGTAATCAAGGAAGCGGAAGAAATCGTTCGCGTCATTCGTGAACGACTGAAAACAGCTCAATCTCGCCAGAAAAGCTATTATGATCGTCATCACCAAGATGTTCATTATGAGATTAGCGAGAAAGCTTACCTTCGAGTCACACCTCTGAAAGGTGGAAAACGGTTCGGAATCAAAGGCAAACTGGCTCCTCGTTATATCGGTCCTTTCCCTATCATTGGAAAACGAGGTCAAGTTTCATATCAACTGCAGTTGCCTCCAGGATTTCCGGATGTCCATGATGTATTCCATGTTTCGCAGCTCAGACGTTGCTTCAAAGATCCTGTTCGTGGTGTGGACCATGAAACCATCAAACTCAAGGATGATCTCTCCTACAAGGAGGTTCCTGTCCGTATTCTCGATGAGGCCGAACGAAGAACTCGTAGTCAAACTATCAAGTTCCTCAAAGTTCAGTGGTCGCATCATTCCGAGAACGAAGCAACTTGGGAACGAGAAGATCGTTTGCGATCTAAGTACCCTGACTTCTTTTCTAAAACCTAGGAATCTCGGGACGAGATTCTTGTAAGGGGGGTAGACTTGTAACAGCCCTACTTTTGTGTAATAAAGAGAGGTGTTGTGTACTTGGCATGCATGCATGAAATATGAACCAAAATTTTGCTTTTAAAGTTTAATCAGAGAATTACCAGAAAATCACTTAAACTTGTTTCAAATAAAATTGTTCTACAAAGTTTTTCAAATGGAACCAACCTTATGCTAGAAAGGTAGCAAATTTGAAGAGCTTTCCAACGACTATTTTTGTGTAATTTTTGGTTCACAAAAAGGCCCTCAAATTTCTGTTTTGGATCTGTTTTAACTATTTCCAGGGGCTTCTTTGTAATTCTTATTTTCTCCCAGGGTTTTTTTTTTAAAAACCCCTGTCTTCTTCCTCCTGTCCGGTGACAGGAGGGCAGCCGCCGCCGCGCGCCACCTCCTGCTTCCCCGCTGTCGACGTGGAGGCCCCGAGAGCCTCAAGGAGACGTCCCCATCGGTCTCGCTCGCGGAACCCTCCCCTCTCTCTCTCAATTTTCCCTCTTCCCTCTGTCTCCTCCTCCGCCCGAAACCCGACCGCCGCCGTGATCCGCTCTCGCCGCCGTTCCTCTCCCTCTCCGGCCCTTCCGCGGAGCTCAATCGAACCGCGTCGAGCTCCTCCTCCGACTCAAGCAATCTCACCTGCCGGGATGGCCTAGAGGCGCCGAATCGAAGCCTCCTTCTCCGCGGCCGGTCGCCGGAGAACTCCACCTCGCCGCCATCTCCGACCACCTCCGGCCTCGTCGAGCCTCCCCTCGAACTCGTGGTGAGCTCCCGCACCTCCTCACCCCCTCCGTTGAGTCCCTCTCGGCCGGAATCCCCGAACCCACCGGAGCCCGATAGCCCCGCCGCCGCTCGCCGCCTTTTCCCTCGTCGCCGGTGACCATTTTGGAGCGGCGCCGCCTCCCTCACGTCCGCCACGTCGAGGCGCTTCCAGGGAGCCCAACCTCGCATCCGGGGGCCGCCTGAATCGCCGCCGGCGAGGGCAACTGCCACCGGCCGGCCACCACCGTGAGGTCACGGTGATGTCACTGTGACATCACCCGCCCACGTGGCGTGCCAAGTGGCAGCTCTCTGTCCTATTTGAACTGCACAGTGGGACCCGCAGAGAATTTAGAAAACAGAAAATAATTAAAAGTTGCAAATTCAATAACTTTCATTTTACAGCTCCAAAAATAATGAAAAAAATATGTGTGTGTTCAGAAAAATGAGAGCTATTTATCCATGTCACTTTCATACATGTTTGGTAAGGTTTAAAATGAGGCCACTTTTATAGCACACATTTAATTCATTTAAATATTGAAAATAAAGTTTTTATTCAATAAAAATAGAAAATTAAGTGTAATATACCATTTTGATCAGTAAAGCAAATGCAATCCAACTATGAGGTTCACAAGGTCATTTGAGCATCTTAGCTTGGTCACATCTGCAGTTTAGGGTTTTCTTCCCCTCCGGTGTCCGTCGTTCACGGCGCGAAATCCTAGCTTCCTGCTCTATCCCTTAAGCTTCATTTCAATTGCATTGTTTTACTGATGCATACATATTGTGCATTGCACTATCGTCAAGTATTGATTGTTTGCCTTCTTTCCGGTGTTGCTCGCTATCGGTAGACCGAGATCCGGAGGTCGACCCGGCGTTCTACGACAACCCAAGCTCTACTTTCGACGAGCAAGGCAAGCACAACCTCATGGCTTCACCCATGTTTTGAGTCTTTCAACCTCTTACTCATGCATACGATTCAACTTAGTTTTGAGTCTGTTAGAGTTAACCTAACCACTGCATGACCCCTCCCCTCACATGTCACCTTCATACCTGTTTACCCTCCTAGTATGACTAGGTTTGTTTGAGTAACGTAGAGCCTTGTGTGTTCAATGCTTAGACATGCTTAGTCTTATGATCTGCTTCATCCGGTTGATGAAATGCCGATAATGCGTGAACCTAGTATGAAAGGTGTTTATGCTTTGTTATGGTTGATTAACATGATTAACATGGCATGGATGTTGAGGCCACTGTGGGTTGTGGTGTTTGTCTCGTTCATGCCCCTAGGTGCGAGTTCTCGCCTTCGAAGCCAAGACTGAACGTACAGCCACACGCGGGCCAATGAACCCCGCTCGGCTAACTAACTTGTTTAGTCACTTCCATGGGTCACGTAGATTGAAGTTTCCATTTGCGGGTGTGTCATAAAACGTTTTGGAGAAAACTAGGACTTGACCGGGACCAGTGATGGACGTACACGGATCTTGTCCCGACTCACAGAACAGGTGCCGTCAGGAGGTGGCCAACTCCCTGTTGACGGGGTGGCCCTGTTTGGGTTGACTCATGGATAGGGCTAAGCAAGGTAAAGGCCGTGGTCGACCACACTCTGCCGCGCTCTTAGAGAGGAGCGTTACCGCGTGGCGTTAAGAGTCGGTTGATACGTGTGGGTAAAGTGTACCCCCTGCAGGGATAAATCTTTCGGAAAGCCGTGTCCACGGTTATGGACGACTTGGCAACGGATTCTGTGATCATAGATAACTCTAACGGAATGACTAAAACTTGCTGTCAATGATTGAAGGATGCCTCCTCGACTAAGTCGAGAGGGGTGATTCTTGTAGCATAAGGTAGTCTGGGGTTGAGAAAGTACTTGGTGGACTAAAGAACATGATGATATCAGTAGTTGAGTAGATTCCTCCTCTGTTTTATAAATGCTCTATTACACGTGCTTTTCTTCCTCAACTTCGGAAAACAAAGTTGGCTTTATGCAAAGAACCTTAAAAGCCAAGTCTTGCTGAGTACCTTTTGTACTCAACCTTGCCTCGTTGTTGTTTTATTTCAGACTTCGGCGATGCAGCTGAAGAAGGGTTCTACCTCGACGTCGATGAATAGTTAGGGGTTCCCAGGCAGCAGTCTGGTATCTGTAGTATGGGTTCGGCTATGTTGCTTATGTTCCGGACTCTTAGTCCTTTTGCTCTTGTTGTATAGCAACATCTTTGCTTTCGCTGCTTGTTGTAATGTTGGGTTGCTGGACCTATGTTGGTTTTGTAACCTCTTTGTGTAAGCTACTCTAGTATGCCTTGTTTAATACAACTTTCATGTCTAGAGTACTGCTTTGATCGATTGTTGGTCTCGAGCCCGTTGTTATACAGTTTTGGCTATGCCTGCATAGTTGTCGCAGTCGAGGGGTTGTGGAGCCGATGATCCATGACCAAGCCCGCCTGCCGGAGATATCCGGCCTGGGGCGGGGTAACCCCAGTAACCCTCGATTGTTGTTGCACTTTCTAGACACATAGCATCTCTGTATAACTCTGGTCCCGTTCCTTCAATTTCATCCGACTCGTGGACGCTTGGGTATACATACTTGGTTATGACTAGCATGGACACAAGGAGTAGTAGACCGGGCATCCGGACTACGTGCCGATGAATCCGGTCTGCCTGCCGTTGTTTGTTGCGGCCGGGGCTGGTAACCCTGAAGCCCTTGTGGGTCCACTGCTAGGAGCACATGACAGTTTGTATATCTCTGGGTCCGGGGTCCGACAGAATTCCTCTAGGATGAAAATTGTCGCTGCGTAGCCCAAGTTGATCTTCTGAAGGCTGAAAAAGGTGACGCTATCACTCGGGTGAAAACCTTCGAGGCCGAGCTGGAGACCACTCGAAAGGATCTTGAATCCTCTCGCAAGTGGTCGACTGACTTCGAGGGGATGCTCGTTGAGGCCCAGGATGCGCTGAAGCAACTAGAGGAGGCTGGCGCCAAACAGGACAGCGATCTTGTTGGCTTCATTCGCCCTCTGGCCCAGAAATTCGCAAGTAAGTTGCACTTAATTTCTGCTGTTTTTCGACTAGATTGGTTATCTTTGGAATTAATGATGTCTCCTTGCATATGTCCTTGGCGTTGCGCTGGAGCTGCCCGGGGTTCAACGAGTGGATGCCCTGACGGATTCTTGCGCTCAGCTTCAGAAGCGCGAGTAGGATCTGCTCCCTCGTTGGCAATGCCATTCGAGTGTTGACGCAATTCCACGAGCGTCTTCTGGTGGATGTCGCGGTTCTGCCCGCGCTGGATGGTCTCCTGAAGGTTTTCCTAGAGGGTGATCTCCTTCAGGCCTACTCGGTTGCCCAGTCTGAATGCGGGGCAAAGACCTCCATCCAGTTTGCGTTGGCGCATGAAGTCGCAGGCTTGGACGAGGCGTACTCGAACCTTCCCGTCGATGCTACCACATGCAGAAAGGTAGCGCTTCGTCCTCTCGGTGATCCGGCTGGAGTCCTTGCTCAGAAGCTATCCGACTTGATTGCTCGTGCTAGTCGCAAGGGGCAACCTGTCGCGAGTGGCAGCACCTCTACAGTTCCATAGGATAGACTTTATTTAGTTTGCTCTTCTGATGTAATGAACCTTGGGATGTATTCCTGTATTCTGCCTTTAATCAAAGTGTTCTTTGATATCTGAGATGTGATTTTTGCGATTGATCGTTATGAGTTCCTCCCGATGGGAGTAGCCCCCGAGCATCTGTCGAATAGGCGGTTTATTTCTTGAGTGGGTTGTCTTGAAGTGTTCCTTAACTTTTCTTATCTCCTTCCAGGTAATAGGTGCTGGCGCGGAGTTTTCGAGTGGATCTGCAGTACAATTGGATCCCCTTGTTGCCGCTGCTAGTACCTTTGCTTCTCTTCGTGATCGCGTCACGGATGGCGAACGCAAGTTGAAAGCTTTGCGTGGAGTGGCTGATGTGGCCAAGTTGAACAGAAACTTGCAGCCGAACGTGAGCAGTTTGTGATGGAAGAGTTGACAGCTGTTCCCAAAGATATGCTTTGTAAGTACGTGAGCCCCCAAGCACTTTGTTTGATTGCCTCGTTTTCCTTCTTTAACTCTCTGTAGCTTTCTTTGTAGTTGTTGAGCCTGACGGTCAATGTGAAGTGCATTGGGTAGATAACCATATTGCTCATGAAGCCGGTAGCTCAAAACCACATGCAAACAATTTCTGGTCTGAACGCAGTCGAGGCTTTGTTCTGGCTATGTTGAAGTATCGAGTGGGGCAGGTGAAGATACTCGTTGATTCCTGTCAAGAGGCCCTGGTAGCTTTGAACCACGCTTTCTATCCGCTGGAGAGAGGTCCAGAAGACTTGAGCCAGCTGCTTAGAACTTTCGGTCGAGTAGGTGAAATTCGCGAGTGTGTCCACCAACAGCTGATCTGCTGGTCCTTAGTAGCACTCGCTTTTGTCCGATTATGGCATCCTGAAATCAATTTTAACTTTGTAGCTAGGCTCCCAAATGCTCCAGTAGATATGACCTCTTATTATACAGTCGTTCGTCCTGCAGCAGAGGAGATTATTCGACTGACTTCTAAAGAGGTTAATCGCGTGTTAGCCGAGGAAACTGCTCGTCACCATACGTAATTGTAGGATGTATGTATCCTGTTGTTTTGTATAGTTGTCCCAAAACTTTGTAAGGTGCCAACCTTGTTTATAATTTTGTATTTGTAAATTTTCTTATTTGATGCTAAGTTAGGCGTAGCTCCCGTGTGTTTGGGGTGTATATCTGTTGTTCAACGTGTAAAGATGAAGAACATGAGTAGCTATGGTTGAGAAACCATGTATTTTATTGAAATGACTGAGAAGCCATATATTTTCTTCGAGCTACAAGATGGCTAATATAGCCTTATTTTGCGAATGAGATAATCCTAAGGATAGAACTTGCGGAGGTGCGCAACGTTCAACGGGTTGGACTAGATGCCACCAGTCTTCGGGTTCTTCAGTCGATAGGCGCCACCCGGGATAACTTCGTGTATTATGAAGGGCCCTTCCCATGGTGGCTCTAGCTTGTGTCCTTCCTTCTGCTTGAGCCGCAGCACCAAATCTCCGACCACGAAAGCTCTGTGGCGTATATGGCGACTGTGATAGTTTCACAACGACTGTTGGTATACCGCGGATCGTGCGAGTGCAATATGCGTATCTCGTCGAGTGCATCAATATCTTCCGCGAGTGCCTTGTTAGAGGTTTCTTCGCTATAAGCGACGACTCGTGGGGCGCTGAATTTGACATCCTCGGGAAGGACTGCTTCAGCCCCATATACCATGAAAAATGGCGTGTATTTTGTTGATCGATTTGGGGTTGTGCGGAGGCTCCATAGCACGGAGGGTAGCTCTTCTTCCCAATGTCCTGCTGCTGGGTGTAGGCGATCGAGTGGTCGTTTCTTTATGCCAGTTGAAACCAAACCGTTGGATCGCTCGACCTGGCCGTTGGTTTGCGGGTGAGCCACTGAAGCGAAGCTGAAGGTGATTACCTTTTCTTCGCATAACTGCTGTGTTTCCTTGGCCGTGAAGTTGCTGCCGTTGTCGGTGATGATGTTGTGTGGTATGCCAAATCTGCACACAATGGAATCGAGGAATTTTACAGCGCATTGGGCGCTAGCCGAGGTAACTGGCATCGCTTCGATCCACTTCGTGAATTTGTTGACTGCGACAAGCAAGTGTGTATATCCCTAGGGTGTAGAATTGCATAATAGTCCTACCATGTCTAGCCCCCATCGTGCAAAGGGCCAGGCGATTGGTATCATGTGCAGTTCCGTGGCAGGGGCGTGTGGTTTGGGCGCAAATTGTTGACAAGCGTTGCACCAGTCGACTAGGTCCTTTGTGTCTCTGGCTGCTGTAAGCCAGTAGAATCCTGCTCGAAAAGCTTTGCCCACGATTGCCTTCCAGCTCGCATGGTGTCCACATTCTCCTTGGTGTATGTCTCGCAGCAATTCCTTGCCATCTTCGGGTGCTATGCATCTCTGTAGTATTTCTGAAATGCTCTGTTTGTATAATTCTCTGTTGAGTACCCCAAATGATTTGCTGCGTCGTACTATTTGTCGAGCCTCACGAGCGTCTGCTGGGAGCTGTTTGGTGGACAAGTAGTCGAGGTATTTCTGCGTCCAGACTGGCTCGACCAGAAAAACTTGTCTTGAAATACTATAGCTGAGCTCGATGATAGCAATTTGCGGGCTGACGTTTGTCTCAAATGTTGCGGGTGCTCCTGCAGTCTTCTTGACCTTCACTGAACGTTTGGTCATCCTCTTAAAATATATTCCTGGCGGTATTGGTGTATTTGTGGACCCCATGTTTACCAGCCTATCCGCTTCTTTGTTGCTGGACCCTGCGATGTGTTTCAGCTCACACCCCTTGCAACTTCCTTCGAGTAGATTATACATGTCCCGATAAGCGACCATGTTTTCTGCGATAGTGTCGCATTCTTTCATTGTATGTTGTACGATGAGGTTGGAGTCGCCATAAATCATCAATCGGGTGGCTCCACATGCAATCGCCATCTTGATGCCATGTAACAGAGCCTCGTATTCTGGGTCGTTGTTGGATGATGGATCGTCGGGTGGGAAGTCCAATCTTAGGACGTACTGCAAACTTGTCTCCTCTGGGGGATATAAGGATGATCCCAGCTCCAGCTCCTCCATTCCTTTTGGACCCGTCGAAGTACATGATCCAGTTACTCATGTATTCTGGTGGTCCAGGTGTTTGCAATTCTGTCCACTCGCTTAGGAATTCTACGAGTACATGTGACTTCACGGAATTGCGCCCTGCTTATATGATGTCCCAGACGCCTAGCTCGATGCTCCATTTTGCAATTCTTCCGGATGCCATGGTGTTGTTCATGATGGTACAGAGTGATGCGTCGTTTAGCACTGTTACGGTATGTTCCTGGAAGTAATGCTTGAGCTTTCGATCTGTGAGAACGACCCCGTATGCGAGCTTCTGGTAGTGGGGGTATCGCTGTTTGCACGGCGAAAGCACCTCGCTGATGTAGTAGATTGGCCTTTGAACTCCATATGCCTTGCCGTCCTCCGGTCGTTCGACCATGATAGCTGTGCTGATGACTTGATTTGTTGCGGCTAGGTATAGGTACAGTGGCTCCCTTTCTTGTGGCGTTGCCAGAACAGGCCTGCTCTGTAGTGTTCGCTTTAGATCTGCGAATGCCTGTTTTGCTTCGGGTGTCCACTCGAACTTATCTGTCTTTTTCAACAGCTTGTATAGAAGGGTAGTGCTTGCTCGCCCAATCGTGCGATGAATCTGCTCAAGGCGGCTACATTCCAGGAAAAGCACCAGTTTGAGAAACTACACTACAGGGTTTGACCCATTTTCGGATCTGTTGGATCCGTTGATCCAGATCCATAGCATCCAGACTATGGTCCAGGATGGACCCATCCGACCGGACAACATATTAAAGAAGAACAGAAGAGGAAGCACCGCTCAAGAGAGGTTGTTGTCTACCTAATGCCACCCCTTCAATCAGATTATAATGGCAGTAGCCCCGGTTTCACGGGTTTCGATACCCCAGTAATGGGTTATATAACCCCTATTTTTTACCATCTTTATTTTTTAGGCATGGGACCAAACCAAGGTTGATCGAAGTTGAACATTCCTATGGAACTCCCTTTCAGACGACTTCTCTGCGCTTGCGCTATCAGGCCATACCTCAAAAGGCTCGCTACCTTCTCTAAATACTTGATTGGAAGAGAGGGTAGATGTAAGAGAGCGCACAGCGAGGAATTTTCCATACTAGATCGACTCAACATTACCGAATCTCAAAAGGTACAACGGCCCAAGCGACCAGACTTAACATAAATGTAGCCATTGGAGCCATTCTAAAAAGGGAGAAATTAGCACTTTGGGTGATGTACGGCCGACTACCATGACTCTCCAGCTTGCTGATCGCACTTATCGCCATCCGGCAGGCATTTTGGTTGATGTCCCTGTGATAGTTGGTAACTTCGCATTTCCAGTTGATTTTGTTGTCTTGGAGATGGAGGATAATAGCGAGCCTATTATTTTGGGGAGACCTCTTCTAGCTACTGCAGGGGCTGTCATCGATGTGAAAGATGCTAAGCTCACGTTCAATTTGGTGAGGAGAAAGTATCATTTGACATGAGGCATCCAACTCACCTTCCTCACTGTCCAGACTAGTGTTTCACCATTGATGTGATTGATGAGTGTGTTACTGAGACATATTTGAGTTCAGCACCTAAGTGAAACAGAAGTTTTCTTATCAGCGGACTGGGTATCGAGGTCAAATAGCAGTACGTACTAGCAGCCCCACCAGAGGGGGAACTCTGATTCTCTAAGATGTGTCTAAACGAAAAAAGAGGGACTGGTCGAACGGAAAAAGCGAGATTCTGCGAAAAATGTCGGAGGTTACCAGATCTCTGAGACTACCATCGATCCGACAGACCATTGGTTGGCTCAAGAAAGGAGCAAAACTATGAATCACAAAGCAATGCAACTTACCTCTTTCCTTGGGTAAATATTATATTATCGCTGTCTAAATGCGATGACTATCGTCAGCAAGTATCCAGTGCCCATAGTGCCCGCCGACAGAGAGCTATCAAACAAACCTGCTTTTACTCCATCATTCCGAAGTACCAGTATCGAAGAAAGCAAAAGCTTTAGAGAAAACCCGAGCAGCGACTCCAATGTTTGGTAAAGGGACATGAGATTAGGGCGAGACGAGCGCAGTCAAAAGTAAAGAAAACGCGCCTTAAAACAAAGATTCTATTACGTATCCGAAAGCGTTCAAATAAAGAGAAAAACGAGCCGGGAGAGGCAGTATCCCCTTCAACAGTTGATGCCTCTCGAAGGTTGGTGGAGCTCCATATCCTACTTCCAAATCAAGAAAGTCGCTTATCGTACCACTTAGAGCTTTCAAACCCTATTCTTAGCGCTACGGTAATATGTTGTTATTTATAAATAGGAATGGTATGTTTAATAGCTCGCCGCGATCGCCCTCTGAACGATCAAAATAAGGTAAAGCTTGAAGATAAGTTTTGTACTCGATTAATTTCTCAGTCCCTCTAGTCGGGTGGGCGCCGGCCGGATCCCCCTGAAAACACGTAAATACCTAGTAACCTATTGATACATAAAAGACATACTGCTAAGTTATAATAGAAAAATATATATAGAGTCCTATTGTGTTCCCCTTTGGTTTCTGTATAGAGAATAGGGAACAGAGGAATAGAATACCTCGGCAGGGGTATTGGATAGAATATCACTGGCAATGCGAGTGAAAACGGTCAACAACGAGAGTTATCACCTTTTAAGACCGTCGGTTGTATACACGATCGCTACAGACTGAGTAACTTGTGGGGGCCTGAATGGATGTTTGGACTGGCTGGGGTTGGATCCGATGCTGTCATAATCTATCCGGTTGGTAAGGAAGTTGAGCGATGAAAACATCCTTGCCGAAAGTAATTGTTGGTCTATGAGCGCTAGGTTATCTATATTCTCCTAATTCCTTGATTAATGTCAGCTTGCTTATGTTGGTTAAGAAAAAAATGTGAGTGAGAAAAGGACAGGTATAAATAGAAATGGAACTCGCATAACCCCTATGGACTCATGGCTTGACATATGACTGAGATTAAAAAAAATATCACAACGAGAGGTGAATGCTGAACCCAGCAATACATTTTAATATGCGCCACACCTTATCTATTCTCTGAATTGCATTGGAAGCGTCAGCTTACCAACTGCCTGTTGAATCAAATCTCTCTTCTTTTTTACATCATATCTTTTATATACTAGTTTTTTTCCGGTCATCTGCTTACTTTAGTAAGAAGCATTCCATATGTCCCTTTGTGGAACTGGTCAAACCTTTGACAAACTCTATGTCACACACCCCTCGTTGTAGTATACGAAGATGGTCACCTAGGATAGGCAGACAAAGCTTAAACTTGTTAAGTAGCCACCGGTGACGCTACGGGAGAACCACCTAGATTGTGGTAAGAGACTCGATGATATCTTTCTTCAATGTGGTTTTTTCTTTTCCCACGTTGAGCCCTTCCTTGCCCGAGATTGGACAGTTGCTCAGTCAGATTCATATGCCGAAGGGTCCTTATTCTTGAATATGCCATTCCTTAGAGCAGAAAAGAAGAATCTTTAAAATAAAGGGGAGGAAAAAGGGGGGGGGGGGGAGAGACACGTCAGTAAAGGGCTCGTCATTCATTCTTTTGAAAAGAGAATCACTTATCCACTCATCCTCCCTTGGTTGGCTTGCTTGTGAAGTAGGCAAGTTCAGTTCATAAGCAAAGCAGATAAGTAGAAGTCGAAAAGTTACTCCAGTTAAGTAGATTGGCAGCATACATCATTATGCATTAAAGCTTTCATGTCATCATCAACGGAGAGTTATTTGCTTCGGGCCACCCTCCTTTTCTCTTCCATCCAAGGCACCTCATTCGTCCGATCTTCCTCACTCAGACTATGTCAGTATTTTTTACGTCTTTTGTGGACCTTTGTTGTATAGCATCGAGAAGAGAGTGTGCTTTCTATCTAGTTTGAGAGTTCAAACCTATCCCATCTATGATGATCCCTTCCCAATAAGGCAATAAGTCTAAGGTAAATTAGCAAGGATCCGTATCGGAACTCCCATTTTTCCTTGCTAATCCGGACGGACCAATTTGAGCGATAAAGTTGGTATCGGTACCTCTCAAGACAAACCTCTACCAAAAAAAGATCTAGTAATCGGAGAACTTTCTAATGAAGACATAGAGTTTGAAGAGAAAGATATAAGCTTGGGGTCTATAGTGTGTGCCCGGGCGCATTCCACTACTTCTGATTTGACTACCAACTAATATATATAGGAAGATCTTCCAAGAAGGGTATCTGACGTCCGGACGCATGTCGTTGGGTAGGGTCATCCCTAGCACAAGTTCGTCTTATTTGTCTACTTGGCTCTCGAAAGAGTTTTCTTTGCTTTGTTTGCTCGAGATCGACGGTTAGAGGAGTTAAGACCATCTATTTTGGAAGCTGAAAAAAGAGAAAGCTGCAAAAAAGTAGATACAGATTCCAAATTTTAGGCCGTACTAAAGCAAAGACCAAGTTCCGTTGAGCATCATGTTCCAATAGGACATCATGGAGGAAGTGGATTCGACCACTACGCAACTCGAGCCTGCAAGTGCTGCTTTACACAACTTCAATCTTCTTCCCCATCTTAATTTTAGGTAGGTCAGATAACTGGGCTATAAAGGAGAAGAACTGTTTGTCGTACCTGTGGTGTGACAACAAAACAAGATCCTGTCTAATTTGGAAAGTGTTGGGCTGGGACGTTTGTTCGAGTAGGTGAAGAGTCGGCCTAGTAGGGGTACCTCATTCAATTGCAGTTCTTGAATCATGTTATTTCAGAGGATGGTGTGATGTATGGACCTGAATTCACCCGTAGCTTTTGATGGGGATCGCAAGCAAGAGGTGAAATTCTCCTAAAAGAATCCATGGTAGGTCATTTATACTCCTAACGAGAAAGTAAAGTTTTTTGTCGGAGTCAATTGGCCTATATGCATTGGTTAGCATAAAAGTAAAGCCCGAAGAGTTGGTTAGGATGACGGTGTTAGTGAAGGTTTGGGAACTTTGGTACGTTGTCGTGTGGGCGGGGTTCCACAAGCTATTAACGTACCACCCGCGGAGTTGTTAGCGTCATTAAAAGAGGGATTTGCGTAATAATCTGGACAACCTTTCCTTAAACGAAAAAGGGAATGGGTGTTCCATTTTATCTCTTCTGAACATACAATAGCGCATCACGCTTCTATGAGGGATTCTTTGACAACTTTACATTTTTCATCATCCCAAGAAAAAATAGTTCAATTTGTTAACATCTGAAATCAATAAAAGCAAAGTACTCTAAATACCCTAAAGTCATCTCACACAAAAGTGCACCTAAACCTAGGAGACTCCTAAACTACGTAACCATTGATACTTCGGTCGTGCGGGCTAGTTGTCAGCCCATGCTTGTCCATCTTCATCTTGTCTTCCATCGCGGCATCGGGATAGGAAAGGTGATAATAGTCGTCAAACAAGTCTTCGTCAAGGATGTCATCGAGTCCCAAGATTTTTTCCGCCTCGTAATCCAAATTATCTTAGGTCATAAGACAGTCATCTTCCACGATTGCGTCATACTATCCATGTTGGTGTTCTTCGTGTGGCGCAGTGTTAGGTTGGGCATGTGCATTGCCAAGACTTGCTTGACCTGCATTGGCTTGGCTAGGTGCAGCAAGCATTTGGTTAGTCCTTGTTAGTTCTTTAGTTGGTGCTGAAGTCCACATCATTGTTCAATCTTGTTAGCCGTTTCATCATCAAGTGGTTTTGTCAAGGTGTCAGACGCGGTGCAGGGTGACAAGAGGTCGGCTTCTCTCAAGGCTTAGCGAATAGAACTAGCTTGGCCTTTGTGTTTGGATTTAGGTTTAGTAGGTGTGGTGATAAAACCTAGAAATCTATCCACCTGCTTTTGCACCCGAGTACTCCTAATTTTCTGTGTGGTTCAGTATTGGTTTTCCTTTCTCTTTGGCACATGTAATTCCTGTTGGGGATATTGTGTTTTGCTCTTGCGCCTCTTGATTGGTTGTATGATGGCATGTAAGCTGTTTTTTCTACAGGTTAGGTGAGTTGGATTTCACAGGCTGCACGGGTTGCACAATGTTCTTCCTCCCACAGTTTCTTTTTTCGAGGACCTGGCGACAACTCTCTCTGGACGGTCGGGGAACCCCAGTGAAATCAGTAATCAACGCACTCCTACTCTTTTTAAAAGCCCTTCTCAAGGAAGTGAGCCACTCAACCTCAGCCTAGCGGATTCTCCCCGTTACCTGGACCTGCCTCTCCCGCAGTCAAAACTATCCTCTACAGCCCCTCTGGCTGGGCCAGAAGCCTCGCCTCCTTTACCTGATTCAAGTGATTCAGTAAAAATGAAAGTAATCTCACATAAAATTGGATTATCTAAAAACTCGTGAAAATGACAACGCTAAATCGAAAGTCCTTTATTTATATACAACACACACATATTCCTCCCTTACGAACATGAAATCGCCATGCGAGCTGTTGCACGCCGCGAAGATTGGTTGGCTCCTTCATTGTTAAGATCGCTTGTATCTTCTCTAAGTTGGCTACAATTCCTCTAGCGGACACCAGGTACCCGAGAAGTTGTCCTGCAGGGACGCCGAAGACGTATTTTGTCGGGTTGAGCTTGATCCTGTATGCGTTCAAGGCATCAAATGTTTCTTTGATATCCTCGAGGAGCGTGTCCTCTACTCGAGTTTTGATGACGATGTCGTCAACGTACACTTGTACATTCTTACCAATGAGCTTGGCGAGGAATTTTTGCATGCAGCGCTGATATGTAGCGCCTGCGTTTTTTAGCCCGAAAAGCATTGTAGTGTAGTAATATACACCGCGAGGTGTAATGAATGTTGTATTTTCCTCGTTTTCCTTTTTCATCCTGATCTGGTTATATCCCGAGTAGGCATCTAGGAAGGAGAGGCGTTGACAGCCTGTAGTGGAATCCACAATCTGGTCGATCCGCGGGAGGGGAAAGTTATCCTTGGGGCAGTGTTTGTTCAGCGACGTGTAGTCGATGCACACGTGAAGGATGTCAATATTCTTCTTTGGGACCAACTGGGTTTGCTAACCAAGTGGATATTTTTATCTCCCTGATGAATTTTGCTGCGATTAATCTGTTTACTTCTTCTCCAAGCGCTTTCTTCTTGGGCTCTGAGAACCGTCGGGTGGTCTGCTTGATTGGTTTGGCGTCTTTGTAGACTTCGAGTGAGTGCTCGGCGAACTCCTTGGGTATTCCCGGCATATCTGAAGGCTTCCAGGCAAAAATTCCCAGTACTCACGGAGGAGTTTGAGGAGCGCGCCTTCCTATGCTGGCGAGAGGGTGGTGGAAACCATCGCCGTCTTCGCAGATTCTGTCGGGTGCACTTGGTGTTTGCGAGTATCACTATTTGCACTAAACTCTAGCTATGGGGCGTTCTTCTTTGTGAGGGGCATTACGGAGTGGTCCGTGGTTTTTGCTATCTCCTCTAGTTCCTCCTACATCTCGAAAGATTTAGCAATTTCGTTGAACTCGATGTCGCACTTGTTGGATTTTTGGAAGTCACCGTCAATGGTGATTGTGCGATACACTCCCCAGGTAGCTTGAGCTTCAGGTATGCATAATGTGGTACTGCCATGAATCTTGCGAACGATGTTCGACCAAGAATGCCGTGATACTGTGAAGGCCAGTCGACGACTTCGAAGTCGAGAAATTCTCGCCTGTAATTACTTCAGCTGCCTAGCACCACCTCCAGATTGATTGTTCCGAGTGGGCGGATCGCCTTTCCTGGAACTATCCCGTGAAAGGATGTTTCTGATTCTGCGAGTCCGTCCAAGTTCCTATTCATCCGACGGAGTGTGTCTGCGTAAATGATGTTGATGCCGCTGCCCCCGTTCATGAACACACTGTAACACCCCGGCCACCTCGTAGCCGGCGGCTGTCACCCTAGGTAGCTCTCTAGGATCTCTAGACTGGCCCCACATACCAACACTAGTCTTTCCTGTGCACTTTGACCTCACTCATGCGCACCCGGGAAGGACTTCCCGGTCGGTCACCCATCCTCAAATTGCTCCAGGCCAAGCACGCTTAACACTGGAGTTCTTTCAAGATGAGCTTCCGGAAAAGAAGTTGCAACTTGTTGATATGAGTATCCTATTAATCCTATTGGGCCCCGCGACAGGATCTCACATCCTTCCCCCCTTAGAAGACCGACGCCCTCGTCGGTCAACCTACAGTCCAGGAACTTCCCCTCTTGGCACTCGTCTGTGCGCCCAGTGTCGGCACATGTCCCACATGTCCACCCACTAACCCGCACACGCCCGTGTAACCGCGAGGGTCGGCTCTGATACCAAATGTAACACCCCGGCCACCTCGTAGCCGGCGGCTGTTGTAACATCCCAAGTCTGAAAAATAGCCATTAGAATGTTTGCTCCCTGTTATTTTATGTTTTGCATCATGGCATCATGTTGATTGCATTTGTTTTGTTTGTTTTCCATTTGTTTTTCTCTGTTTTCATTTGTTTTCCAACTGTTTTCATTTGTTTTCCTTTGTTTTCTATTTGAATTTCAAACCAAAACTCAAACCTTTTGTTTCATCCTTGTGATGTTACAATTTCCAAAATGTTAATTCAAATAAAACAACCAATTTGCTTTCATATCTTTCCACATTGATCAACTAATAATTTGGTGCTTTGTTTCAAATAAATAAATTCCCAAATTGCTTTCAAACTCAAACTCAAATTCAAACAGCACCAAAGTTTCCAATTCATGACAACTACCAAACCATTCCACCAAGTTAACCCAAGTTAATAATAGGGTTACCCTATTAAATTTGATGTTTTCCAATAATTAATCAATTAAGTTGCAAATTATTTAAATTCCAACCAATAGACAAACCAGCACTCAATTGGAATTATGGAATTGCCCACAACAATTTAATCCTTTGTTCTAAACTAAAATAGGGTTCACCCTATTGCAAGTTTGGTTTCATTTAGAATCACCTAATAAGCAATTTAATTCAAAATTTGAATTAAATGCCAACAGTATTTAAAATTTGAACTTTTGGAAAATAAAAGTTAGTTTTCAGTTGCAATGGTGAAAACCAGCCAAACCATAAATTTTACAAATTTTTTCCTAACCCTAAAGGCCTCCTTTTCTTCCAATTTTGTTTGCTACAAAAAAATAATAATAAAAGAAACAAAAAATAACAAAAAAAAGGAGAGAGAGGAGCACCAGCCAGCCCATCTCCTTTTCTCTCCTACCCCAAGCCCACCTCCTTGAAGCCCACTTACCCCCTCCTGTCGCTGTCTTCAACCTCCAGACGACGTCATCTCTGTACGATCACCTCAGAACCAGACGATCTCCTCCACCCCCTTGGATGATCTGCCGTACAGGCCTCTCCTCCACCATAAAGCACCCCCTCATCCCTCTCCTCGTAGAAACCCTAGCCCTTCTCCCTCATAGCCGCCACCCTCTCTCCCTCCTCATCCAACTCCTCTGTTCTTCTGAACATTGACTGAACCCCAACCGAGACAGCCATCTTCCTCCTCTAGCCCCTGCCACCACCGGCCACCTCGAGGAGCACCGAGGGTGGGAATGGAAACGCGGAGCCTCACCCTCGCTCCTCGTCCACTCGCCGTCTGCTGGGAAGCTCCGAGGCGACCGCGCCGTGCCGGAGAAGTCCGCCGGTCGCCACCTGCTCCTGCCCGACTCCTCCTCCCTCCTGTCCGTGGAGGACACCCAGGTGAGCAGCCCGATCGCATCTCCTCCTTCCCTCGCCTCCTGCCCTCTCGCTCTCCCCCTCTCCTGTACCCGCACCCTCCCAGCACCGGCCACCACGGAGAGCTCCGATCGCTGCAGGCCTCTGATCGCTGTCAAGTTACAGAAAGAACGAACTGCATCTATTCGGATTCAGAAAAAGCCCGCAGCCAACACCTTAACCTCCCCCCGCTGCATCTCCTAGCACAAGCCATCGCACACCCCAGTGGTAGCGTCCCCAGCGCGCGCAGCCACAGATCTCGGGTTCGAGTCCCAGCTCCCCACCCCCCTTTTGCTTCTATTTTGTTCCAATTTAGGTGCAGTGCAAGTTTCTGAACCTCATACACCCACAGATTCCTCTTCTGTCACAAAACCTCACCAGCCCCACTGGTTCCACCCCCCCTTTGCGCAGCAGGAGGGGAGGGGTTCGATTCCCCCCTCCCACAGTAAACCAAAAACATTTTATTTTGCATTGTTTTGATACTCAAACTTCTCAGTAATCACCATTAGGCCCCTGGTACTTAATTCTAGTCCCTGTAAAAAAATATTTCCTAAGTCCCTAGATCATAAAAAAATGGCAGATTTGCACTATATCTTGTAAATAGCATAATAAAATCATTTTAGCTCCAAATCCAACATTTTTGATATGTTTTCAATACCAAATTAAATGTTCTATCCAAATATAAAATTTGTTTACTGTTTTGAATATTTTAAATTGGTGCAATATTTGAAAAGTTGTCAAATTCACTTAAATTTGCAAAATTCATAACTTGTTCATAAAAATTCCAAATTTCACAAACCAAATATGTTTTCCAATCAATTTTTCATGTACTTTCCAAATATAAATTTTGTTTGCTGTTTTGAATAATTTAAATTGCTGAAAACAACTGTTTCTTGTTTATTGCATTTAAAATTGCCAAAATAATAACTTGCTCATTTTAAATCCAATTTCCACAAATGAAATATGTTTTCCATGCAAAATTAATCCCTCTTTCCAAATATAAAATTTGTTTCATGTTTTGAATAATTAAAAGTGGTTAAATAATTTAAACCTTATTTAATTCATTTAATATTGTTAAATTCATAACTTGATCAAAACAAATTCTTTTGGAACATATAAAATATGTTTTCAAACCATCAAAGCATACCCTTTTCAAATATGAATCTCACTTAATGTTTTGCACAAATAAAAATTCAAATAAGTTCATGTTTGAATTAAATTCATTTAATTCTTGCTTACACTTGTTAAATTCATCAATAAATCATTTGAAATCCTTTTTCAACAAGTGAAACATGTATTCCAACTAAAATCTTGTTTTCTTTTCAATTATAAACTTTGTTATCTATTTTGAACATTTAAAATTGGTGAAAACAACAAATGCTTGTGTGGCACCTTTAAGTAACCAAAATTTCCTAAATTAATAAATGAATTTCCAAACTTGTTAAACCTTATTTCTATTTGGTGCTATTGTTGTTATTTTGCTGTTTTCCTCATCCATGCATCATGCTAATCCACTTTCATATGATGATTAGTTGTAAAACAATTAATTCAACCATAATTCATGGGCTTTCCATATGCAATCCAATTGCATATGGGTCCATTTAATCCTGTTTCTATCTTGTCAACTAGTTTATTTTGATGCACCCATTAACTTGACATGCATCATCTTTGATTGTGCACAATGCCATGATAATGATTGTTTATTTCTGCCTTGTTTGTTTGCTTCTTCTCGGATAAACGACGACGTTGAGACCGACGATACTTACGACACCCCTTCTAAGGATTTAGCTCAGTACCAGGCTACTGGGTTTTGCAGGCAAGTTATCACTCACATGAACCATCGTGTTCCTTTCAACAGTGGTTACCGATACTTTCCGTTGTTCCTTTTCTGCTAGCCTTAGTAGTAGTTGTTTCTGTTACGAACCTATCACATGAATCCCTTAACCCTGATATTACCTCATCTCCCTTCCTACAACCCATTGTTTTGAGCCAGTGTCTTGCTAGCATGCTTAGGTTGCTTTGCTCGAGTCTGTTGCCCGTTACTTCCTGTTACTATTTCTATTACGTTGTGGGGGCTCGATGTTTAATCAATCAATCATGCTAATGTTACTATTAATAATAAATTTGATGATAAGGCACCGGCAGGAGGCCCATGAGAGGTTTTGAAGCCTGCTAGTGTCGACCCTAATAGGAAAAGGGTCTTGTCTACTGATCCATGATGAGCGCACTACCCGCATTTGGGAAGCGAGTATGGGCGCCCCCCTCAACTTGACCTGATTCGCATCTCGTCCAAATCGCCTCATTTAGTTCGTGTTTTCCATTTGCCGCATGCATGTTTTTGCGAGCCCAGGCCAGGGTGGAACTTTCGTAGTCGGCATATAGGGGGACACGGTCTTAGAGTGCTATGAGGGTCCCTTTTCTTCGGGGCTTGATTAGCCGTGCGCCCAAGGTTCTTTGGGCTTGATGCGAAGAATGGTTGGTTGTGTTGAGTGCCCCGCTTGGTGGGAGGCATCCCATCTGGCGGGATATTCATGAGTGTACGGCCAAATTGGTGCAACCCTGCAGGGATAATCTTCTCGAGAAGCCGTGTTTTCCGCGGTTATGGATTACTTGGTGAAAGTACTGGCTAACAAGTACTCAGGACAACTTAAATATAATGATCAAACATGTTACACCCCATGATTAATAACTTGACTAGTAATAGGCTTATTGACACAATAATTTGAACCATCATTATTTCAACTGTGTGAGTTATCCTCGGATTGCTTCTTTGGATAAGGGGCGAGATCCAGGATGGGTTTGTTTGAAGTTATCTTTCAGTTGGTTACAATCCTCGATCTTATCTCCTTTCTGTTAGCCGGAAGTGGTAGAATCTCTGTAGTTGGTTAGCGCAGCCAGTTGCAGCATCTTTTATATCCCCTTTCCTCCGTTGAACCCAAGGCATCTGTGCTTGGTGTTGACGGGTTACATTTTGGTGAACTGTGAGTCTTGCTTGCCAGTACGTTTATGTACTGACCCCTTTGGGGCTGTGGTTTACGCAGACGACGTTCCGAGGATCTACATGGTGGCAACTACGTGAAGTTTGACGAGACTGCTGACGAGTAGATAGCGGACCCGGGCAGGATCCGAGACTTCGTGGATGGGCTCCGTCTTTTTGTTTCCGGCCTCTTAGGCCTATTTGGTTCTTGTCTGTACTCAGACATGTTGGATGCTTCCGCTGTGATGTAATGATGAATTGTTGGGGCATGTGCCCTCTGAATGATTGTATTTGCTATCTCTGCTCTAATGAGAGCCATTTGCAAGTTATTTCAATCTTTTGTGTCGTAGAGATCTGTTGTGATATCACTTGTTAAACGCCGTTGACGTACCATGTGTGTATGGTTTGAAGTACGTCGACGGAAGTGCCTTTGATCTCTAGTGGATAGTTTACATCGACGATGGAATAGCAGGGCTTGTGTTGTCGCGCATAAGCGCAGGCCTACCAGGAAGCTGGGACGTGGGAGCAGTTATGCCCCATAATCCAAGCATCTGCTATCCAGTTCGTACGGTGAGTATCCCCTAGAAGTCAGGGTGCGACAAATGGTATCAGAGCCTGTCTGCCTGTAGGATCCCTTTTTACTGGTCGCAGTTGAGTCTAGAAACTATTTTGTAGCTATATAGGAAAAATGAAACGTGAGAGTAGGAATTCTGTTCTTTTTCTTCTTTCCCCACCCACCCTCCCTTTTCTGGTAAGGAAGTGCAACGTTGTTTTCCCTTCTCATCTAAACCTTCAAGTTAGGTTTTCACGAATTCTGGTTTCTCTAGGATGGTTATATCTACTAGACCATAGGAATGGAGGTGGTTGTGACATGATTTATCATGTTGCCTACTCATGATTGAGAACGGAGGCGTGTAAGCCCCGGAAGCAGATCCTCTATTCCTTAAGCAGTAGATATTGATCCTTTAGAAGCCCGGATGGGTTTTCCGTAGTATCTCAGGAGGTTTTGATCTCGTTTTCCCCGATGTTGATATCCTGTTCTTCTCAACATCCTTTTCGTCCGTTGAAATCTTGTTGTTGTTTTCCACTTCAAATCTTCTACCGGCGTCTAATCAAAACTTCCTCGTAAACTCTTGTCCAGCTAAGGTGCTATTTGATACCGGAGCATCACATTCCTTTGTGTCAACAATATTTTCCACAACATACAACCTAATTCTGGTTCCACCAAGCAATCAAAACTCTGTTCACTCCCCGGGATCTCAAATGTTGACTTCCAACATAAGTAAGAACAATCCAATTCTAATGGGAGGCCACATATTCCTCGTTACTCTCATGTTGATGATTCTGACATTGATGTTATTCTTGGTGTTGCATTGATGTCAATAACTCTGTTCCACCATTCTAGCCAGATAGTCTATTCTCCAAATGAATCAAATTCTATCCAGCTATACACCCTTGGTGCAAAACATCTCCCTTTATTTGAAAATGTCCGGTGGTTTCACGTGTCACAGCTCAAGAGGATCTTCCCAAGAAGTTTCCGGACCTTTTCTTTTCTCAGTAGGAATCTCGGGGCGCGATTCCTTCAAGGGGGGGCGTTTTGTAACATCCCAAGTCTGAAAAATAGCCATTAGAATGTTTGCTCCCTGTTATTTTATGTTTTGCATCATGGCATCATGTTGATTGCATTTGTTTTGTTTGTTTTCCATTTGTTTTTCTCTGTTTTCATTTGTTTTCCAACTGTTTTCATTTGTTTTCCTTTGTTTTCTATTTGAATTTCAAACCAAAACTCAAACCTTTTGTTTCATCCTTGTGATGTTACAATTTCCAAAATGTTAATTCAAATAAAACAATCAATTTGCTTTCATATCTTTCCACATTGATCAACTAATAATTTGGTGCTTTGTTTCAAATAAATAAATTCCCAAATTGCTTTCAAACTCAAACTCAAATTCAAACAGCACCAAAGTTTCCAATTCATGACAACTACCAAACCATTCCACCAAGTTAACCCAAGTTAATAATAGGGTTACCCTATTAAATTTGATGTTTTCCAATAATTAATCAATTAAGTTGCAAATTATTTAAATTCCAACCAATAGACAAACCAGCACTCAATTGGAATTATGGAATTGCCCACAACAATTTAATCCTTTGTTCTAAACTAAAATAGGGTTCACCCTATTGCAAGTTTGGTTTCATTTAGAATCACCTAATAAGCAATTTAATTCAAAATTTGAATTAAATGCCAACAGTATTTAAAATTTGAACTTTTGGAAAATAAAAGTTAGTTTTCAGTTGCAATGGTGAAAACCAGCCAAACCATAAATTTTACAAATTTTTTCCTAACCCTAAAGGCCTCCTTTTCTTCCAATTTTGTTTGCTACAAAATAATAATAATAAAAGAAACAAAAAATAACAAAAAAAGGAGAGAGAGGAGCACCAGCCAGCCCATCTCCTTTTCTCTCCTACCCCAAGCCCACCTCCTTGAAGCCCACTTACCCCCTCCTGTCGCTGTCTTCAACCTCCAGACGACGTCATCTCTGTACGATCACCTCAGAACCAGACGATCTCCTCCACCCCCCTTGGATGATCTGCCGTACAGGCCTCTCCTCCACCATAAAGCACCCCCTCATCCCTCTCCTCGTAGAAACCCTAGCCCTTCTCCCTCATAGCCGCCACCCTCTCTCCCTCCTCATCCAACTCCTCTGTTCTTCTGAACATTGACTGAACCCCAACCGAGACAGCCATCTTCCTCCTCTAGCCCCTGCCACCACCGGTCACCTCGAGGAGCACCAAGGGTGGGAATGGAAACGCGGAGCCTCACCCTCGCTCCTCGTCCACTCGCCGTCTGCTGGGAAGCTCCGAGGCGACCGCGCCGTGCCGGAGAAGTCCGCCGGTCGCCACCTGCTCCTGCCCGACTCCTCCTCTCTCCTGTCCGTGGAGGACACCCAGGTGAGCAGCCCGATCGCATCTCCTCCTTCCCTCGCCTCCTGCCCTCTCGCTCTCCCCCTCTCCTGTACCCGCACCCTCCCAGCACCGGCCACCACGGAGAGCTCCGATCGCTGCAGGCCTCTGATCGCTGTCAAGTTATAGAAAGAACGAACTGCATCTATTCGGATTCAGAAAAAGCCCGCAGCCAACACCTTAACCTCCCCCCGCTGCATCTCCTAGCACAAGCCATCGCACACCCCAGTGGTAGCGTCCCCAGCGCGCGCAGCCACAGATCTCGGGTTCGAGTCCCAGCTCCCCACCCCCCTTTTGCTTCTATTTTGTTCCAATTTAGGTGCAGTGCAAGTTTCTGAACCTCATACACCCACAGATTCCTCTTCTGTCACAAAACCTCACCAGCCCCACTGGTTCCACCCCCCCCCCTTGCGCAGCAGGAGGGGAGGGGTTCGATTCCCCCCTCCCACAGTAAACCAAAAACATTTTATTTTGCATTGTTTTGATACTCAAACTTCTCAGTAATCACCATTAGGCCCCTGGTACTTAATTCTAGTCCCTGTAAAAAAATATTTCCTAAGTCCCTAGATCATAAAAAAGGCAGATTTGCACTATATCTTGTAAATAGCATAATAAAATCATTTTAGCTCCAAATCCAACATTTTTGATATGTTTTCAATACCAAATTAAATGTTCTATCCAAATATAAAATTTGTTTACTGTTTTGAATATTTTAAATTGGTGCAATATTTGAAAACTTGTCAAATTCACTTAAATTTGCAAAATTCATAACTTGTTCATAAAAATTCCAAATTTCACAAACCAAATATGTTTTCCAATCAATTTTTCATGTACTTTCCAAATATAAATTTTGTTTGCTGTTTTGAATAATTTAAATTGCTGAAAACAACTGTTTCTTGTTTATTGCATTTAAAATTGCCAAAATAATAACTTGCTCATTTTAAATCCAATTTCCACAAATGAAATATGTTTTCCATGCAAAATTAAACCCTCTTTCCAAATATAAAATTTGTTTCATGTTTTGAATAATTAAAAGTGGTTAAATAATTTAAACCTTATTTAATTCATTTAATATTGTTAAATTCATAACTTGATCAAAACAAATTCTTTTGGAACATATAAAATATGTTTTCAAACCATCAAAGCATACCCTTTTCAAATATGAATCTCACTTAATGTTTTGCACAAATAAAAATTCAAATAAGTTCATGTTTGAATTAAATTCATTTAATTCTTGCTTACACTTGTTTAATTCATCAATAAATCATTTGAAATCCTTTTTCAACAAGTGAAACATGTATTCCAACTAAAATCTTGTTTTCTTTTCAATTATAAACTTTGTTATCTATTTTGAACATTTAAAATTGGTGAAAACAACAAATGCTTGTGTGGCACCTTTAAGTAACCAAAATTTCCTAAATTAATAAATGAATTTCCAAACTTGTTAAACCTTATTTCTATTTGGTGCTATTGTTGTTATTTTGCTGTTTTCCTCATCCATGCATCATGCTAATCCACTTTCATATGATGATTAGTTGTAAAACAATTAATTCAACCATAATTCATGGGCTTTCCATATGCAATCCAATTGCATATGGGTCCATTTAATCCTGTTTCTATCTTGTCAACTAGTTTATTTTGATGCACCCATTAACTTGACATGCATCATCTTTGATTGTGCACAATGCCATGATAATGATTGTTTATTTCTGCCTTGTTTGTTTGCTTCTTCTCGGATAAACGACGACGTTGAGACCGACGATACTTACGACACCCCTTCTAAGGATTTAGCTCAGTACCAGGCTACTGGGTTTTGCAGGCAAGTTATCACTCACATGAACCATCGTGTTCCTTTCAACATTGGTTACCGATACTTTCCGTTGTTCCTTTTCTGCTAGCCTTAGTAGTAGTTGTTTCTGTTACGAACCTATCACATGAATCCCTTAACCCTGATATTGCCTCATCTCCCTTCCTACAACCCATTGTTTTGAGCCAGTGTCTTACTAGCATGCTTAGGTTGCTTTGCTCGAGTCTGTTGCCCGTTACTTCCTGTTACTATTTCTATTACGTTGTGGGGGCTCGATGTTTAATCAATCAATCATGCTAATGTTACTATTAATAATAAATTTGATGATAAGGCACCGGCAGGAGGCCCATGAGAGGTTTTGAAGCCTGCTAGTGTCGACCCTAATAGGAAAAGGGTCTTGTCTACTGATCCATGATGAGCGCACTACCCGCATTTGGGAAGCGAGTATGGGCGCCCCCCTCAACTTGACCTGATTCGCATCTCGTCCAAATCGCCTCATTTAGTTCGTGTTTTCCATTTGCCGCATGCATGTTTTTGCGAGCCCAGGCCAGGGTGGAACTTTCGTAGTCGGCATATAGGGGGACACGGTCTTAGAGTGCTATGAGGGTCCCTTTTCTTCGGGGCTTGATTAGCCGTGCGCCCAAGGTTCTTTGGGCTTGATGCGAAGAATGGTTGGTTGTGTTGAGTGCCCCGCTTGGTGGGAGGCATCCCATCTGGCGGGATATTCATGAGTGTACGGCCAAATTGGTGCAACCCTGCAGGGATAATCTTCTCGAGAAGCCGTGTTTTCCGCGGTTATGGATTACTTGGTGAAAGTACTGGCTAACAAGTACTCAGGACAACTTAAATATAATGATCAAACATGTTACACCCCATGATTAATAACTTGACTAGTAATAGGCTTATTGACACAATAATTTGAACCATCATTATTTCAACTGTGTGAGTTATCCTCGGATTGCTTCTTTGGATAAGGGGCGAGATCCAGGATGGGTTTGTTTGAAGTTATCTTTCAGTTGGTTACAATCCTCGATCTTATCTCCTTTCTGTTAGCCGGAAGTGGTAGAATCTCTGTAGTTGGTTAGCGCAGCCAGTTGCAGCATCTTTTATATCCCCTTTCCTCCGTTGAACCCAAGGCATCTGTGCTTGGTGTTGACGGGTTACATTTTGGTGAACTGTGAGTCTTGCTTGCCAGTACGTTTATGTACTGACCCCTTTGGGGCTGTGGTTTACGCAGACGACGTTCCGAGGATCTACATGGTGGCAACTACGTGAAGTTTGACGAGACTGCTGACGAGTAGATAGCGGACCCGGGCAGGATCCGAGACTTCGTGGATGGGCTCCGTCTTTTTGTTTCCGGCCTCTTAGGCCTATTTGGTTCTTGTCTGTACTCAGACATGTTGGATGCTTCCGCTGTGATGTAATGATGAATTGTTGGGGCATGTGCCCTCTGAATGATTGTATTTGCTATCTCTGCTCTAATGAGAGCCATTTGCAAGTTATTTCAATCTTTTGTGTCGTAGAGATCTGTTGTGATATCACTTGTTAAACGCCGTTGACGTACCATGTGTGTATGGTTTGAAGTACGTCGACGGAAGTGCCTTTGATCTCTAGTGGATAGTTTACATCGACGATGGAATAGCAGGGCTTGTGTTGTCGCGCATAAGCGCAGGCCTACCAGGAAGCTGGGACGTGGGAGCAGTTATGCCCCATAATCCAAGCATCTGCTATCCAGTTCGTACGGTGAGTATCCCCTAGAAGTCAGGGTGCGACAGCTGTCACCCCAGGTAGCTCTCTAGAATCTCTAGACTGGCCCCACAGACCAACACTAATCTTTCCTGCGCACTTTGACCTCACTCATGCGCACCCTAGAAGGACTTCCCGGTCGGTCACCCATCCTCAAATTTCTCCAGGCCAAGCATGCTTAACACTGGAGTTCTTTCAAGATGAGCTTCCGGAAAAGAAGTTGCAACTTGTTGATATGAGTATCCTATTAATCCTATTGAGCCCCGCGACAGGATCTCACACACACGAGCCAGTTCGGAATTGCGAATTTGCGCTTGGATGACCAGCGCAGCGTGTCCTGGTCGATAGACTCGTGGGGGGTGGTCTTCCTTGGAGAAAGTTATTGGTTGATCTGCCTTCTTCATGTTTTCGGGCTTTGTCAGTGGGGCTTACCTAGCCATGCATATTTGTCGTGTGTTCGTCTTCTGGACCCTGCGGGATGGACAAACCTTTTGTATCACCCCCAAAAGTCTCGCGGGGTTCAGGTATGTGTTGCCTCCTGGGTTGGCGATGGGTGGCGCAGGTAGTGCGGCTAACACCACATTTTGGTTTCCTGGTGGAGGCAGGGGCTGTGGCGGCTGGAATCCAGGGTTTCCTCCTCCTGGAAGCTGCGGGTAGCCTTGACTAACTGATGTTCTGTTTTTCTTCGAGAAGGCCTCATGTATGTCGAGGAATTTTCGGCAATCCTTGAGAAGGTGTGTTGCCTTAGTTTTTCCTGTACGCTTATCTGTAAATAGATGTAGCGTGCAGTATCCATCGAGGTCCTCCTCGGGAGTTTTATCCTCTGTCTTCGGTTTCCATTCGCGATTTCCACGGTGTCCACTATCGCGATTTCGCGTGAATTCTGCCGCCACTAGTTCTTCTCGATCATCGTGATCATAGTATTTTCTTATTTTCTTTCGACCATGGCGCTCGTCTGCGGGTGCTGGCGAGGATGTCCTCTCGTTTCGCACTGAATCTTCTCCGTTAGCCCACCTGTCGGCTATGATCATTAGCTATCCAATAGTTTTGGGCGCATCTCGTGCCAGTTCTTCTCTGAAAGCAGTTCATCGAGCGCCCTTCGCGAAAGCTTCGACTGCTACTTCTTCTGATATGTTTCCTGCTGTGTTCCTATGTGTGGTCCATCGCTGGATATATTCACGAGTAGACTCGCCACTCTTTTGCTTGCAAGCTCGCAGTTCCTCGATGGTCGCGGGTCTTTTGTATCTTGCTTGAAAGTTTTTGCAGAAATCGAAGTGTAGATCGTCCCATGACCCGTAGAAAGCCTTTGGTCTCGCCTCAAGCCAGCTGTGTGCTGCTCCTACAAGGTGCAGGTTGAGGTATTGCATGGTTGTGTTCTTGTTCCCACATTGGCATTTTACTGCCGTGAGGTAATCCGATAGCCAGGACGAAGGTTCGAGTGAACCTCGTATTTTGTTACATTCGTACTAAGTTTGAACCTTTTGGGTAGAGGCGCCTCGCGGATGCTGCGAGCGACATAGTGCGCCGTAGGTCTCATCATCAGAAGAGGTGGATGGGGAGCGTGCACGGTTCCTTGCTGCCCTGGCTTTGTCCACCTTATTTTGCGCGATGTCTGATCGCGTGTTGTATCCTGGCTGATCACAATCAGTTTCTTTCCTTGGCTCCTTGTTGCGATTTCGCGAGCAGTTGATGCGATGTCGCGAGCTGCGATCTCGATCCCTCGGGCTACCCTCGCTGCTACTCGGGCTATCACCACGTCGTCGGGCTTCTTTTCCTCGGCCACGGCGAGGTGATTTTTCCCTTCTGGGCGAAGTGCTCCTATGTCTGCGGGATGCTTCCTTTTCTTTCTGTGCAGCTGCTTTCCTGCGATCGTAGGAGGCGAGTTTTGCGGCTGCCATGCCCAATCCTTTCTGAACTTGCTTGTATTGTTCTGCACGGGGTCGTTTCCCCTGGTTGATTTATCTGCATGTAGGTGGCTGCAGCCTGGTCCGCGGCGGCGGGAGTTTGCGGATGGACGTTTCCGTCCTCGTCGACGCGCATAAGGGAAGGTCCGAGCGATTTACTGAGTCCGGTTAGGGACTCACCATCGATGGTTGCGGTTCTTGAGGCGTATCCTTTCTTGCGGGACGATTCCCGATAGAAGGTGTTAAGGATAGCGCGACCCGGCGTTGGCTCGACTCATCCGTAAATCTCCTCCGCTCGGCTAGATCTATGCGAGCTTCTTTGATCGCAGTAGCTGCTCTCACTAGATGATATTGGTAGGCGGTCATGTCCTCGTGAGGAGCTCCGACTTCAGGTGGTTTGCTTGTGCGGATAGCCTCCTTTTCTCGGACCCAAGCGTCTCGCGAGACGCCGATGTTAGCGCGCTCCCTTGCGTTGTGTTCAGTTTCTTCGGGTGGATCTCCTGATCCTGCCATGCAGACCTGAACAAGATATGGCCCGCGGGTCCTAGGTGTAGCTTGGAAGGCTTTCCTGATTCGAGAAGGTTCCTCTGTGGAGAGGGTATTCAAGTTACTGGTGTTGAGGCGGACAGATTCGCCGCTTTTCACCAAGTTGCGGTCTGCACGGTATGGTCGCGAATCGACAGCTCCTGGGCTAGAGATCGACCCAGATCCTGATCCTTCGGGGAAGTGAAGGATTCCGTCCTTGTTGGTGTAGAACTGGAAGCTTCCGAACGTCAAGGTGATACTCTTCTTGAGGTCGCTAAATACCGGGCGTGATTCCAGCGAGTGAGGGGTGGCGATGACTGATCTGATTCGGATCGGATTGGTCGGAGTCGAAGTCGCGGGGTTCCAACGTGAGTTGGTCGTCGATGAGGCCGAAGATGCCAGAGATCCAGCGCCCGCCATTCCCATAGACGGCGCCAATTGTCGAATCTGCATCTCAACAAGTCCCTCAGGTGAACCCATAGGGTTTCGATTAGGAGAACCTGTGGGCGCTGGTGACAATCGTCGGCTAAACAGGGGGCATGATTTACCCAGGTTCGGGGCCCTCGTAGAGGTAAAACCCTTACTCCTGCTTCTGTCGATCTGTATTCACGAGTAGATCGGTTACAACGGGGGGTTGCTCAAGTCGAGAGTACGATCTCGATCTCAAGGCTTGGTGGTGCGATATTGCTTGTCCCCCTCCTGGTGGTTCTCCTGGCCTTATATAGCTGGCCAGGTCCCAAACCGTACCCGGGAGGGACTAACACCCTAACCTAAAGTAGGTTACAAGTTTCCTAACTTTACCCGCAAGGTTTTGCGGGTGGGCTTCATCTGGGCCTTCTAGAATAGTATAGGGCATATCCTCTTGGGATTAGGTCTTGGGCCTTGGACCGGGTGTCCTTACCCGATAGGTCCAGGGTCCATCCCTTCGTCATAGGGTTTCTATTTTACCTGTCTCATTATGCTAGTTGGGAGACCGGATTATAGGATAGTTAACCGTACTATCAAGAGGGGCTCTTGAATGCATATCTTGATCGTATCTATCGTAGAGAGATCAAACCTATGCATAATTGGCATCATCCATCTTGGTTCTTATTTGGGTTTTATCCATATGAGGTTTTAGAGCTTGTCATGTTCTTCATGTCAAGTTCAAGTTCATCAAAAATGAATTTCATATGAAAAACTTATCGCATTTTTGTTGTTGGAGGTTTCTACCGGTTGTCCTTTATTGATAGGCCAAAGATTTCATCATTTGGTTTTATATTACAATTTTTACTATGATATTTCTCTGCATATTCTTGTAGTTCTTGTCGTTGAGATTTCAACGAGTCCAAGAACATCGAAAACGGAATCCGTATGCAAAAGTTACGACCGTTTTCGTATCAGGTGTTCTACAGTTTTTTCTAGCACCGGAGGTTCCGCTGCTAGCTCCGCCGGAAATCCTTTTGGGATGATGTTGGCGGAACATCCGGTGAAACCACCGGAGGTTCCGGTGCCTGGGGAAGTGTTCTAACTCATCCGGGGGCGGAGGTTCCGGTGCCTGGGGAAGTGTTCTAACTCATCTGGGGGCGGAGGTTCCGGTGGTTTCACCGGAGGTTCCGTCCCTGCGCGGTTTTGCCCCCATCGGTTGGATATTTGGGTGACCTATTTAAGGGGCCTTCTTCCCCAATGGTTCCCTAACCTTTTGGGCAAGTTTGACCTCCATTGTTGACCTCCACAATCTATCTATCTCTCAATCCCTCTAATGATTCTTGCTTCCACTTGAGGGAAAAGAGAGAGGAGATCTAGATCTATCACTTCACCAATCAATCCCTCCTCTTTGTGGAGGGAACCTATTGGATCTAGATCTAGGGATTCATTTGTTGTTTTCCTTGTTCTTCCTCCTTCCTCCCTCCATAGCATTACTTTCTTTGGTGGGATTTGGGAGAGAAGTTCTTGACCACTTTGTGTGTTCTTGCCATTGCATTAGGTGCATCGGTTTGAGTTCCCCACGAGATTCGTGAAAGAGAAGTTTGTGAGCTTGTTATTCTTGGGTGCTTGGTCACCACAGAGATTGTTCCTCTTGGGTGTATTGAGCACCCTAGACGTTTAGTTCTTGCGGCTTCCACCTTGTTTCAAGAAGCTTCCTTGAGAGCCTCCAATTGAGTTGTGGAGATAGCCTCAACCCCATGTAAGGTTTGGTCAACGCCTTAAAGTTGACCTCATAGTGGAAACGAGCATCTCCCTCACCGGAGAAGCTCAAGGAGAATAAGATGTGTACATCTGTGCTATTGAAGAGAGCCGAGGTGGCTCCCCACCTCTCGAACGAAGACGTACTTCCCTTGGGAAGGAACTTCGGTAATCACACCGGTGTCTCCTTGTGCTTCGGTTATTTCTATACTCTAGCTTGTTACTTATGCATTTACGTTTGTGATAGCCATCGTGCTTGAATTTATCTATCTTGCTATCTCATAGTTGTATATCATGCCTATCATAAGTTGTTGGTGCACATAGGTAAACCTAGCTTGCATAGGTTTTGTGCTTTATAAATTAAACGCTAGTTTTAGTCCACATTTACTCAAGCCTAAACCGTAATTATTTTAAAGCGCCTATTCACCCCCCTCTAGGCGGCATCCTTCTACTTTCAATTGGTATCAGAGCCAGGGATCTCATTATTAGGCTTCACCGCCTTGAGAGTAATGATGTCGCTTAGTGAATTAGTGCACAATCCCACATTTCATTTCCATGACACAAACTATGATGTTTGGAAATTTTGCATGCTTATTAATTTCCAGGTCATGGACCCACATATCGAGCAAATTTTGGAGATGGGTTTTTCTCCTCCAAAGGATCCTAAAAATCCAACTTTAGAGGAAGAGAAAAACTTATCTCTCGATGCCCTTGCTATTAATGCGTTTTTCCTTCTTGTGAGCCTTATAGTTATTAAACCACTCTTTCCTACCGGGAATGCTCATGAGTTATGGACAAAGCTTCAAGATAAATATGGTGTGTCCAATGTTGGAGAGGATGATTGTTATCTCTCCACTTCCGGGCGTGATGTGTTCTCAACTTCTTCTACTTCACCAACATGTGGTAAGCCATAATGATATGGTGAGTAGTGATAGGCCTTGCGAAATATTATAGTGAGCTTATTATTGATGATCCTTCATCTCTATCTTATTTTCATGCCTCATCTTTGGACTTAAACACAACTAGAACCAGAAATGTTTTACATGCTTGTGTTGATAGTCTTTGCATATCTTGTCGACATTGCTTGACTAAATCTCATGATTATATGATTGCTTTATCTTGTTCCCATCATAAAAATATTTTGTTTCCTCTAGTATTTGTATGGCTAACAATGTAAAGGAAACCCAACTCTCTATGGAACAAGATGTGGACTTGAGTGGTACCTCAAGTAATGATCTATCATCATCCACCACCATTTTCCTCATGGCCGAGGATTAAAAGGTATCTTCCACTTTGAACCCCAATATATCTTATGATGATAGTAGTGATGATGATGTTGGTAAGGAGGTTGATGACGAGTCTAAGAAATTAGTCTTATGGTTATCAAGCCTTGTTGATGAGACCAAAGAAAATGTGAATGCTCTCCTAGAACAACTTGATAAGGCTAACTCGCTTATAGATGAAAAGGAGGATATCATCATGAATTTGGAAAGTCATAGTGGTAGTCATTCTATCAAGGACAAAGAGCTTGAAAAGGCTTTTGAGAAAGAGCGGTCCCTTAGATCTTCTCTTAAATAGAAACTATATAGTCTAGAAGAAACATATGCTATTAGCGTTTTAAGCTTAGAAGAGACAATGAATTATCTCTTGCTCTTTCTAATGACCTCAAAGCTAAAAATGTTGATGCTTGTGCTACTAACTCTATTTCTTGTGAAGCATCCATATTAAAGGAGAATGTTGAGATACGGGCTCAACTTGAGTTGCTAACTAGTAACTATGGGAAATTGGAAGAAACTCATGAAAAGCTCCGAAGCTCTCATATGGATCTTCTAGTCTCCCATGAGAGGATAAAATTAGCTCATGAGGCTATTTTAACTAAGGTAACATCTTGTGAGCCTCATGTGGACAAAGGCACAATATCTACTCTAAATGCTATATTGTCGTGTGCTAGTCCTAGTAATTCATCCTCTCATAATGTTCCCACATCTTATGATGAATTGCTTTCCTTACCTTGTTGCTCTAATGATGATGCATCTACTTCCTATAGATCTTGTGTTGATACTAACCATGTAGAGGGAATCAAAGAGCTCAAGGCCCAAGTCACTTCATTGGAGAAAGACTTGGAGAAGTGTCATAAAGGGAAGTCCACACTTGACAATATGTTGAGTGTCCGAAAATCCCCCAATGACAAGGGAGGACTTGGATTCATTTCCAATCACAAGAACAAGTCCAAGCTCGACAAGATGAAGGGCCATGAACAAGACAATAATTTGGCCAAGATTGTTTGCTTTAAGTGCAAGGTTGAAGGGAATCATGTTAGATCATGCCCTTTGAAGAATAAGAAACTTAGCGAGAAGCAACAAGGGAAGAGGCCACAAGTTCAACCTCAATCTCAACTTCAAGTTGAAGAAAGGCCTCTTCCCATGAAGACTCAAGCAAATGCTTCTCAAGTTGAGAAATCAACTAAAAAGAATGCAATGAGTCGTTGTTGCTACTTATGTCGTGAAAAGGGCCATCTTGCTTCTTCATGCACTAATGGTACATTATCAAACCCTATCATAATTGATGATGTGTATTCCATTCGGAAGGATAATGTGCGCAATGTGTCTGCCAAATATGTTGGTACTCAAAGTGGTGTTAAGAAAAGAACCATTTGGGTTGCCAAGCCTATTGTGACTAACCTCTTAGGACCCAACTTGGTTGGGGACCAACAATCTCAAACTTGATCAATAGGTGTTATCGGAGGGCATTGTAGACTTGGCTATATCATGAAGAATTAAGGGATCTTCATCACGTATATTTTCCTTAAGCCAAGTTTTTTTTGGATTATCACCTCTCTATCTCATATTCCATGCTCCTTCTTGCGATAACTTGTATTTATTACATTATATATATACATTGAAAGTTGCTTGACCCTTTGCATGTATTGGTTTTTTACCTTGCTTGTATTTTGTATATTTTGATCTTACTACTTACTTATCCTCGAGTAATCTAGTATGTGTTTGTCGGTTCGCACAAAATGTATGTATGAGTTTTCTTTGAGCCTAATTGCATCTTGTGTGTATCTTATTTGGATCTTTTGAGTGATTAATGGACTATCCCATTTTGGTAGAGTAATATGCCTTTGGCACTTCACAATCCCAAAATGTGTGTACATGAGGAATACCACGTAGTGTTTATATTTCAATATTATCTAGTCTCTATGTGGTATATCATACTCATCAGAAATTCAAATTCTAATGTCTATTAATTATCTCAAGTTGGTCTTTGTCTGCCTCTTGCTAAGAAGATACTGATTATCACATTATGGGGGATTAATATGTTTGTGCATATTACAAGCCTAAAGAATGTGAACATTTAAGGTTTTTCCACATAGAATTGATATTATTAATTATCTTGTTCCTATGTGGCATGTGTGCTCAAACAAGTTTCAATTTTCTTAAATGATTTTATTTGCTCATCTTTTGGTATCTTATTTGTGAGAGAGTTTCTTGGTGCGGTTTTCCACAAATTAGCGCTAGAATTTACCTTCTCGAGAACCGGTTGGTTCTTGATATATTAAACATTTCTTTGCATGATCATTCGACTATTGAAGCCACCAAGAATCTCTATTTAAGCATGGTGTTTTCATTCCTATCCTTTTCGTAAGCTTTTGTTTTGTGAATATGATTGTGAACAAATATACCACCGAGAAATATCTCCATACATCTATTGTCTTTGACAAGTTATAATAATTTGTGGTAAGTTTATTGATCATATTTACTTTGGCCATTGCTCTAAAATTGCCTTGTTTCTTGCCAAGGATTTGTTTGGTTCAAACTCCTTTGTGTCTTCCTTGCTCTACTCAAAATTTGTTTTATGCTTTCTTGAGTTAGGAAAAGAAATGATCCCATTCGTGTGCACTTTGATTCAAAGTCATACTTATTTGTGTTGCAATTTCTTGGGTAAGCTATACTACATTAAGTAGAACACAATTCTTTAATTGGTATTGCATCTTATTTCTTTTCTTGATCTTGACTAGTGTTTGAACAATATATATGGAGATTAATGATTCCATTGTGTGCATCTTGTATTCAAATGCAATATCACAATTAGTGCACTATTATTGGAAGAACTATCCTATATGTTTTTGAACACTTGTTGTCTTGAAATTGGTATTTTATCCCAATGACTTGTCTCTTTGGAAGACGAACATTTTTCGTCTTGGTACTTTGTGTGCCATCATGAAAAGTGTATAGGGTTTGTTTATTCTTTGATGTTTTTTTTATCTTCTCTATTTGGTTTCCTAAATCATGTGTTGATTTGGGGTTTTTATATAATTTATACACTTCGTTTGATTTTATCTCTTGTGAGTGCCTTCTTTGTTTTAATTGGTATTTTGTCCAATTTGTATCTTGTTTGGTTTTTGAAAGTTGTGTGCATGTATATTTACAATGTATATCCTTTGACATGCTTACTTTCGTTGATCCAATATATAGGATAAACTCCATCAAATCCTAAATGGCTAAGATGTGCATGAAATTCAAATTCATATTAATATGCACATATTTATGTGGAGTTTGTCCTATGTATTGTAGTTTTTCTAACTACTTTGGACCCAATAAGTCTGGGAACCATTTTGTACTTGATTTTTCTTTTTAGGTTCAATGGAGATACATTGGTTGCTTGCTCCATTCATAAGGAAGGTGTTCTCACCATGGTATTATAGGAGTCAAGCTACGATGATTACCAAACTCGCATCCTCTTCATCACCAATGCTGTCTCGGTAACAAGCATCTATTCCATGCATACATTTCTAGCTTTCAACCTTGTGTAGGTTGCATCTTGGTATGAATTCCATTTGCTGCATTTCATTTTGCTCTTGCAAATGTATTATCAAAAGCATCTTTATTGCAACTATGAGTAAGCCGGGATGATTACATACTAAGGGGATATTTATAATCATTTTCATGATTCACCAAACCCCAAGTACATAAATCGAGTAACTTCTATTTGAAGTCTCTTATGTGCAATATTGATGAATTCTCAAAAACCATTTGAATCTTTTGTGATATGCGTTACCTTTCTCGAAGCATTCTAACTATCACTTTTCCCTTGTGATATTTCTGATGCTTTGATGAGTTTATTGTTTGTCCATCTATATCCCCTTAAGATTAAACTAAGCTTAGTGCTTTGCTTTCAAGCAAAAATCTTATTGGTAATACTTATGAACCTATCTTGGATATCATGTTCTTCACCTTTGTACCTATTTTTGTGTGTGCGTATTTCTTTGTGGATATATATCTTGTGATTGGTGTCCACTTAGAAACTTATACACACGAGAATAGTTAAATCTTTAATTGATATTCTATTTCTTTAGTGACCACGTTTATTGGTTTATATTCCTTGGTGGTTCCTAAAAGGAACAAGCTTTGCTTTTCTTTTGGTATTCCTTTTGCATCTTATAAAGCTTGTGGACCTATGTGTTTTATCATTTGATGGTTTGTGTGTATGGGAAAGACATGATATGCACTACGTGCCTCATATATTTAAAGACTATGATGAAGCTTTGTTCATCCTATTAGTCTCCTACAAATGTCTTTCCTTGTCACACTCATCTCTTTCGGTTGAGTAAATCTTTACTTGTCGCTTCTTGATCTAAATTTCTTAACTCTTGTTTGTTTGAAAGTTGCTTTGCTTCATTCCCAATCTATTCTCTTTCTCTTGTTTGTGTCCAAAATTATCTAGAAGGGAGTGATGATTCCATGTTGTGCACATTATATAGTAATTCAAATCTAACATTGTGCATGTACCTTGGGGAGTTCCCTCTTGATTTTCTAAAACACTTGGTTGATCTTATCATAATATTGATTTTGGTCAATCGGTTTTTCGGATCCTTTGGTTGGTTGCTTCTTGTGAAAGTATCCTTCAATTTGACTTTGCTTGTAAATCTTTGGATCCTCGGTATAGTTTGATCTCCCTCCATCTATTCGTAATTGGATATATGCACTTGATTTCTCTCATATCATGAGGAATGCATACACTATGGGGTAGCTCTTATTATATTGGCCTTCTAATCTTTTTTCCCATTTCGGCAATGGATGCCAATGGGGGAGAAGTTTAGAGGGTTTAAGGGAATTTGGTTCTATGCTTTAGTTTCGTTCTTAAGCATTTTCCTTACATGCTATTGCATCCTTGCTCTTTGTTTTGCATGGTTGCTTAATTCATCATATAAAACCTCGTAAAAAGGGATTGTCATCAATTACCCAAATGGGGGAGATTGAAAGTGCATGGTGCCCCATGTGTGGTTTTGGTAATTAATGACAATCCTTAGGACTAATGTTTGTATTGAGTTATCCTTGTAGATCTTGTCCATAGGAAATAATGTAGTTCATGTGTTGAACTATATTAGCTTCCTTGATGGCCATTGTTATATTCAAGAATTTATATGAAGAATGGTCATGGTTTGAGTTGAGCTTATTTCTAGTGTGTCTTGAAGAAAAGTATTAGGTTATCCTTCATGGTTATCTTCAATACATCATCATTTGAAGTGAGAACAAAATATACAAGGTCGATCAAGCTAGTGATCAACACACAAAGCTACAAGATGTACCAAGTGGGATTGTATATCTCATGGTATGGTAAGCAATTGTCAATATAGCTTTGTGATCTAACCCATATATGTATGTGTGGCATCTCTATGTGTGTTTAGGTATATTTCCATGGGCATGAAAAAAAGGAAGATCTCATATAGCCCATGGTCTATGTCATCGTCAAGCAGTGTTCGTTACCTAGCTTGACGTGGACGCTCAAGTGAAGCATCTAGAAGAAATCGTATGCTTGATGCGTGCCACCCTTTTGGAGTTTGTGGCCTCGTGAAGATTTTCCATTAAGGGTCTCTCCCATAATGATGTATGGTGGAGCTATCCTCTCCCATAGTGGTCTATGGGAGAGCAACTTGCAAGTCTTCATCAAGCGGAGCATGTGCTAGCAAGCACGATAAAGAAAGAAGATCCAACTTGAGAGAGAGTCAAGATCGTCATCATCTAGCTCAATTGGATTGCGCAAGGCAAAGGTATGACTTAGATAGAGTTTCTATTTTACCGGTCTCATTATGCTAGTTGGGAGACCAGATTATAGGATAGTTAACCGTAGTATCAAGAGGGGCTCTTGAATGCATATCTTGATCGTATCTATCGTAGAGAGCTCAAACATTTGCATACTTGGCATCATCCTTCTTGGTTCTTATTTGGGGTTTCTCCATGTGAGGTTTTAGATCTTTTCATTTTCTTCATGTCAAGCTCAAATTCATCAAAAATGGATTTCGTACGAAAAACTTATCGCATTTAATTGGTTGGAGGTTTCTACCGGTTGTCCTTTTTTGATAGGCCAAACCTTTCATAATTTGTTTTTATATTACAATTTTGTACTATGATGTTTCTCTGCATATTCTTGTAGTGCTTGTCGTTTTGATTTCAACGAGCCCAAGAACATCGAAAACGGAGTCTGGATGCAAAAGTTACGACCGTTTTCGTATCGGGTGTTCTGCAGTTTTTTTCCAGCACCGGAGGTTCCGGTACTGGGTCCGCCGGAAACCCTTTCGGGGTGACGTTGGCGGAACCTCCGGTAAAACCCCCGGAGGTTCCGGTGCCTGGGGAAGTTTTCCAGCCCTTTTGGTGTTCTAACTCATTCGGGGGGCGGAGGCTCCGGTGGTTTCACCGGAGGTCCTGCCCATGCGCGGTTTTGCCCCCAACAGTTGGATATTTGGGTGACCTATTTAAGGGCCTTCTTCCCCAATGGTTCCCTAACCTTTTGGGCAAGTTTGACCTCCATTGTTGACCTCTAAAATCTTGCTATCTCTCAATCCCTCTAATGATTCTTTCTTCCACTTGAGGGAAAAGAGAGAGGAGATCTAGATCTATCACTTCACCGATCAATCCCTCCTCCTTGTGAGTGGAACCTATTGGATCTAGATCTAGGGATTTATTTGTTGCTTTCCTTGTTCTTCCTCCTTCCTCCCTCCATAGCATTAGTTTCTTTGGTGGGATTTGGGAGAGAAGTTCTTGACCACTTTGTGTGTTCTTGCCATTGCATTAGGTGCATCGGTTTATGTTCCCCGTGAGATTCGTGAAAGAGAAGTGCGTGAGCTTGTTACTCTTGGGTGCTTGGTCACCGGAGAGATTGTTCCTCTTGGGTGTATTGAGCACCCTAGAAGGTTAGTGCTTCGGGCTTCCACCTTGTTGCAAGAAGCTTCGTTGAGAGCCTCCAATTGAGTTGTGGAGATAGCCTCAACCCCGTGTAAGGTTTGGTCAACGCCTTCAAGTCGACCTCATAGTGGAAACGAGCATCTCCCTCACCGGAGAAGCTCAAGGAGAATAAGGTGTGCACATCCGTGCTATTGAGGATCGCCTAGGTGGCTCCCCACCTCTCCAATGAAGACGTACGTCCCTTGGGAAGGAACTTCGGTAATCACACTGGTGTTTCCTTGTGCTTCGGTTATTTCTATACTCTAGCTCGTTACTTATGCATTTACCTCTGGGATAGCCATCGTGCTTGAATTCATCTATCTTGCTATCTCATAGTTGTATATCATGCCTAGCATAAGTTGTTGGTGCACATAGCTATACCTAGCTAGCATAGGTTTTGTGCTTGATAAATTAAATGCTAGTTTTATTCCGCATTTACTCAAGCCTAAACCATAACTATTTTAAAGCGCCTATTCAACCCCCTCTAGGCGGCATCCTTCTACTTTCACCGGCGAATGGCATCGAATAGGGAGACGGAGGGCCCCGAGCGGATGCACATCACCGTCCCCTCGGGAGCGCCGTCTGCGGTCTTGTCGTCAGTGTCGCGGCGCGATAGGGCGTCGGGCACAATGTTGAGGCGCCCCGGATGGTACTCCACCGTCAAGTCAAAGCCGAACTCCTTGATGATCCACTGATGATGTGGCATTGTAGACAGCCGTTGGTCCAACAAGTACTTCAGGTTGTAGTGGTCCGTGGAGATCAGGAACGAGCGCCCCCAAAGGTAGGGACGCCAATGGCGCACGGCCTGCACCAAACCAATGAGCTCCTGCTCGTATGCCGGCAGCTTGAGGTGACGTGCGGCGAAGGGTCAGCTGAAGTAGGCGATAGGCCCCTCACCCTGGTGAAGGATAGCGCCGAACCCCACCCCAGAGGCGTCGCAGTCGACCATGAACGGCCATGTGAAGTCCGGCATCTGAGGAACAGGGCCCGTCGTGAGGGCCCCCTTTAGGGCCTCAAATGCCGCGGTGGCCTCGTCATCCCAGGCGAACGCATCGCGACGCAGCAGTCGCGTGAGAGGTGTCGCGATGAGGCCGAAGTCCCAGATGAATTTCCGGTAGTACCCGGCGAGACCCACGAAGCCGCAAAGCACACGCGACGAGCGAGGTAGCGGCAAGCTGCAACGGCCGCCACCTTGTCGGCGTCCATGGCCACCCCCTCAGCGGAGATGACGTGGCCGAGGTAGGCGACCGATGTCATCCCGAACGAGCACTTTGAGCGCTTAAGGTGTAGATGATGCGCGCGAAGCTTGTTGAAAACGATGGCGACGTGTTGTAGATGCTCCACCCACGAGGTGTTGTGGATAAGAATATCATTAAAGAAAACGAGCACAAACCGACATAAATAGGGGCAGAGGACGTCGTTTATCTGGGCCTGAAATGTCGTTGGGGCATTGGTGAGGCCGCAGGGTATCACCACAAACTCGAAGTGGCCATGATGAGTCCGGAACGCCTTCTTGGCGATGTCGTCCGGGTGCATGCGCACCTGGTGGTAGCCCGACCGAAGGTCGAGCTTTGTGAAGAAGCGCGCCCCATGGAGCTTGTCGAAGAGCTCATCCACCACCAGAATAGGGAACTTGTCCTTGAGCGTGAGGGCTTTAAGGGCGCGGAAGTCGATGCAGAAGTACCATGTGCCATCCGCCTTGCGGACGAGCAGCACTGGCGCGGAGAACGGCGATGTAGATATCTGAATGATGCCCGCGGCGATCATGAGGGCACACTGTCTCTCGAGCTCGTCCTTCTCCGGCTGGGGTAGCGGTACGGTCGTACTGCCACCGGCGCCGTGTCCGGGGCGAGTTGAATCCGATGCTCATACACCCGGACCGGCGGGAGGCCGTGCGGCTCATTGAATAGGTCGACGTGCTGCTGAAGGTGGTGAGTTAGCAGGGGGTGCTCGGTGTCGGGGTCGGCCGTGGCGAGCTGAAGCTGAAGTGGCGGAGTGGCGCCCCCAATGCCCTCCCAACGAACGCGGCGGCCCTGACGCTAAAAGGTCATCGTCAGCGCGGCAACGTCCCACCGTATGGGCCCGAGGGTCCGCAAGAAGTCCACACCGATGATGAAGTCGAAGCAGCCCAAGTCGATGCCGGTGCACGTGATGGTGAAGTGCTCGTCGCCGATGGAGAGCGGCACGTGCCGCGCCATACCATGGAAGCAAAGGCGGTCGCCGTTGGCCACGGTGACGCGGAGATGATCTCCGCTCGTCGGCTCGAGGCCCAAGCGACGCATCGTGGACGCAGCAGGAAGTTATGCGTCGAGCCGGTGTTGAGGAGGGCCTCGAGACATTCTCCTAGTATCGTCACCGGGAAGAGCATTGTCTGCTCGTTGCGGATACCCGCCAGCGTGTAGAGCAAGACCATGCACGCCGTGGCCTCGACCAGTGTATCGGCGGGTGTGTCCGCCTCACCATCGTCGATCGTCTCCAAGTAGAAGAGTCACAGGCAGACGTGGCCGGGCGCGTAGGTCTCGTCGCAGTTGAAGCATAGGCCGAGGCGACGGCGCTCCAGTTGCTCCGCTGGGGTAAGGCGCCGGAACATGCGCGGCGCAGCCGTTGGGACGGCCGGAGCTGGCCGTGTGGTCGGCGTGGCAGGCGGCTGGGGCCGGGCAGGCGGTCGGGCCCCGCGGCTCGGGGGGCCCGGCTGCATGGCCTGGGCGCGGCGCTCGTAGGCCTGAGCGTAGTGCATCGCCGTCTGCAGGTCGTGGGGGGGCCTGTAGTTCCACGTCCACCGTTATGTGGTCCGACAGGCCGCCGATGAAGAGCTTCAAGTGCTGCTGGCCTGTCACGCCCGGAGCGTGGCACGCGAGGGTCTGGAAGCGGTCGGCGAAGTGCTGCACCGTGCATGTGAAGGGAAGGCGCCCAAGATCCGCGAGGCGGCTCCCGTGAATTGGCGGCCCGAAGCGAAGGAGACATAGCTGCCGGAAGCGGTCCCAGGGAGGCATTCTGCCCTCGTCTTGCTTGGGGGCGTAGTACCATGTCTGGGCGGCACCCGAAGGTGGTAAGAGGCGAGCCAGGTGCGGTCCGACGCCAGGGTGCGCTGCCTGCAGAAAAACTGCTCCCACTGGCTGAGCCAGTTCAGGGGGTCCTCCGACCCTTCGAAGGTGGCGAAATCGACCTTGGAGAAGCGGGGCGGTGGCGGTGGCGTGGCTCCGTGGCCGTACGCCCTGGAGCGGTACTCATGTGGACGTGCAAAACCTCCGGCGGTGGGGCTCGGGAGGGTGGGCAACGACGGTTCCCCGGCGGCAGTGTAGACCGGCGGGGATGACAACTCGGCGAGCCAAGCCGGCAGCGGTGACGGCGACGGGAGGAAGCGTATCTGGTGGATCGTTACGGCTCCCGGGGCGGTGTAGCTCGGCCCTCCGGTGGAGGGTGGTGGCCAGTGTGGCCAGGGCGGCGTCGGGGACGGCTGCGGCTGCAGCTGCACGCCTAGGAACGCCGGCAGCCAGGGCGAGGGCGCCAGCGCGGTGAAGACCGGGTGCTGCGGCGGCGATCGGGCCCTTGGGAGCTCATAAAGAACAACCGGATTCCCTAGACGGCGGTGGCGAAGTCGTTGATGACCCCGCCCAACTGCTCGGGGGTGTAGACGACGGGCGCGGCCGGGGCGGGCGGCCGTGTTGGCAGCGACGACCGTGGTGGAGGGCGGCGGCGCAGAGGACGTGGAGGCGAACCGGGACGACGACATGATCGAACAAAGGCTAGCTGATACCAAGTTGGTGCAAACTAGGGTTCTACCGTGCCTGGGACGGTGGTTGTAGGGGAAGGAAGGCTGGCGGAGAGCTGATCGAGCGCGGCGGCGAGTCGGCGTTGTGGTCGCGCAAGGTGAGGCTATGGCGGCTAGGGTTCCGACTCCTCAGGGAGTCGGGCAACAAATAATGATTTATTGCTTAATTCCTCACGTCTAATTACAACTTGTATATAAAGGGGAAAAACTGAAATAAGATTAAATGGGCTAATCCCCTAGTTGGACCCACGGTTGGGACCCTCCTACTATACGTGACTCCGTTCATAACATAAACACTAACACTTGACATGATGCCACATCTAACAAAGATTAATTGTTTTGACCATAGTTGAACTGAATTTAAAAAGACAAACACAGGACCAAGATTTTTAACGGATCTGTACCATTGTAAACTAAAGAAAAATAAACATACAACTGAGAGAATGAAAGACAAAAACATAAAAGGACCAAGAACTAATCAAGAGTAAAAACAAAAAGACAAATACCAACAATAATAATTAAGAAAGATTGACGAACAAAATGAACAAAGTGGTAGAAGGACTAAAAGACAAGAAAGTGGGCATAGGCTTACTGAATCAGTGAGTCCAAGGATTTCAAGACTGCAATAATAATTGAAGATGACTGGAGAAATAAAAACTAAACAACCGAGACCTGAATGACTATGGACAGATAAAATCATACTGAAGACAGATTGCATAAGATAAATTAATACACTTACATAATGACTTGCTAAAGACTGAATAAAGAGAACGATGGACCGAAGAGTAACTGAATAGAAAGAGATAATGAGGGATGAATTAAGAAATTTAAGAGAATTAAAAAATCAAGAAAAAAATATTTCCATGACAATGAGTAGCTAAAGACTAAAGAAAGAAAAACTAAGGGACCGAAGAATAACACCGTAAAAAGATGAAATCAGAATAGAGAGAAACTGAAGAATCGAGAGAATGGAACACGTAGAACAAAAATGACAGAGAACTGATCAAAAGTAAACATGAAAGACTACTGGAAGACAAATTCTGACAATAACAATGAAGTAAGATTGACCGAGTACTGAGAATAACACTGAAGAAAGAGACCGAGAATAAACACTAAATAAAGTGACTGTGAATAAACATGAAGAAAGACAGAGTGAATAAACAGAAAGACTAAAGAATAATGACACTGAGAAAGAGACCGAGAATAAACACTAAACAAAGAGACTGAGAATAAACACGAAGAAAGACACAGTGAATAATGACAAGGACTGAAGAATAATGACGCTGAAAAAGACAGAGTGAGAAACTAATGATTGAAGAAAGACAGAGTGAATGAAGAAATATACTAAAAAAAAATGAGGCATTGTGCGCGTCAACCTCCTCCTTCGGACTAGTACTCGCGAGGGCGCGACGACGGGGGGCCTAGGCCCTTCCAGCACCCACCTCTGCCCCGCATCTCCTCTGATTCCACAGGCACGGGTGCCGGTTCTGCGCTGGAGCCGGGAGCTCCGGATGGCAATGGGGCCCCAAAACCCGCAAACCCGACAGGTACCCGCATTAAATGGGGAGGGTATGGTTGAGAAAAAGACCCACTGGTCCTCTTATTGGTAAGACCTCAGAGCCGACGGCTCTAGCGGAGGCGGGTATGGGGGTTCCAAACCCGAACCCTTTAACCCGCACACCCGACAACAATAAGTGCCCCCACATGTCAGTATGTAACTGAAACCCTACACCCCAACTCCCAGGCTCCCAAGTCCCAGTCGCACGAGGCCACAAACCCACTACCTCCGCACAAGTCCACGCCGCCCTAGGCCCAACCGCCCCAGCTGCTCAGCCCCTCGCCTCTGCCCTCAAGCGGTCAAGCCCCTCACATCTCGATCTCTCTTTCTCACACGGGAACGACTCTGCCTCTCTATGATTCCTTCGATGCCGGCCCCGGCCGCCCTCCCTCTGCTTCCTCCGGTCGTCGGCCCCGGTCCTCTCCGCCAGAGCTCCTCCTACCACGACGTCAACGACGTTCTCCGCCACCATCCCCGCGCCCCTACCTCTCCTCCTCCCTGATTTGGTCGTCGCGCTGCACCAAGCTCCACATCGCCTATCTCCTGCACATCATCGTCCTTGGCGCCCCTCCGCCGACCGCCGCCAAGGCCAAGCACGACAGATAGCCGCCCATGTCTTCCTTCCTCACGGGTCCCCGTCGGGTCCCGCAAACCCGGCGGGTCGCGGGTCTGGTGAAGAAATTGACCCGACGGCGGGTATGGGGGCGGGTGGTGGTGGCGTGGAGAAGTGGCGGGGCGGGTATGGGGGGGGCAAAACCCGGCCCCAAAACCGGTGGGTGCCATCCGGACTGGGAGCTCTGCTGCCGCCCCCGAACCTTTCAAAGGTCACCAGTTACAACTGCAGGCGCCAGGGTCACCTTCAGGCCGGATGTGAGGCTGACCTCTACTGCGTCAAATGCAAGGCCACCAGGCATCTCTCGGCTATGTGAGTGGCGGGTTCCATCCGCAACGATGTCTTCTTGGCCGGGTTCGGCCGCGACGGTATTGGCTACATGTGTCTCGAGGTTCCTTCCTCGAAGATGGTTCAAGCCCCTCCGAACTCCGCCACGTTCTTTGTGGATGGTGCGGATCTGTCTGCGTCTCAGGTGGAGGAGGAGTTCAAGGATTTGGTGGATGAGCACTGGGATTGGCAGGTCAAGATGTTGTCGGAATCCGACTTCGCCTCGGTGTTCCCCTCTAAAGAAAGTCTCCGCATGGCCATCCGGGGGGGTGTACTGCGTCTGCCGATTTCCAAAGCTAGAGCGCTAGTAATGGAAGGTTCGATTGATGAACATGCGTCTGAAGTGCTCGCGGAAACTTGGGTGAAACTGCACGACGTTCCCCCGCCATTCTGCACCGTATCACGGCTGATGGTAGGCGCTAGACCTGTGGGGTGGCCGATGGAGGTGGATGCCACTTCCTTGGAGTCGAAGGAAGAGCCAGCGCGCATGAAGATTGGAGTTCGGTCCGCGAGCCCGGTGCTGGATTCTTTCCTCCTCACTGCGAACGGATAGGGCTTCAAGATTAGGGTCGGGGTGGAGAAACCCCCGACATCTGCGTCCTCTAGTTCTCCTCCACCACCCAAGAAGCTCCACAAGGACCCTAACGACTCGGACGACGACAGGCACCTAGGGGATGGTTCCTCGGACGACGAGACAGACAATGACAAGAATTGGAGGCGGGGATCCTTCGAGAAGAAGAATAAATCTCCACCACCTCCTCCCAACGGTGGGAAAGGTGGCAATGGATCCAAGAAGGAGTCTGTGGAAGTGGCCCCGGTCTTCACCGCCTCTGGCTCAAGCTGCTCCCGCACCTCCTATTGACCAATACGGCTCCTTTCTCTTAAGGAAGACTTCCAGCCCAAAGTTAATGGGGATGGGCACTCAACCATCTGCCCGCACGGTGGAAGGGGGGGTCCTCTGTCTCGGTGTATGGTCATCCCCCCGCATCCCCTCACTCACCCTGGATTCTGGCCTCCTCTTTGCGCCTGGCAAGGGGCCGATTCCCACTCCTTCATCTAAGGCCCCCGGCTCAGTTGGTACCCCTTTGTCTAGTGAGGCAGACCGTGTGAAGGCGCGTGATCAGGAACGCTGCAGCAAATCTAATGCCGACAGGCCGGCCAGGGTCCTCGCCTCCTCTCTGTCGCTTTTGCCCCAGCCAGATTTCTCTGATGAATCCGAGGCGGTGGCGCCGTCCCCTGGAGTTGTGCCAGCTCTTCAGGCCACGGTGGCACGTGGTCTCCGCTCCAAAGTCGTGTCGGTGTCGTCGTCGCGCAAGAGCGCCAGGGGGAGGGGTCTGCGGAGGGCCCGGTGATGGCTCGTGCGATGGCCTTGAAGGCCCAGAACGCAGTGTCCTCCCCTCCTTCTGCGTCGAAAGGGAAGTCCAAGGCTGCCCGTGAGCATGCGGCTGCACGTACGCCTCCTCTCCCTGCATTTACTGTCCTTAATGTGTTATCAGACGATCATTTGTTAGAAGTGGCTCGGGATAGTTGTGTAGTGTTCCTCCCTGAAGCGGGTCCCCCTCTGGAAAATCTTTCGGTTATTCGAGCGGCTGAAGTGGCCCAAGTCGAGTTGGCTCTTGCTCGTGAAAGGCTGGCTAGGGTGCCGCCTGAGGACACACAGGACACCGGCGTGGAGGTCGCCGCGTCTCCTTCCCCGACAGAACAGGGCAATGGGGCGGAAGGGTTCGCCTCAATCTCTGCCTCTACGCTTGCCCCTTCCTGCTCGGGCCCCATGACGCGGTGCAGGGGTGCCACTGCCAAAGGATCGATGCCGACCAAGAAGCCATACACCCACCAAGCATGGGCGCGCGCGGAGGTGTCATAATGCGATGCCTTTTCCTTAACATCCGTGGGTTCGCTGTCTGCAGGCGGCGAGCGCTACTCAAAGAATTCCTCCGGATACATCGCATAGACGCAGTTTGTTTTCAAGAAACTATAAAATCCGACTTCACTAATCAGGAACTTAGCGGTTTAGAGAGCGGGGAAAAGTTCTACTGGTCTTGGCTCCCAGCCGTGGTCCACTCCCGGGGAGTGCTCATTGGAGTCAAGGACAGCCTTCTGGACGTCGGGGCTTTTGACTTGGGTGAATTATTTATCAGCCTGTCCCTCTGCCATCGTCCCTCAGGTCGTAAGTTTGAGTTTGTTGGGGTCTATGGCCCGGTGGATCGCTCCCATTCTGTGCGGTTCCTCGACGAGCTCTCTGGCAAGATAGCTAGCTGTCCCCTCCCAATTATTATGGGTGGGGACTTCAACCTGATCCGTAGGGCAGATGAAAAGAACAATGAAAATATCTCCTAGCCGCATATGAATCTGTTCAATGCCCATATTGCAATCTGGGGTATGCGGGAGATCCCTCACGCAGGGGCGCGTTACACGTGGACCAACAAGAGGCTAAATCCGGTGAGGTGTGTGTTAGACAGGGTCTTCATGTCGCTCTCCCTGGATGCCGCTCTGCTATTATCTACGGTGGTGGCGGAGACCAGTCTTGGTTCTGACCATACCCCTATTATTATGGATACGGGTGAGGGCACCCCAATCCGGAGTAATAGATTCTTCTTTGATTCAGGGCGGTTCGACCTGCCGGATTTCCCGGCGCTGGTTCAGTCAAAGTGGGACGATCTTGCCCGGGAGGTCCGTGGGCGGGACAACCTAGACTGGTGGAACTTTATGAGTGGGGGTCTCAGACAAAAACTCCATGGGTGGAGCCGAAACATTGGTAGAGAAGCCATGCTGAAGAAATCCACCCTTTTGGGGTGCATTCAGCAGCTGGATCGGCAAGCGGACTCCACGGGCCTGGATGATGAGGAGTGGGCCTTCCGATACCATCTCGAAGATCAACTCCTCAACCTGTATAAGCTGGAAGAGGAATACTGGCGACAAAGGGGTCGGATTAGATGGGCTCTTCAAGGGGACGCGAACACAGCTTATTTTCATGCGGTGGCTAATGGGAAACGCCGTAGATGCAACATCTACGCCCTTCATTCGGATGCTGGAACTATCACTGGGAAAGCTACCCTGCAGGAACACATTTATGACTTATATCACGAGCTGATGGTTTCGGCTCCCGTGAGAAGTTGTGGGCTAGATAGAAATACTTGGGGTCCCTGCGGCCAAGTATCGGAGGCAGATAATATCTCTCTGGCTATCACCTTCTCGGAGAAGGAACTAGAAGACATTGTTATGAGCTTGAAGTCGGATACCGCCCCGGGTCCAGACGGCTTCTCAGTTCCTTTTTTCAAGAAATGTTGGCATATGGTCAAACACGGCGTGCTACACATCCTCAATGACTTCATCCTTGGGAGGATCGACATTTCTCGGCTCAACTTTGGGGTGTTGTCGCTGATTCCTAAGGTCACCGGGTCCGACAAGATCTCGCAGTTCTGTCCCATCGCGCTGATCAATGTTATTTTCAAAATAGTGTCAAAAGCGGTCGCCTCCCGCCTGGATCCCATCGCCAATCGGACCATCAGCCATAACCAGACATCGTTTATTAAGGGTCGTTTCATCCTCGAGGGTGCTCTGCCTCTTCATGAGATTGTTCGCGAGATCAAAAGTAAGAAGCTGGGGGGCATTTTACTAAAACTCGACTTTGAGAAGGCATACGACAGAGTCAACTGGGACTTTCTCCTAGAATTCTTGCGTATAAAGGGTTTCGACGCGGGCTTTGTGCACCGGATTTCCCAGTTGGTCGCAGGGGGCAGACGGCGATCTCCATCAATGGGGAGATGGGTCCCTTCTTCCGTAATCTGCGCGGAGTGCGTCAAGGAGATCCGCTATCCCCGCTCCTCTTCAATTATGTTGCTGCGGGTCTCTCAGCCATCATGTCGGCGGCTTGTGCGGTTGGACACATTCAGGTACTGGTCCCTCACCTGGTGCCGAGGGGCATCTCCCATCTTTAATATGCAGACGACACCATCATCATGATCCAGAATACGCCTCTAGGGATCGCGCACCTGAAGTTTCTCCTTTTATGTTTCGAGAACATGCCCGGCCTCGAGATCAACTTCCAGAAAAGTGAGGTCTTCGTCTTTGACCAACCCCCGGACGCTCAAGTCGAAGTGGCTAGACAACTGAATTGCAAGCCGGGCTCCCTGCCGTTCTCCTACCTTGGTTTGCCGATTGCTGATCGTAAGCTTACCATCAATCAATGGTCGTTCCTGGTCCAGAAACTTGCAGATAAGGTGGAACCCTAGATTGGTCGGTTCCTTTCCTCTGGGGGCAGACTTATTCTTTCCAATTCATGTCTTGCGTCCTTACCTTCCTACGCGATGGGCCTGTTTCTGCTTCTAGAAGGTGTGCACAGTCAGTTTGACGCTCACCGGGCGCGGTTCTTCTGGGAAGGAGCCAGGCCCAAGCGCAAGTACCACATGGTTAACTGGCCCACTGTCTGTCGCCCTAGGGAGTGTGGAGGACTGGGCATCACCAATTCCAGACATATGAATGTGGCACTTTTGCTCAAATGGGTCTGGAAACCTTACTCTATGGATGCTTTGATTTGGGCATCCATTATTAGGGCGAAATATGCATCTTGTGGGGACATTTTTGCTTCGGTGGCTCATGGGGGCTCGAAGTTTTGGAAGAGTCTCCACAAGATTAAGTTCCTCTTCAAGTTAGGCGCCAAGCACTCCGTTGAAAATGGTCAAAGAACGCAATTTTGGCTCGACTAGTGGCAGGGGAAGGTCCCCTTAAAGACAGTTCCCCCTCCTCTTTAGCATCTGTGAAGACGCCCATATCTCGGTAGCTGTTGCGGTGCGGGAGAGTTTTAGATTTCGTAGGTCACTGGATGCTTGGGGTGCTATCCAGTGGGCACGTCTAAACGAGATCTGTGCTAGGGTTGCTCTCTCGGACTTGCACGACAAGATTTCTTGGGCCCTGGAGCCCTCGGGTGTCTACTCTGTCAATTCTATGTACAAAGCGCTAGCCAATGGGGCTTCTGTGGCCTACTTCAGCGACAGATCCCCTTAACAATCAAAGTCTTCTCCTGGCAACTAGTCCTCGATCGACTTCCGTCTGGGTCACAACTTGCTACGAGGCAGGGGCCTTCGGACGGAAGTTGTGCTCTGTGTGGCCGGCCATAGAACGCCGCCCATATGTTCTTCTCTTGCTCGTTGGCGGCTTTTGCTTGGTCGGTGCTCAGACAAGCCCTAGAGAGGCACTGGAGCCCGGCCAACTTTGCTCAATTTTTCGCGATTCTCTCGTCAACCGCGGGGAGGGCCCGTAGGTTGATCTGGTTTCTATTTTATGCCCAATCGTGGGCCCTTTGGAATATTCGCAATAAGCTCGCTATTGAAAGGAAGTGCATTGCTCACCACGCTGATATCATCTTCAAAACATTCTTAATAAGCTCGCTATTGAAAGGAACCACTGCTGAGGCCGCTGGACCGGGAGGAAGCTAGGTGGCTGATCGCCAAGCTCAAGGAGTTGCAGACCTTTGGCTCACCGAGCCTGAATCTTTTAGTCGCTTTTTCGCACTTGTCTTTGTTTACTGTTGCTACGTTATGTTGGCTAAGCTGTAAGGACCAGCTTTTGTATGAATCTCCTATGAACTGTGGGGCTTTGTTAAGTCAAAGTCGGGTAATAAATTGCCTTTTATCTAAAAAAAATTGAGGCATTAAAGAAGAATAGAGAATAACAAGGACCGAAGAATACTGACACTCATAAAACACTAAACAATCTGTGACCAAAGAGGAACTGAAAAAATGATGCAAAACAAAGAAAGGGAATACGTGACAACATAAAGTCCTTAATATCCTTATATGCATACCCGTATTAACTCATCGTATCTTATTTCGTCAGCAACATTTGTACATTGCAACAACTAGGATATAGAAGTAAAACACAAAAGGAGCACACACCATCACAGAGATGAAGACACGAGATTTATTTGAAAGAAAACTCATTGAGAAGATGACACATTATTGATATACTTGTAGTAGAATAATCATTGAGTTAGACGGGCAGCTTAATTTGTATCACTTGCACAAATATTAAGACATACAAAGACACGAGTAGTAGACACCAAGTAGTAGACACCAACGGTGCTAGCACTGAAATGATAGATATGAAAGATGCAAAATTTATCTAACCATGATTGCAGAAACAAAAATGATTAAAAAAAACTCAACCCCAAAGTGCCTTCTTACAAAACCCAGAAAAATTACTCTCCAGTTATCTCTTAGCTGTCTGTTTTGAACTTGGATACTAATTTAAACTTCATAATTATTTCCCAGAAAAGTATACTTACAGCAGCTCGTCAACTATAAGTTTTTTTACAAACGCCTCCCCAAGAGGAGCCGATTTCCAGTACCACGAGATAAAAGAACAAGGTTTTACAAAACACAACCAAAGAAAGAAGCCGGAACAAACACAAAAGGGAAACGACCCAGTACCAAACCCAAAGCTATTCACACAAAACGATAATCCACCACACGCAACACCAGGGGTGAAACCGCAGTTAAACGGCAAACTTTTAAACACTTTTTACAAGTGTCAGGCAAAAGACACTTAACAGAAGTTCTCCAGTCTTTTTTCCACACCCATGCACATGCAACATCACACCGAGATATCCTCATCCTCATTCACATCTTCCTGGCCGAGACTTTCCCTGTTAGAGGCCCTTGTGGTTGCATCATAAGCTCTGATAGCCACTCCTTGAATCTGCTCCGCTCCTTCCAAAATCAGCTTCTTGTACTGCTCAGAATGCAATCCTGCCCAATATCGCAAGAAAACACACATATAACACACCATCTCAACAGGGGATGATATAAGTTTTCCTTCGAAACATGCATTATTACGAAGCTTCCAAACAGCCTAGCACAAGGCAGCTATCCCCACAATATGGAGGTTAGTATTTGAGGGAAAAAATTTAGCAGTCCACAAAAAATAGTGAGTGAACCCTGAAGGCCTGGCCCTAGCACCAATAGCCACACACAAAGAACTCCAAACAAAGCTAACAGCAGGACAAGAGAAAAACAAATGCAAGATGGATTCATCTGCTGGGCAGAGCCTACAAAGGGGACTCCCAACCCATTTCCTCCTAAGCATATTATCTTTGGTAGCAATGGCATGATGCCAAATTAGCCACAGCCAAATCTTATTTTTCATAGGAATTTTTGCTTTCCATAATTGCTTAAAAGATCTGTCAGGTCCACAAGATGACATCTTGTTGTAAAGGGACTTAACACAGAAGATTCCATTCCTAGTGTACTTCCACTTTGGAATATCTCTCCCATCCCCCAAGGCCACCGTGACCAACACATTCCTCAACTGTTGCACCTGCACTTGCAGAGGTGGGGTAAGCCATCTTCTAAAGGAAAATGCCCATCCAGACTCACAAATTTCTCTAATAGTCTTATCCTGATGATTAGTAATATCAAATAACTGGGGAAAGATAACTTGTGTCATTCCCTCCAACCACACACATTTTCCTACCCAACAGATAGAACTTCCTAACCTTTAGCAGATCTTTCCACACGGGGGAATCATCATGTCTAGCTTTGATTGCCAAGATCCCACTGGTAATGTTGTATTTGTCTCTGACCAGATTTTGCCAAATACCATCTTCACTTTCCAACCTCCACCACCATTTACACAACAGACAAATGTTCTGAATCCTCAAGTTTTTGATCCCCAGACCCCCTTTCTTCCTTGGTCTACAAACCAGCTGCCATTTTACCATGAATTATTTTTTCTTAGTGTCAGTCCCCTGCCAAAAGAACTTCCTAATAATCTTAGTCATTTTCTCCAAGTTTGTCAGAGAGAGAAGGTACATAGACATGAGGTAGATAGCAGTCTCACTCAAGGAGGACTGAATCAAAGTCACCCTGCCACCTATGGATTAGTTATTACCAATCCAACCATCAAACTTTTTCTTTAATTTGTCAGCAACTCCATCCAGCTCACAAACATGCAATCTAGAACTACGTACAGGCACACCCAAATATTTAATGGGCCAATCCCCAAGCTGGCACCCAAACAAATTAGCATATTCCATTTTTTCCTCATCATCATTGAGAACCATCATAATTTCACTCTTATCAAAATTAACCTTGAGTCCAGACATGGCCTCAAACAGATAAATAATGAGCTTCAGGTGAGTCACCTGTTCCATTGTATCTGGAGTGGCACTCCTTGTTTTTAATATGCACGCATGCTGGACAAGACGCATCAGGCATGGTCTGAATGGATAGAGGAGCAAAGCTATTCTCATGTAAGCAACGAAGAAGCAAATTATGACATCATATCGAGGAGGAATCCCATAAGCTACAAAATAACATGTATTGCCTTTGGCATTGCAGCAGGTCCACTCTATTATTTCCTGAGCACAACCTCAGCAACTTAAGTACAATGAATGAAAATGGTGGGAAGAATATTAATATCTGAAAAATAATTAACACAACTTCAAATGTCAACCGATTCTGAATATTGCCTTTAAAAGGCATTTTACACTAATCTTTTTTTTGTGTGGATTTTACACTATAATCTGGCAAACTGCAAACTTTTTACAGAAATCATTTCTACCTTCTTCAAATAATTTAACCTGAAAGTTTTTCCAAGAATGAACAACAGTTGAAGACCCATTGTGAGTTTCACATTTAAACCTATTAAACCATCTGCCAAAAAGCAAATGGGGTATTACATTTAAAATCTCAAGTAGGCTTTTGCCTTCGTTGACACCATCTTCATTAGCAATAAACGTAGCTTCAGGGTTTCACATCAGTTAGCATGGCAACCAAACACTACACATCCCCTGAACATGTTTGCAGGAAGCTAGAACAAAATATTCAGCGACAGTTTGCAATACTCGGGTGAACAAATCAAAATTGACACGGTAAAAAATCAAAAAATCCTACACAAAAATCACTCGGGAAATCCTCTACCTTCCTCCCTATATTCCTCGCGCGCTGACCACAAACACAAATACACACGAGAAACAGAGCTGACCTCTCACCTCTCTCCCAAATCCCAATCCTGACGAACTGAACTGGAAAAACAATGTGAAACAATAAATCGAACGCCCCCAACCATGAAGCTCCACATCACGAAATCAAAACAACACACACGCACCTTGCTTTGCTGACACAAAAAGAGGAATTTGGGCGCACACGCTGGAGCCGGCCGCTACCATCAGTCTAGTCATCTCCTCCTATCCACCGTTGTTCTCAGATAAAGGAAATCTCCTCCTACGCTGGCGTCGGCCGCTCCCGTCCGTCCCGGCCGGCTCCTCCAAATGCCGCGACTCTCCCCACCACTCTCTTTCTCTCTCTCACTTCAGGCTTGCCGAGGTAGATGAGAATGAACTGACGGAATAAAAAAAAGACAGGCTAAAAAGGGAGCCAGAAATCAAAGCGGGTTGGCGAACAAACCCGACAAAGACAGCGGACCCGAAATTTTTACAACCTGGTGTTGATTATCAACGCAACAAAAGACACAACTTATTAAATTATGATACACGTGCTGCGGGTTCAGCAGGCCTATCAACCTGGAGGACCATTCCTGACTGATGGTGGTGGCTATGGTCTGCAGGTGGTGCTCGTGTGCAGCTTGGACTGCAGAGTGGTCAGCCTGTGCAGCACCGTGGCCTACGTGTAGGCAGCCATCCCAAGATTGGGTGAAGGTGGTGTTGAGAGCGAGCCAAAAGGCTGAATGCAGTTCCAATATTTGGTACTGAAGGGGCAATTCCAGAACAGATCATCATAAATCAGACATTCATCTAAATCGTAAAGCACACATTCAGTCTCCTCGGTGAACTGAATGTGGCACCGTTGAAGCCTGTCTCTACTGTTAAGGCTGTGGTTGAGAAGGCAGACAAAATCTTTAATCTTGGATAACCAATTAGCGTTCCAGCTCCAGGTTATTGGTGCAACACGATCAAGTATCTTGAACTGCACAACAGGCACGTGTGTACTGTATGCACAAGATCGCAACGGCCGCAGTAACTTTCCATACCCTTACGAGTTATGGTGCTCTCTTTCATTTCTCTGCTGAATTATAATTGTCAAAGCATGCTTCAAAGTCGAGAAAATCAAAAGTGGACACTGTGCATCACTCAGCCCTCTCTGTCAATATCTTCTCATACTCAGGAGCTGTAAGTGATAACTTTATTAGTCTCAACAACAAATAAACCATGAAATCAACTATGTATCTATTATCGATATATAAATATATTAATTTTATGGATATATAAAAATATGAAATAGGCAATATATTATGATGCGCCCTATATATTTATAAGAGCAACCATTAGAAAAAATAACAGAGGAAATAGCAGTGCTTCACGGACTGAGCATGGTAAATGAAGTCAGATGGCCAAAAAGGCAATCTGGTATTGATGTCATAAGGATGCAGATGATTAAAGTACAGAGACCAAGATATGAAACTTAAATTCTTTTGCACAGAAGATAGGACATGATAATTCAAGAATTAAGATAGAACATTATGAATTAGAATATGCAACGTAAAACTGAAGGAGGTATGTAATATTTACAGTATGAACACAATGAGATATGTGGCTACAAAACGATATGCACTGGATCCACCCAAAAAATAGAGAAATGAACAGAAGAAGCAGAATTACAACTCGGACATTATGACAGAACCAAAACCATAATAGAAGTTAAATATATTATTGCAGTGCTATATAGGGAACAAAACAAAGAGCCAAATGGTAGCCAAGGCTCCCAAATTTGGTGGAACAAATGTGATGTTCCACTCTCGCTTTCTAATATTTGATATGTATGCTATGCAAATGATGAACGCATGGTACCACAGCACGATTGACCCTGATGAGAAGAAAGAGCCAGTCAGAAGTTATAGATTTGCCCAACGGTGTTCCCGTAGCTTCCTTTCCATCAGGACTTGCATACAGGATCAACAGCAACCATGGGATCCGACGAGTTTGCTGGAATAACATACCATTTATTGTCAATGGTCATAAATAGCCTGTTAAATGGGAAAACCTAAGAAGCGATAAATAATGTCGCAGTCAAAAAAAGAGAGCAAAACGAAATCAGCCTCACTCATATAGATTGAAGTATAAAAAGTGATTTCACTACAAAGCATCGTGACATGTTCTTCAGTAGCAGTTCAGTATGATAAATAACTACACAAGAATTACCTGCATTTTATAGCTGCCTTAGTTCATCCTTGTTCAAAGTGTTGAATTAATTATCACTAGACTGCTAATTTCACTACAAGGTGAGCAACTAACATAAATAAGTAAAATGGGAGTAATTTCACTAGGGCATCATGACACATTCTTCAGTAGCAGCTGAGTGTGGTTAATATGTACAGAAGAACTAGTTGTATCATATAGATACCATAGGACATCCTTGCTTGAAGTGTTGAACTAATTCTCACTAAACTGCTAACTTACATCACTGTACAACAAAGACTTCTGTCCACATTTTAAAAAGGGTATTTGTACAAAAAAAAGAAATACACGTCCAAAAAGTTAAGAGGGGGCTCCAAATCATGCCAGCTTTATCACCTGAGTCACGTAAATCAAATGACGCCATCAAAAAATTGGTACTTTGCAGGGAGCAAATTTATTTGTTCACGATATTTTCCTCTCCCTGAAAAGAGAGACAGCAACAACGAAGTAGTTGAAGCTTCAAGTGAGATGCCCTTGCCATCAACTTTAGACATATAATTTCCGGCCTTGACTATCTCCCCTTTCCGCAGTAACATTCGGATGATATCATTTAACATACGAGAGCTGGGAGCACAACCACTCTTCTCCATTGATGAGAACATGCTGTCAGCCTCTTCCACTGATCCTTCTTTCAGAAGATTCTGTATCATTATGCCGTAAGTAGAAGCATTAGGTACCAACCCACTGCCTGATATTGCCGCAAACAAATCTTTAGCTTCTTCACTTCTCCGGGCCTTGTACAATGCATTAATCATGGTATTGAATATTGCAATATTAAACTTCATATTCATTGCACCTAATTTTTGGAACAGAACGATTGCCTCGTCGGTGCAATTATTTGCACAAAGTCCTGCAAGAATTATAGTGTACGTGCAAATGTCCACTCTAGTCCCACTTTCGATCATCTGCTCGAACTTGTTTTTCGCAGCAACAGGTCTCCGAGCACGAAATAACCCATCCAGTATGATGTTATATGTGACCGTTGTAGGTTTCACTTTCGTGCGCAACATTTCTTCAAACAGAATCAACCCATCATCGACCCTTTTACTTTTGAGATAGCCATCCAGAAGAGTAGCATACGTAACAACATCAGGCTCAATGCCAACAGATATCATGGTATCAAACACTCCGATTGCTTTCTCCATGTTGCCGACTAAGCAATATCCGTCAATCAATGAACTAAATGTAACGACATCAGGCCTCTCACCTATGTCTATAACCAAGTTGAAGATATCGTGTGCATCCATAACCCTTCCTTCTTTGCATAGACTATTTATTATTGAACCAAAGAAGACAATGTTAGGACCAGGAATACCTTTGTTCATCATTTCATAAACCAACTCCTTAGCTCTCCTCAAATCACCATGTGTCCAATAACCCTGAATTAGGGTTTGATAAACAACTGTGTCTGGTTGTACTCCGATGGAAATCATCTGACTGAATTTGTCCATAGCATCAGTCAGCCTACCCATTCTACAAAGTGCAGCTATTACACTTGAATAGGTGAATCTATCCGGACTCACTCCTTGTTCCTGCATTTGAGTAACCGTGCGCATAGCTTCATCCATCATTCCATGCTTAGCATATGCATCGATTAAAATGGTGAAAACATGGCAGTCGGCTACAATGCCATTGCCTGCCATTGAATTAAAAAGATTAATCATATCATCAAAGCATCCTTCAGAGGCATACCCGTGAAGCAGAACACGGTACGTGACGATATTAGGTTTGTGGCCCTTGGCCGTCATGGACTGAAAAATATCTGCAGCTTCTTTGGTTCTTCCATGCTTGCAAAGGGAGGCCATGAACGAGGTCCAAGTAACAATATCTGGTACAAGACCCTGGCTTGTCATTTCTCTGAACATTTTAGTTGCCTCCTTCCACCTGCCCAAAGTGGAATATCCATGGATCATGCTAGTATATGTCACATTATCCGGATGAATACCATTATCAACCATCTGCCGACGGAGCAACTCTGCCTTGTCCATTGCTCTGGCCTTGCACAGTGCATCAATAATCGAGCTATATGTGAACACATCTGGCTCGAACCCTTGCTGCACCATTTCATGGAATAAATTGCATGCCTTGCTTACTTCGCCTTCCTTTAAGAATCCATAGATGACCGTGTTATATGCCACCACGTTGAGGGAGCACCCACATCCTTTCGCCACCGTCTGGAGTAGGTCAAGTGCCATCTGGCTCCTCCTCTCGCCACATAAGCCCTTCAGTACGGTGTTGTATGAGTAGGCATCAGGCACACAGCTGAGGTCTGACATCCTATGAAGCAGCACACTTGCAGCCTCGTCTGTGCGTTTTGCGTAGCACAGGCACTTGAGGAGAATGTTGGCGGTGATCTCGTTAGTCTTCAGGCCTGTTCTGATGAGGCGACTGAAGAAGGCAAGCCCTAGGTCCGGGCGGCGCGCGCGGCAGCAGCAATCCATGAGGATGTTGTAGGTGTGGACTGTGGGCGGCGCCACCCGCAGGTCGGCTTCTTCTCGGCGCACACGGTTGAAGAGGGTAACGGCGAGGGTAGGGCCATCTCCGCAGGCGGCGGAGTCCGGCGCGCGCGCGAGCGCGGCGAGGAAGCCGTTCAGCAAGTGCGCGTGGACCGGGGTTGCCTGCCCTAGCAATTGGTCGAACAGGTTGTGTGCGCCTTCGGGGCTGAGCGTGCCAGCACGGACGCGCTCCCTGGCAGCGGCGAAGGCAGCATGGGGAGACCAGGAGCGTAAGCGCGGCGACATGGAGGAGGCGGAGGAGGAGAAATGGCGGTGGAGGCGGGACATGGGTGTGGTGAAGAAGCAGTGGCGAGGCATCAGGATCTCCCGTGGCTACGCAGCGCAGCCAGTCACCCCCGACCCAAGGCGGGCCAGCTCTCACGAGGCGGCCGTGCACGGCGAGCTAGCCAACCCCGGTGGCGGCGAGACGGTGGGGTGATGTTCCGCAAACTCACGCCTTCGTCCCCTTTTCTGGAATTTGATCGGAGGAGTTGGAGTAGAGACGTTCTGTCTGTTGGCAGGTTCAGTTTGCACCTCCAAAAAGTAGTGTAAACTGCCAGTACTTTTGTTATAGAAATTCAGATCAGTTTTGCCTCCGTGGTCATCGCCTCCACTTTCATGGCCCGGTCGACGACCAAGCAGCCGACCTGGCCCGAATCTCCGGCCGCCGCGCCGATTACATCCTCCACCCACCCGCATCTCCGGCCGTTGAGGTCGTTGAGGTCCGCCGTCCAAGCAGCCGACCTGGCCCGCATCTCCGGCCGCCGCGCCGATAACATCCTCAACTTTGTGTTGAGGATTCGTGACAATGTTTCTCGAATTCGTGACAGCAACACGATCAAGTATCTTAAACTGCACACAACAGGCACGTACGTACACACAATTAGCCAATTAGGCACGTACTGTATGTAAAATATCGCAAACTTTAGCACACGCAGACTGCTCTACACCAACAGATACTAATAGATACGGTTGACTGATAGATAAGGCTAACTAACCAGCGACGGGGCGGGCCGTCGCCAGAGAGGTAGCTGATGTCTTGACGAAACAGGCTTTCGTCCAGCTTTATAAATAAAGCTCAACGGTCGAACACATACAAGGTGATAAGAGGAACCTCTTACAAAGCAGATCAAAGAAAGAAAAGATAAACATAAGGAGGACCAAAGTTGCCACCGAGGCCAACGAAACGAGTCCTAAGGGCGAGGCTACACGACGACGCCCCCAAGAGGGTAACGGCGTAACACGTCGACGCCGTCGAGACCGGATGGTCAAGGGTTTTCACCCGGAGCCCTAACGCGTCGAAGGTATCCAGAACAACGCCCCCAAGAGGGTAACGGTACCCGCAGGCATCGCCGCCATTGGCGCCGGAGCGCAGAGCTTTCGCTCGGAAAAACCTTCGCAAGGGTTCGCACAATTGGACCGTCCACTAGCGCCGAAATGGTCTCCAGAACACGATCTGGGAGTTGCTGCCACCAACGCCAGGATCCCCCGTCGCTCCCTCTTCGCCATCCACATAGCCAAAGAGGATGCCACCACCACCGCCACGTCGCTCGCCGCAGAGACGCCCGTGCGGACCACCTTCTAGGGCCGCCGCCCCGGCGTCCACGGCCTCGAGCCCCGGAGTTGACATCAAGACCCCAACGATGCCCACGAATCATGCGCGGAAAAGCAACAAGCCCTAGACCTGCGTGGACGGTAGCCGCAGTCAATAGGAGGAGATCCGCCGTCCTCCACCGCCAAGGGCAGCCGCCGACCGGACGCAGCAGCAGGGCCTGTCAGGCCCAGATCAGCCAGATCGTCGATCCAGCCCAGATCAGGCCCGACTAGCCCCTCCGCCGCGCTGCAGCGCCAAGTCCGCCGCCACCGTCACGGGCATATCCGGAGGTCCCCTTCCGCCACCGTCACCGTTGGGAACCCGCTTCTTGGTCTCACCGTCAAACAACCTAGGCCGAGCTCGCACAGAGCTTGCACCGCACAGAACCACCAACCGAAGACAAGGAGGGGGGCGGTACAGCAAACAAAGCAGCGCCTCCACGCCACCCGCCCGCCATCACCACGCCGGGAGCCCCGCAGACCCACCGGTGGCCCAGATCTGGCCCAGAACGAATCTAGGTTGTGACCTAGAGCTCCCCGTAGCCCAGGCCACCACCGGCGACCTCGCCGCCCCACGACGAAAGATGCCAAATTCCTCACCCGCCACGGCCGGGAACCGCCGGAGATCAAGCTCACCAGTGCGCCGTCGCGCGGGGCAGACCGGCCGCCTCTAAGAAGCACCCCGCCGCCTAGAACTGTCGACGTCGCCTCTGGAGATTAGCCGTCGCAGGTAGCCGCAACGCTGCCAGAGCAACCGCGTCGCCGCACCCCTTGCCCAGCGCGGAGCCCTCCCCAGCGTCCTTGACCCGTGCCAAGGTCACCGAGAACGAGAAGGGACGCCCCGCCAACGCCAACGCCCGGCCTACAGCCGACGGCGCCGTCCGACGGCGGTGAGGCGAAGAGAAGAACGGGGAGGGGGGCTCGAGCAGAGGCGGCCGGCGGATCCGCCGCCTCACCCACGGGGACGAGGGGGACGGACGAGGGGGAAAGGGACTATTTTTTCTCTCGCACAACTCAGGTAGCTGATGTCTTGAGCATCTCCCCTACGGGACGACTGCTCAACCATTTTTTAAGGAGTTTTTTTTTAAATGGGAACCCTGCCCATGCCTCTGCATCAAATTGATGCACACAACCGGTTTTTCATTAATATAAAAATCAAAGAAGTAAAAAGTAAACAAACCTGAGGCCACATGCCTCGCAACAGCACCTCCACCAGACTACCTCTAAATTAATGGCAAAAGATAAAAGTAAAGATACATACACAACTTCTAGACGAAGCCTTCAAGAAGGAAAAGCCACACATGCGCCGATGATGACAAGTCCGATCAAAGACCGAGCTCGGGATTTTCATCCCAAAGTCAAGCTTCGAACCATCACCTTTAGAAAGGTAACGACGCAAGCGCGTGTCAACTTTGCCCGAAATGTTTCCACCGAAGTGTGTAATCGCCACCTCTCCGGCCAACGAATAGCCAGATACCACTAGAGGAGAAACTGGAGGCCGATGATGTCCCATATCACTCCACCACTAGCCGTTGTCACACCACCTTCTATCGAACAACAGCAGGCATGACTTGACACCGCGGAGAAACGTCATGCATAGCACCTGCCAGGCATATCGCCACCGCCGGCCGGGCATGACTTGACAGCTCCTCTGAAGTCGTCATGCGTAGCACCTGCTGCGTCGAATAGAACCCTGCCTCGAAATGGAGGGGGCGTCCCATACCGCTGCCAGCCTCGGAACTCTGCAACCACAAAAGAGAACGTCCCATACCGCCATCGACTGTGACTTACGAAGCCAGAGACCATCACCATCTCGAAGATCAGTCATCGCATCATCCACATAACCACGAAGACCACCACTGTTGAAGAAGCTGGGTCGCCGCCCCATCTCCAAACTCCTACGGTGTCAACGACACCGCAACGAGGAAATTGCGGCCAACACGCCGCCGCTAGACCAGCTGCAAGCAACCACGCTGCCACACAGCATCGGCTGTCGACAACGATCTCCTCCCCACCGCAAGCCGTTGCAGATCCTGATCCATAGGTCCGATGACCTGGAAAGTCGAGGCTGCCACGACCTCGGCCCTGCCGCCGCTGGTCCCTCCATCCGGTGAAGACTCCAAAGCGATGCCCGCAACAGGGAATACGACGCCGGGATGCCGCCATCGCTTGATCCCGATGGGATCTGAGGTTTCCCCCGAAGATGCAACCGGAGGTCCGCCGAACGCAAGCCATCTCCGACGAAGAAGACCGGTGGTAATTGAATTTAGGGACGAAAATCAATTCGGTCACTGTATTAGGCCGATACGAGATTACGGTAATGGAAAACATGGAGATGTGGCATCAACGGTCACAGTGGCTGCTGGGCGCGTGTATAGGCCGACGTGGCAAGTTGTGGGTCCCAGTGGTCGATGCGTGTGTGCCTTTTTTGAGGAGAGAAAGATGAGGAGAGGGGTTTGTGCAAAAATTTGATGAGTATATGAGCCCGAGAAAATCCCCTCTCCGTTCTTCCTCTCAAATCCCTAGCTAGCCCGAGAAAATCCCCAACCGGAGCTCCGCCCCGTCGGCGAAATCAGAGACGGAGAGTAGTCTGCCCGCCACAGGAACGAGGTAGGAGGCCCTAGCTAGCGGGAGTGTGAGCTCGTCTGTGCTCCGGCGCTATCTATTCATCCCCATCGTGACATGCCCGACGTGTGGTAGGACGATCCAGCAGAAGACGTCGTGAAAGGCGAAGCATAATGGATGGGACTTCTACAGATGCCCGAAGCATGCGGTACGTTTTCTCTCTCGAATGTGTTAGAATGTTGGGCGCAATTTTGGTTTCTCGTTGGATTTTGGCTTTTCTGATCCGATTTTTATTCCTCAGTACGTTGAAATTTCTGGCACTCGGAACTTGAGTATGTTGAGTTCTTGGTGGGTAACAATTATCTTCGAGGAGATGATGGCGTTGCCGCAATTGGGTGGGCCGAGGAAAGAAGGGAGGAGCTAATGCTTCAGAAGGAGGAGAAGTCGGTGACTCAGCGGAGCAGGAAACAATGAATTGGTCCTGAAGAGCATGAATGCATTGCTTGATGCAGTGCAAGAATTGTTGCGTCGGGTGAAGATAGGGGTTGCTCCACTTGTGTTTATGTGTGTTGTGGCCACTGTCAACAAGTAATCAGTGGTTGTTGTGTTCTGCCTTAGTGAGGAGCAGGTGTTGTGTTTTGTTGTGATGTTCTAGTGACGAACCTTCTATGTAATGAAGAATCCATGGTGTGTGTTAGAACCAATGCAGTGGAGTTGTAGCAGTAGTTATGGTTATGTAATGAACCATGTGTATGAACTTGGGCTGGTATGAATGGAATGCATGTTTGTGTTATTTAGATTGCAAGTGATGTCCCAATATTGAATTATTTGATATATTTGATAGGAACATTGCATAATTTGGCCTCCAATTGGAACCGCAGTTGCATAATTTGAACAAATGAGAACAACATATACATGTTTGATAACATGATGATGTTTTGATCACAAAATATGACAAGTACTAGGTGAAACTGTGGAAATTAAGAGTGTGAATAGAAGAGATGATAATACTAGATGCAAAAGCATAACAAAATAGGTGCTTTAAGTACATTGTCTAGCACAAACCCTGGCATTACATGATTTGCCACAGAACATGCAAACTTGGATTAAACCAAGTTTTGCTGGAATCTTAACTACTCCCTCTGATCCTAATTAAGTGCTGCAAGTTACACAAAAATTTGTATCTATTTAGTTCATTTCTCACAAAGCTTAATACGGACCGGAGGGAGTAGTTTTACATAGATTTCCTGGGACCTCTCATCTCATCAAACATGCAAACTTTATTTGCATTTTGAGGAACCACTAACACTTGATCTTCATCATGAACATAAGAAGAACTGTGTGCTTAAGCAACCCTCTATGCTTGAGCAGATGTATGTGCTTCAATTTGAGCATATCTATGTGCTTATTTTTTTGGCTTCCTTTTCTTCAATCTTCTTGAGTGCAGCTTCCTTTCTTTTCTTCTCGGCTCTTTTAACTTGTGCAAAAAAAATCCTTTGTTTGTTGTCTATACTGCCTCATCAGCTCAGCATCTTGCCTTTTCTTCTCTCTTCTCTCTGCAGCTTCTCTAGCTTTGGCTTGTGCTAGCTCGACCTTCATCTTCTCCTGCTCCATCTTCTTCTTAGTTGCTTCCTCTGCCTTTTGTAACTGAGCTGCATACTTTGCTTCAAGAATAGCAAGCTTTCTATCTTCACTAGCCTTGTTCTTCTCGGTCTGCATCTGTAGTAACCTTTGAGCAAGATCACCCTGCCTTATAGTGGTTGATGTAGTAGGTGTCTGGTTCAGCATGACTTGGGTAACAGTTATGAAATAGGAATCTGGAGTTCCTCTTGCTTCCATGTTCCTCTAGCCTGGCATCTGACAAGCAAGCAAGGATATGATCATTCATGCAAGCAGGGATATGAGAACTCAAGCAAGGAAGCAACCAAACAGACCTGATCAAGCAAGGTGTTCACAAGGAGTGCTTGCTGGGAGGTAGTAGGTGCATTGGTAACAACATTGTTTTGAGCCAAACCATTGAAAATAGACCCCTTAATGATTTTGAGCCAATCAAGTACTAGTAAATGATACCAAGGATGATAGCAAGCATTTTGAGAAGTAGTCGTAAATGGTAGCAAAGACTTACTGTAAATGATGGTCCAAATTGAGGTGGTATGACATTTTCATGTGCATTTGTAGTTTCTAGAGGAGGCTATGTGCTTGTTTCAACTGCATTTGGTGGAGGAAGACCTTCCTTCATAATATTGCAACCTGCTTTGTTGTGATCTGGGAGACCGCAGTATGAGTAGTGCATTATCACATCATGCCTTGACATCTTCTTGCCCCCTCCTCTTGCATCAACCTCACCTGGTGCCTATCTTCTCAGTTTGGTTGGCCTTCCAACCTGATTTTTTAAGAGTGGTGAAAAAATAGGAGGGACATTCATTTTTCTCGCTCTGACATATCCTTGCATGGGTAAACTATGTTCTCATAAGCCTTGTTGTGCATCTCAACTGAATAGCACTTGTCAACTAGATCAATGGGGTCAGTATCCTCATGCCTCAAGCATGATATCACATGGGGACATGGTATCCCCGATTTCTGCCACCTGCAGCAACTGCATGTCTTGTGCTTCAGATCAACTGCATACTCAACTGGTTGAGAAGAAACTAGTTCTCCAACTGCGAAGACACCATCCCCAACTCCATCAGCATAGACATTGTTTGAGAGTTTAATGTTTTTCTCTAGCTTCTTTCTTATCTTGGGACAGACAGGACCAGTCCATTTTGATGACTCCTTCTGCTTTGTGTAGTGCCTAACCATCATCTGTGACTTCACCCTTTCAAGCATAGATAGCACAAGTAGCTCTCTAGCTTCTAGGATGTATCTGTTGAACCATACATAATTTTAACAGTTAAACAGTGCATGTTATCTACTGCATGGTACTAGACTTTCAAACATAATTCAGTTTGACTTATTTGTTGAACACCTCAGAATTATTGTTGAGTAGAATGTCACATTTTGGTATGTCACTTTGGAATGCTTTCACCGAAGTTTTGGGGTCAACATTACTGAGCCAAGGATGAGCATCAACATTCGGAACATCCATCTGTTCCATGTGCTTGCCATATAGTGCAACTTTGTTGCTCCACTTCCACAGTTGATTCTTAAGGACAACTCCCTTGAAGAACTGCTGAAAAAATTTCTACATGTGTCTCACACAAAACCCGTGCTATGACTCTGGAAACACATCTCTAACAGAATTGATCAGGCCCTGCAATTTAACGAAAACTAAATTAGAGAAGAAAAAGGAAATATCCCTAGCTAGGTAGCAACATGACAAAGTAGTATAATTATACCTTTTGCTTGTATGACATAATTGTCCAAGGTGATGTGTTATTTATTCCTAGATCAGACTTCAAAGTGTCAAGGAACCACCTCCAAGATTCAGTATCTTCAACTTCAACTCAAGCCACAACTATTGGGAAGATGCAGGTCATTAGGATCCATGCCAACAACAGTTAACAACCTCCCTTTATACCTAGTCTTGATGTGGCAACCATCAATGAAGATTACTAGCCTACACCTAGATAGGAAACCCCTTTTGCATGCATAAATGCTCATGTAACATTGCTTGAGTCTGGCATTCTCATCAACTGATAAATAGAAAGTACTACCTGGATTGCTCGTCCTTAGTGAAAGCTCATGATCCCTCTAATGATTTTGGTGATGATGATAACACGGATATCTCCTATCTAACAATGTGGTTTAGACTGTGCAGCTATTATCTCAGATGTTCATTGTTATATCCTCGTCAAAAGATCAAAGAGAAGAACTATATTGTGGAATTACTGCCACCGGATTTTTCAGTATGCAGGGCGGAAATTCCGGATCTTAAAGGGCGGATTATCCGGCCCTCACACCGGAAATTTCCGGCCCCCTTCCTGGCGTCCACGAAAACGACTAAGTGTTTTTCTGCCCGCGCACAGAAGCCAGGGCGGAAATTTGCCCCGGAAATTTCCGGTGCAAAAATCCGGCCCTCAAGGACTTAGCAGAAATTGGACCACTACAAGTTGCCCGCGCACAGAGATGGGGGCGGAGATTCTGTCCGAAAATTCCGGGCCCGGACATTTCAATTATCCGCCCCCCGGATATTTCAATATTCCGGCCATCAAGTCCTTAGCAATTTTTCCATCATTGCTTGATGCCCGCGCACAGAAGGTGGGGCGGAAATTTTCCCCGGAAATTTCCGGAGCAAATATCCGGCCCCTGGTCCTTAGCAGTTTTTTCATCAACAACTTGGTGCCTGCGCACAGAGATGGGGGTGGAGGATTGGGGCGGAAAATTCCGCCCCCGGATATTCAAATATCCGCCCCCCGGAGAATTCAAATTTCCGGCCAAGTAACACCGGAAATTTCCGGCCTTTGCACCGGAATATTCCGGTCCCGCAGGACTGCAACGGTCAGAATT